>CM035272.1:1686293-1788895 GCA_020226075.1 Hydropotes inermis | reverse complement strand
GACCTGCATACAGATTTCTCAGGAACTAAGATCCTACAAGCCATATGGTGTGTCCCCCCCAAAAATGTTTATGATATACAGTTTTACAGTCTTATTTATATACAGTCATATTTATAATGCAATACTGGAAATACTGTTACATTAGGAAAAGAAACCACCCCTGATGATAGGTTGATATTCAGTTTCTGCGGTTCCTCCAATTAGGAGAGAGAGAGGGACACTGCACTGTAATGCAAGTTTTCTGGAAGCAAAGTTATAAGCAGTAAGAAAACAAACACACCATTTATTTTATATTAAATATCACTTACTTATGCCTAGGTAAGCATAGACTAGTATCCACGTAGGTTTTATGCATTCATGACATATGTAACTTTTTTTAAAATTATTTATTTCTAGGCTATGCAGTTTGTCTGTGAGTTTTTTCATATTGTCCTGAATCCGTGTATCCATCTGTTCATCCATCCATCCATCTATCCATCCATCTTCCCGTCCATCTATTCATCTATCCACCCATCCATCTATCTATCATCCACCCACCCTTCCATGTATCCATCCATCCATCCATCCACCCACTCATCCATTAGAATTGCTGGAACATATTTGAGCTCTATTTTTAATTTTTTGAGGCCCGCTATACTGTTTTCCATACTGACAGTGGTAATTTACATTGCCTTACAAAGGGTTCCCTTTTCCCAAAGTCCTTGCCAGTGTTTGCTATTTCTTATCTTTTTGGTGATGGACATTCTAACGGGTGTGAGGTGGTATCTCATTTGGGCTTTGATTTGCATTTCTCTGATGGTTAGTGATGTTGAACATCTCTATGTATACTTGTTGGTTATTTGTATATGTCTTTTTGGGTAAATGTCTATTCAGTTACTCTGCCAATTTTTAAACCAAATTTTTGATTTTTGTTACTGAGTTGCGTGTATTCCTAACATGATTTAGCTAGTAGCCCCTTCATCACATACAAGACGTGCAAATATTTGTTCCTATTTTGTAGGTCGCCTTTTCACTTTGTTCATATTTCCCTTTGCTGTGCAGAAGAGTTTAGTTCGATGTAGTTCTATGTGCTTATTGTTGCTTTTGTTGTTTTTGCTTTTAGTGTCAAATCCAAAGTCTGTCTTCAGCTTCTTCCAAAGTCCTGTTAATGTTGATATTTTGACATCTCACCAAGAATTATGAATGTTTTTAATGGCATCTACAAGGGTGAATCCTTTCTAAAATGGTTTTAGTTAACTTGGCTCAGATCCACCAAAGGAACTACTACCTACGGCAGTTGCAGCCTTACAACATTTATTTCTTAAGTAATGAGAATTGAAATGAGTCCTTGATCCATGGGCTACAGAATGGATGTGGGGTTAGCAGCCATGGGAACAACGTTGATCTCACTGCACATCGTCAACCCCATCAGAGCTCTTGGGTGGCCAGGAGCATTGTCAAAGAGCAGTCCTATTTTGAAAGCAATCTTTTTTGTTTTCTGAGTACTAGTTCCCAATAACGGGATTAAATGTTCCGCAAACCACACTGTAAACAGACGTGTGATCGTCCAGGCTCTGTTTTCCATGCACAGAGCACAGGCAGAATCGAGTCAGCATCATTCATAAGGACCCCAGGATCTTCAGATGGCACATGAGCACTAGCTTCAGCTTCAGGCCCCCAGCTGCGGCAGCCCCAACAAGCGTCAGCCTGCCCTTTGAAGCTTTGAAGCCAGGCACTGGCTTCTCTCTGGCTACGAAAGGCCTGGATGGCAGCTTCTTCCGGAGGAGGCTGCTTCCTCTACACTGAGCATCTGCCGTCTAGTGTAGCCTCCCCCATGGATGGTCTGAGCTGGGTCTTCCCGATGACTCGCGGCAGCTTCCACGTCAGCCCTTGGTGCTTCCGCTGCACTTGTGAGTTATGAGACGGCTTCTGCCCCGAACCCTCACGAGCCAACCCTGCCAGCCTCAGAGCTTTCTTCTGCAGCCTCCTCACCCCGCGCAGCCTTCACAGAATTGAAGGGATTCGGGTCCTCCTCCGGATGAGGCTTTGGCTTAAGGGGATGTTGGGCTGGTTTGATCTTCTATCCAGACCACCCGAATTTTCTCTGCACCAGCAGGACGGCTGTCTCTTTCTTGTCATTCGCGTGATCCCTGGAGCAGCACTTTTAATTTCCTTCACACCTTGGTTAACTTTGGTGCGAGAGGCCTAGCTCCAGGCCTGTCTCAGCTTCTGGCACACCTTCCTCACTGAGCTCCATCACTTCTAGCCTTGATTTAAAGTCAGAGACGAGCAGCTCTTTCTTTCCCTTGAACACCTGGAGGTCACGGGAGGTTCTTAATCGGCCAAATGTCACTATTGTTGCGTCTCGGGGAAAAGGGAGGCGGGAGGAGAGAGACAGGGGAGGTGTCAGAACACACGTTTGTCAGTTCAGTTGCTATCTTATGCGGGTGCTCATGGCTTCTCAGATAATGACAACAGGAACACCAGAGGCCACAGGTCACCATAACAGATCTAACAGTAACGAAAATGTTTGAAACACTGGGAAAACTCCCCAAATGCCACACAGAGACAGAAAATGAACAAATGCTGTTGGGAAAATGGAACTAATAGACTTGCTTGACACAAAACTTTAATTTGTAAAAAACGAAATATCTGTGAAGTTCAATAAAATGAGCTTTGTCTGTATTGAAAGACCATTCTTTTCCCACTGCACATTTTTGGCTTCTTTGTTGTCAGTGGATAGACAATATGCATATGGGTTTATTTTGGGATTCTCAATTCTGTTCCCTTGGTTTATGTGTCTGTTTTTTATACCAGTACCATACTGTTTTGATTATTATAGTTTTGCAACATAATTTGAAAGCAGGAAGCGTGATGCTTTCAACTTTTTTTCTTTCTCAGGATTGCTTTGGGGACTTCCTTGGTGGTCCAGAGCTTAAGAATCTGCCTGCCGTTGCAGAGGACACAGGTTTCACCTCTGGTCCAGGAAGATTTCACATGCCGAGGTGCAGCTTAGCCACGATCACTGAGCCCATGTGCTGCCGCTACAGAAGCCCACGAGCCTGAGAGTCAGCAAGAGAGAAGGCGCCGGAATGAGGATCTCGTGGCCCGCACCTAAGAGGAGTGCCCTTTTGCTACAGCTAGGGGAAGCCCAGGGGCGGCCACAGACCCAGCACAGCTGAAAAGACAAGATCGCTTGGTTGTTTGGTTTCAAAAAAATTAGGGTTGTTATTTCATTTTATTGTGTTTTTGAGCTGTGACACAAGGTGTGTGGGATGTTGCCTGACCCGGGATTGGATCTGGGCCATGGCCGTGAAAGCCTGGAATCCCAACCACTAGTCTCCCAGGGAACTTCCCGGGTATTTTTGTGTTTTTTTAAAAAAATGATTGCTGTTTTATTTTATTTTCAAATGTACCATTTTATTTTAGCCTTTTCAGATCGTTGTGCACGGCATGTGGGATCCCCGTTCCCTGACCAGGGATGGACCTGTGCCCCCGCAGTGGGAGCACAGTCTCAACCACTGGACCAGGACAGTGCCTGCTGGTTCTGTTTCTATGGAAAATGCCGTTGCAATTGTACTGAAGCTGCAGATTGCTCTGGGTAGTATGGACATCTTAACCACACGAATTCTTCCAATCCCTGAGTGTGGAATATCTTTCCATTTATGTGTATTTTCTTTAATGTCAACGAAAATTATTTTAAAGATTATTTAAAGAAAGAAAAAGCTATTCTTTTTAAGTCATCTGGGGCATTATTCTAGGGCATGCAAGGAGTGCTCTTATCTAGAGAACGTGCCCGTGAACTTTGCTCTTTACTGTTAATGAAGAGTCCGGACTATGTTAACTCAGGTTTGCATGTTGCGGAAGTTGACCCCCGGGGGTCACAGTTCTCTGGCCTGTGGGACCTTGGTTCTGTGTCACTTTTAACTCACTCGTCCTGATCCTCAGACTGTTTCACCTTCTCTTCGGTTCCTGTGTTGATGAGCTCATAAATCGTTGATACAAATTCACCTTATATTTGTGTGACAGCCTTGCTTCCAGTCTGAAAGTCAGGCTTGGATAGCCTCAAAGAGCGGTGAGCCAGCGCAGCGCGTCCTGGGCACAGACCCCACGCTGGTGTCGGGGTCTCCAGCCAGACCAGAGCCCCCGTCTGCGGGCCCCCAGCTCCCCTGTCCTCAGGGCCCGTTACCCCACTGGGCTAAGGTTCTCCTAAGGACCAGATGAGACCCCGCTAAGCTCTGGAGGAACAATCAGAATAACCAGACTAGGAGTAAGCCTCGCTCTCTGTGACCTCCATTGAGAACAGGGAGGGCTTCATTTAAAACCAGGGGGAGGGGGTCAAAGAGACACCCCTGGCCCCCCGCCTGGTGGACCCTTACTTGTGGGTGCTCCTCAGGCTTGAGCTCCCAGACCTGCAGCCCTGGGCCTCTGGCTTCTCAGGAGCTGGTGCCCTGAATTTAAACGGCTTTATGAGACGGAATTCACACGCCGCTCGAGGCTCCCACTGGAGGGGCCCGTCACGGCACGAGTGTGGTCACTGACGTCACCATGCTCGGCTTTAGGCCAGCTTCTTCATCTGGAAGAGAACCCGCACGTTTCAGCAGGGACCCTCTAATCCCCCCACGCCCATCTGCTTTCTGTCTTGACGGATTCGCCTCTCCTGGACATTCCGTGTGGATGCAGTCATCTAATCCAGGGGCTTTGTTGGCTGCCGGGAGTGGGGAGGCTGAGCACCACCCCAGACGCCCCTGGTGACCCTGCCCGGGGGCGGGGGCCTCAGGCCCAGCAGCAGCTCCGGGACGCCGCACCCGCCCTCCTGTGCCCCTTGGGTGTTTCCTGAGCACCAGCCTGTGCTCGGCTCCCGCTCGGGGTTTGGCGAGGCCCGTGGACAAGGGGCACACACGTGCCCACCCACCCTCGAGGCCCAGCCCAGAGCGGGAGCAGTGACCGCTCGCTCGGGGGGTGGGGGCTGTGACGGGGCGGCAGTCCTTCACCTCCGGTCACCGTGGGACCCCCAGCGGAGGGCCACTCACGAGGTGCCCCCTGAGGTGGGCCCTGGCCTGGATGGGGCGCCGTCTGTTTTCACTCAGACTCCGCCCAGCCAGGGTGACGTCACCGGAGCCCCCGGGACAGCTCAGCCCTGAGCCCCGACGGCAGGGCGGGGCTGCGGTCATCTGGGCCCGGGGGCGGGGGGACCGGGGCCTGGCCTGGTGGGCAGCGGTGAGGGCTGTCCACCCTCCTGCAGCCCCGCGCCACCTTCCTGCTGCTCAAGGGCCGGCAGCGCACCGGGCCGCCCGGGCTCTGTGCACGGGCCCAGCCGTGTGGGGAGGCCGCCCTGTTCCTCAGGGACTTACCTGCTTCTGCTGCCGGTAACGCAGGGTGGGCCCCTGGGGCCACTGGGCCGAGAGTCCAGGCCTCGAGGGGCTCGGGCCAGGCCCTGCTGCGTCCTGAGATCTGCGGCTCCAGCCCCGACGCTGGCGTCCTGACAGTTACTGACCGCCCCCCATCCCCACCCTGTGGCAGCCCAGGGAAGCAGCTGGTCGCCTCTAACCCTCCCAGCGCTCCCGTCCCCACCGTCCAGGTGAGGAAACCAGCCCAGAGGCCTCAGGGAGACCGGAGGCTGAGACACACATTCCGCCGCCCAGAAGGCCGCGCTCTTGACTCTGCCCACGGGCCGGCGGCTGCTGCCTCGGGTCATGGGGCCTGGACACGGGTCCTGAGCCCGAGGCCCGTCTCTACGGGAGGCCTGGGGCCCAGCAGCTCAGAGCTGCCGTCTCCTCCCCTTGCAGAGTGTGCGTGTGTTGGGGAGCGGGTTACACTCCGTGGCAGCTCGCTGGAGGGCCGGGTGAGACGACAGGCGTCCTGGGGCCTGGATTGGAAGAGCGGAGGGGGGAGGAGGACAGTGGGGAAGGGCCAGGCCCCACAGGTCACCGTGTCTCCAGGTGAGCGCCAGGGCTGGGAGCGGTGCTCGGAGACAGTCAGGGCTGGAGGGGCAGCTGAAGTTGGTGCCCGTGGGTGGACAGAACCCACCTCCCAGGCCCTCTGCCCAGGGCCTTCCCCTGGGAAATCCTGCCCCCTGCCACCGGCAACTCCTCCCTGACTGGCCGCACGTTAACAGACGTGTCTGCTCAAGGTAGGGGCCTCTCCCTGGCGCCCAGAGGACTCTCCGAGGGCCTCCTGGGGAGAGCGCCTTAACACAGCGCAGGTGGGGCCCTGGGGGCCCGGGGGTGGTGCCGCCTTTCCTGCCCGCTCCTCGGGCTCTGAGCACCCTCAGCCAGGCGCCCAGCATCCCCGCCCTCTGCCGGCTCTTTCCACCGACGAATATTTTCATTCCTACGATGGCCTGTGCTGCTCCCGCTCAGGGGCCTTTTCTGTGTGCGTGACCGTGGATGTGGGGCCGTGCCTGACACGTGTCCTCCCTGCACTGTCAGCCCGCAAGGCAGCCCCCGGGCCACTGAGATGGCGCGGGCTGTCGCAGGGATGGACGTACTTGGAACTCTTCTTTTTCTAAAAAAGTGTTTATTTATTTAGCCGCACTGAGTCTCACTTGCCGCAGGCTGGATCGTCCAGCTTAGTCAGAGCACACGGGCATCCCGGACTTTGTGGCAAAAGCTCGTCTAGATCCTGGCTCGTCCCCTCCCTCTTGGGAGCGGAGCCTCAGAGCCAAAGCCTGAGATGCTCCCTCCTGGGACTGACTCCTCTATGTCGTCCACGGAATGAACACTATCTCTCAGCTTTTAGGTGACAGCTTCAAGTGTAGTGGATTGAGTAGTTCAGTTCAGTTCAGTCACTCAGTCATGTCCGACTCTTTGCGATCCCATGGACCGCAGGAGGCCAGGCCCCCCTGTCCATCACCAATTCCCGGAGTCCACCCAAACCCATGTCCGTCGCATTGGTGATGCCATCCAGACATCTCATCCTCTGTCGGCCCCTTCTCCTCCTGCCCCCAATCCCTCCCAGCATCAGGATCTTTTCCAGTGAGTCAGCGCTTTGCATGAGGTGGCCAAGGTATTGGAGTTTCAGCTTCAGCATCAGTCCTTCCAATGAACACCCAGGACCGATCTCCTTTAGGATGGACTGGTTGGATCTCCTTGCAGTCCAAGGGACTCTCAAGAGTCTTCTCCTGAACACAGACTCAAAAGAGTCTTCTTTTGAACACCACAGTTCAAAAGCATCAATTCTTCGGTGCTCAGCTTTCTTTATGGTACAATTCTCACATCCGCATGTCGGGCTGAGTAGGGTCTCCCCAAAGTTCTGTCCCCTCCGAGCGTCAGATGGGACCTTACATGGGAATAGGGTCTTGGCAGGTGTGATGAGTTAAGGCTCTGGGGGTGAGATGGCCCTGGATTTAGGGTGAACCCTTATGGAAGAAGAGAGGCTGACAGAGACATAAAGCAGAGGGTCCCGTGAGGATGATCGAGGACCAGGGTGACGTGGCCACAAGCCAGGGCTGCCTGGGGCCTCCTGGGCTGGAGAAGGCAGGAAGGTGGCTCCCGGGTGCCTCTGGAAGGAGCACGCTCCTGTGAGACATGGATCTCAGGCTTCTGGCATCCCAGCTGGGAGAGATGACGGTCTGTTGAATGAACATCTTTGTTCCAGCCCCTCACGTATGGTCACTTGTGACCGCAGCCCCAGGACACTCACAGGCCATGTCAATCAGCTCGTGGGGGAAAGGAGCTGCTTTCAGTGCCTTCCCTGGGGCTTCCCATGAGCTTGAGTAAACTCTGGGAGTTGGTGATAGGGAGGCCTGGCGTGCTGCAGTCCATCGGGCCACAAAGAGTCAGACACGACTGAGCAACTGAACTGAACTGAACTGAACTGGGGCTTCCCTGGTGGTCCAGCGGTTAAGACATTGCCTTCCAGTGCAGGGGGTGTAGTTCGACCCCTGGTTGGGGAGCTAAGATACCACACACCGCATGGCCAAAAAAGCAAAACATAAAACAGAAGCAATATTGCAGCAAATTCAATATAAAGACTTTGAAGATGTTTGACTTTTTTTTTTTGAAAATCACTCAGCTGTGTCTGACTCTTTGTGACCCCATCGGCTATACAGTCCGTGGAATTCTCCAGGCTAGAATACTAGAGTGGGTAGCCTTTCCTTCCTCCGGGGGACCTTCCCCACCCAGGGATCAAACCCAGGTCTCCTGCACTGCAGGTGGATTCTTTACCAGCTGAGCCACCAGGGGAGCCCACAAATACTGGAGTGGGGAGCCAATCTGTCCTCCAGCAGAACTTCCCGAGCCAGGAATCGAACCAGGGTCTCCTGTGTTGCTGTTGTTCAATTGCTAAGTTGTGTTTGACTCTGTGACCCCATGAAGAGCAGCTCGCCAGCCTCCTCTGTCCTTCACTGTCTCCCGGAGCTTGCTCAAACCCATGTCCATCGAGTCGGTCAGGCCATCCAGCCATCTCATCCTCTGTCGTCCCCTTCTCCTCCTGCCCTCAGTCTCTCCCAGCATCAGGGTCTTTTCCAATGAGTCAACTCTTCGCATGAGGTGGCCAGAGTACTGGAGTTTCAGCTTCAGCATCAGTCCTTCCAATGAATATTCAGGACTGATTTCCTTTATAATGGACTGGTTGGATCTCCTTGCAGTCCAAGGGACTCTCAAGAGTCATCTTCAGCACAACAGTTTGAAAGCATCAGTTCTTTGGCGCTCAGCCTTCTTTATTATACGACTCTCACATCCACACATGACCACTGGAGAAACCAGAGCCCGGACGAGACGGACCTTTGTTGGCAAAGTGATGTCTCTGCTCCATTGCCAGGTTTGTCATAAAGTGGTCTGCATCAGACAATCTTTGCAAGGTAAGTTCAAGCCTCCCCTCAGCTGCTCCCCAGGGTCCTTGGCCATGGGTGTTCTCAGTCAGCCCTTCACGGGGCAGCGGATGCTCAGAGACGCTGGGAAGAGGATGATGATGTGTCCCAGCCTGCGTCTGTTTGTCCTCAAGCAATGCACTCAGCCTGTTTTGTCCCTGGATTTCACCGGGGCTCGGGGGTGGATGAAGTGGGTCCCTCTGCTCTCTCCCTGCATTCAGGGGGTCCCTCCCGGTGCCTCCACTGGCTTGTCCCTTGCCCCCCTCCCCAATCCCCCAGAGCCTGGTGGGGTGAGGCTTTGTCCCTTCTCTGTGCTGGAGACGGGCACCACTCCTGGCGCTAAGCAACTGAGACACACACCTGAGCTGTGGCCCCGCGGTGGGCTGGGCTGCACGGGCCTGCCTGAGAGGAGGGCCTCGGGGCCTGGATTGGCCTGTCCTCCTGCTCTTTGCGTGACGGCCTCAGGGCTGGCCCAGATCTCCAGGCACCCTGTCTCTGCAGATCTGGGGGCTTCCCAGGCTCCTCTGGGGGCAGCTGGTCTGGGGCCTGGCAGGGTCTAAGCCCTCCACACCCATGTAATCCCAAGTCAAGGCAGCGCCAACCCATTAAATAAGTGTAAGCATGTCTAATGGGGGTTTGGTTTTGCCCAAAATGCTGTTTATTCCCCTAGAAACTCCTGTTACTCACATTTTGCCCATCGGTTTTGAGGGGTCCAGGCAGGTGCCTGCTCTGCCTCCCAGGACCAGGGGCTTCCTCTCCCCCGAGCCGACGGCCCATCTGCCGCCCTTTGCTTGGCCCCAGGCCCGTGGGATCCCCCCGTGGTGGACGGAACGAGCTGTCGGCTTCCTTCTCTGCCTGCAGATGGGCTTTCTGTGCCCTTTCGCCCTGGGGGCTGTGTCCACCCCTTCTCTGTGTTTCTTTCTTCTCCCCACTCTTCCTTTTTTATTATTATGAGAGTTTTCATTCAACGTTTCAAACAAAAAGGGAAAGAAAAGAGACCCACGCTGGCCCATGCGGCCACCACCTGGACCCAACAATGACGCTCCTGCCTCGTGGGTGGGAAGGGCCCCTCAGGCACCCCCTGCTCTGGTGATGGGGTAACAACTGCCCCGGCCCTTTCTTCTCAGTCTGACCCTCCCCGCTCACACATCTGTAGCCAGTCCCTCTGCGTGAAGCCCCAGCCCCCCAGCTGTGTGTTCGCCTGTCCAGACCCCGGTGGACAGATGGACAGACGGCCTGCAGCCTCCTGCTCCTCCTCCCGGCCCTCCTCCGTCTTCCCTCTCCTTCCTCTCCCTCCTCCACTTCCTCCTCCTCCTGTCTGGCCTAATAACCTTTGGAAAGAGAATGGCAGACACCCTGACGCTTCCCCTTCAAACCTTGGCCCGCCTCTCCTGAAAGCAAGGCCCGGCTCCAGCGTGAGCCCAAAGCCGTCCTGGCGCCCGAGAACCCAGCCATCTCCGCGCTCAGCAACCAAGCCTTGGGTCCGTGCGTCATCTCCGCCATTGTGCAAAGCGGCACCTTGTAGCTTTGGGGCTGGGACTGCAGACCGTGGTTTCACGTCTCCCACGGGGCTCCGCCTCTGGTCTGTCTCACTGGAGAACACGCCCCACCCCTGCATGTTTTCCCAGGACACTGGCTCATGGACGCTTTGGAGAGCAAGCCGGTTGCCTTGCAGACCATCCCAGGCTGGAGGTCCTTGGGCATCATTTTCCTTGGTTCCCATCACCTGCGCTTCTGCTGCAAAGGCTGGATGAGGGACAAGTGGACGTGCTGATAAGGGCACTTCCTGTCTGGCACCGCATCCTGGGCCTTTTTAAAGCCTGTGGGTCCCTTCGGGGGACCCTCGCCAGGCCCCCCTGCTGTGCCAGGAGCCTCAGGCCCCGGCTCGTGTCTCCCTGCCGCAGGGCGGGGCCCGGGAGCTTCCCTGTCTCAGCCCAGCTGCCCCCCAGGGCCCCCGGCGCTGCTCCGTGCTGGCTCCCAAGCCTCCCCTGATTCTCCCAAGCCGTCCAGCTGCTTCCGGCCCACTGGACCTTCCGGGTCTGAGGGCGGTGGGCTGGGGGCTCCTCTTCTGTCCCGCGTCTCGCGGCCCCGTGGGCTCTCTCTGCTGGACGGCGCGCGGCAGTGACGGTGAGGGTCAGGAGCCATTGCCGCTCCATGGCCTCGCCTGTGCCCTCTCCTCCAGGGAGCCAGCCTGGGTTCAGGCATGCTGCAGGAGAGGGCGGGGGTGGGGCTTCTTGCCCACGCTCTCGCCGCCAGGCAGCAGAGATGCACGGACGCGCTGGCAGCCCTGAGCGCTGTGCGAATCCAGGCTGTGACGCAGCCAGAGCCCCACAGATGTTTCCACTCAACATTTGGCACAGATGCCCAGGCCGGGAACAGTGGCCCAGGCAACAGTGCAGGGAAGGGCCGCTGCCCTCTGGGCGTTTGCAGTTGGGCCTCCTGGGGCTGCTCCTCTGAAGGCACAGTGGGCAGCGGCTGCAGGCAGCGGGCAGCCCTCGGACCCCCAGGATGCCAGCTCTTTCTGTCCCCTCTGGTGTTGTGTACGTGTTGCACACAGACCCACCCGCAGAGCCAAGGGGACAAAACTTGTGTGTGTAACCCAGGGAGACGGAGGCGCCACGGCCTGGGCAGCTCTGGGGTGTTGGCCGCCAGTGAGGGGCCCCGGAGACCAGAAGCTGGGCGTCGATGGTGCCGTGGAAAGAGGCTCTTGGTTGCCAAAACCCGGAAAGAGCTGGAAGACCTGATCCATGCTAACCCAAGAGCCTGCAGCTCTCTGCCGCCAGCTGTGCGTTCTCAGGACTCTGGAGTTTCAAGAGCCTGCACTTCATCCTTCCAGCTCAGGTACTAATGGAAATCTCACCTCATTCCATGAGCACCCCAGGCAGCTCTCAGGAAATACATAGAGTGAAGTGTTACAGTGTGGACCCAGGAGGACAACCCGGGGCTGAGGTCTGGAACCAGAGGAGGTGATGGTTGCATAACATCAAGAACTTTCTAAATGCCCTTAAAGTCTCCTCTTCAAAGTGGTGACAGTGTGGATTTTATGTTCTGTGTATTCTCCCACAATATAAAAAAAAATCTTACAATAAAACAAGATCAGGGCCAGGGAAGATTGTAACTGGAATGGGGAGGCGCAGAGGAGCGCTTTATGCCACAAGGCCGTCCCAGATGAAGGGACAGAGCGGGGTTTGACCCTGGCTCTTCCGTCAGCAACCAAAGCACAGAGAAAACGCACTCAGATCATCCGGAAAACAGAGGGCGAGCCTCTGCGCTGTCCGGCCTGCATGGGGGACACGCGGCCGATAATGACGGGACCGAAATATCCAGTCCTGGGGGCCCCACGGCAGTAGGAGGCCCCTTAGAGAGCTGCCCCCTCGTTGTGGGGATGGCCATGCGAGTTCCATGGCAGGGGAGTCTTGTGGACTCTCCCAGAATCCTGGCCCAGCCTCCTGTGGGGGAACAGGAAGCTTTTAGATCATCTGAGGCCCACGAGAACTGGGCACCATGAGGAAGACAAGGAAAGAGATGCTGAGAATCTGGGGATGAGACAGGAAACCCAGGTGGAAGGAATGCTGGACCCAGTGGTTCGTGCCTTGAATGCCACAGGCCAGGGCTTCCCTGGAGGTCCAGAGGCTGAGACGCGGCCCTCAGAGTGCAGGGGGCGGGCTTCAACCCCTGGTCAGGGATGATCCCGCGTGCCCTGTACTGTGGCCAAGCTAAAATAAAAGTGACAGGCTGGGAAGAGGGCCGGGTGGCCAGGGGAGGGGGAGATCGAGGGCTACTGGTGTTCCAGGATCTTCTGGAGGTGGAGGTTCGGGGCCAAGGCAGGCAGGTCTGTGTGAGTAGGGGGCTCCGCTCTGCACTGGGGGAGCGGGGCTCGGAGAGGCGCAGTGACGTGTCGAGGGGGCAGAGCCATCTGTGCTCGGAGCCTGTGCCCGTGAGTGTTCTTTGGAAGTCTCGGTGGATGTGGCTGGTGGATGCCAGCCCAAGGCCTGGCTCTTTCCCCCACAGGACATTTGAATCCCCTCCCCATTTCAGAAGACTCAGAAGCTCTGGAGACACTGTAAGAAACATCCCTTCAAAGGCATGAAGGGACGAAGGAGAAAAGGAAGGAAAAGTGGAACGCGTCCTAGAGTGGTGGGGGGAGGCACTGTTGGCGTGGCTGAGCCTGAGCCAGGGTCCTGGGGCGTCCTGGAGGGAGGTGTGATGGGGCCTCTGTCCCCCCCCGCCCCCTGCCCAGGTCTCCCTGGGGCTGCCTGGGTGTCCCCAGGAGAGGGGGCCTGGTGGCAGGTCCCCAGAGAGCCTGGGGAGGCTGCAGTGACCTTTGAGACCCAGTCTTGGGAGTCACGCAGGCCGGCCCTGTTTCCGGGCAGGAGGGATCATCATCCCGGGGGCAGGAAGAGGGATGCAGAAGATGGATTGTCGGGAGCTCACGGCTGAGAAGGGAGTTCACGGCTCAGAGCCGGGCAGCTGGGTGACTGGAAGCAAGATGCGCCAGACTCAGGCGGGACCTGGGGGCTCAGGGCCGAGAGAGGGTCCTGAGGGGTCGGACAGACGGGAAAGACCGATTCCTCATCAGAGACACCCATGCTGACGGCAAGCCCTCAAAGGACAACAACGGGAAGCTGAAAGGAGCAGAAAATAACTCCAAAGTGCTCCCCAAGTGACTCTCCCGGTCCATCCACTGCGAACCGTGAAAGCTTTGAAAGTGGATGAAGGCAACGTCAGACGCACAAGACGGGAGCTGGAGCAACCCCGCAGACCCTCAGGGGAAGAGCTCAGAGAGAAAGTGACGCAGGCGGAGGGAGGGCGGCCCAGAGGGAGAAGGCGGTGCCGGAGGAGGGGTTCACTGGGCCTCGTTTAGAGACTTCCACGTGTTTACCAAACACAGGGCCAGGCCGTGCTGGGAGGTCTGCGTGCGGGGCGCCCAGGCGCAGCCCTTGTGTGTCTGGGGTGCTCCTCCAGGCCTGCAGAGGCACACACGTGTGCACGCACACTCACACACGCACGCGTGCACACACACACAGACACACACAGGCACACACACGGATGCACGCACACATATGTGCACACACACACGCGCACACGCACACACGTATTCGGTCCAGCTGGTGCTGCTGCTGGAAGAAATGGGAGAAAGAAGAGACCCAGCTCGACACCAGCCCTGTCCACTGTGACTACAGTAAACAACTCTCCTGGGAGGGATACAAAAGTAAAACCCAAATGCCAGCCAAGGATAGTAAGAAAGCTAGGACAGGTTTATAGGAGTGGGTGCAGGTATTATAGATTTCTCTTCTGGTTTCAGAGAAAGGTAGAGAAATCACTGTTCCACTTAGGTAGGCCCGTCAAACCTATAAAGTGATGTGAAAGTGTTAGTTATTCGATTATGTCCGACTCTTTGCGACCCCACAGACTGCAGCCCGCCAGGCTCCTCTGTCCATGGGATTCTCCAGGCAAGAACACTGGAGTGGGTTGCCATTCCCTTCTCCAGGGGATCTTCCTGACTCAGAGTTCAAACCCAGGTCTCCTGCACTGTAGGTACATTCTTAACCATCTGAGCTACTGTTAAAAACAAATAAAATGGAAAAAGCAGCAGAGGGGAAAAAATTGAATTGAACTGATCCTCTGACCATAGAAAGGCAGGACACGGTGGGTCCGAGAGCTTGGATGGGTTAGAAGGAAGAGCAAGCACAATGAAGATAGAGTGATTCCAAATAGACCTGTAAACTTACCAGTTCAAAGACATTGATGGATTGGAGAAATATAATAAACCCAGGCTGTGCTGTTTACGAAAGAAATCCCTCCTAAGCGAAGAGAACAAGCAGGGCCACCGAGGACCTGGATCTTTGGCAAGCGATGTCTTGAGTCATCCTGCCAGCAGAGGTCATGCAGAGGTCAAGGGGCAGTGGAACGTGAGGTGGAAGAATGCCCCACCTTGCTCCTGCCCCCCACCCATTTCCACTCGCCCTTTGGGAAAAGTGCTCGGGGCAGCTGGTTGTCTCAGGAGAGCATGTCCTGCAAACACGCCTACGATGAAGTGGCGGCTCATGGAACACCGTCCGTCCTCCGTGCTGGGATGTGAGTTTTCTACCAGAGGGAGGACAGGACTGGATGCTTTTCGAAGGGCAGAGGGGTGGAATGCGTCTGATTTTTTTTTAAAGTAAACAAGATTATTGAGATATAATTTGCATATCAAAACATCCCCCCGTTTTGATGCACCAGTCAGTGGCGTTAATTCCACTGATGATGTCCTGCAGTCGTCGCCACTCTCTGTTGTCATCACCTCCACAGAAGCACCGCTAAGTGACATCCTCCATCGCCTCTGACGCCGGACACCACCTGTCTGGTTCCGTCTCTGTGAGTCTGCCTGTTTTCCACGTTTCACGCGCAGTGTCTGTGCTCTGTCTGGCTTCTTCCTTCAGCATCACATTTTTGAGTTCGTCCCTGTGGTCGCGTGAATCAGCGCTTCACTCCTCACGGCTGAGTACCATTCCACAGTCAGGATGGACCGTGTTTTATTGGTCCTTGGTCTGCTGGTGGACGCACGGGTCTGCATTTCAGCTACTGTGGAAGTGCGGCGGTGGGCCTCTGTGTCCCCGCTTCCGGTTCCTCTGGGTCTGTACCCAGGAGCGGAATCGCTGGGTCATCTGGAAACCCTGCACGGAGCCTGAAGATCTCCGTGGCTGCTGTTCCAGTTTACATTTGCTGGTGTTACGCTTGCCCCTCCACACCCACGGGCTCTTTCTCCCCTCTACTCTGCCCAGAGGACGGTCCGGGGGGGCCGCATCCAAGGGCCCCTTGACGCTCCGGCTTCCCAGTGGGCTCAGCTACCAGGTGATGGGGAGAAGAGGACGGAGGGGAGGAGGCGGGCCGTGCGATCCCCCGACCCATGCGGCCGTCTCGGCGGACCGCGTCTCCTCTCACCCGGCTTCTCCACCTGGGGTCTGGAAGATGCTTCCCTTCCTCCCTGGGGGCTCGGACGACAGCCCCCAGGCCCGTGTTGTCCGTAGGGCACCACCCACTGCAGTCGCTGCTTTGAATCCGAGCTCTGCCGTTCCCTCGTCGCTGCTTTGGGAGTAAACCCTCCTTGAATTACGTCTCCATCCTCCAAGTGAACAACCTGCCCTCCAACCCCTGCCTCCAGCTCTGTGTCTGGAGAAACCGGACTGTGCAGACACCCCATGAACGCTGGGATCTGGGGGGTCTGGGTCACATTCTCTGGGCCCTGCTGGCCCACGTGGCTCATCCTGCAGGCCCCCAGGGCGGCGGGAGGTGGGCGTCGTGCGTCCAGTGGTCCAGGCCCGTGTGTCTGTCCAGTGGCGGCCAAGCTGCACGGGCAGGGGTCGGCCGCCCGCCCCCACCCCCAGTCACAGAGAGGTCCACTGGACGGCGCTGCTCTGTACTTGGTGAGCTGTTTGAAATATTTTGCACTTAAAACTGTAAATCTTTTCACTTAAAAACAAGCCATGCTTGGGCCCTGAAGGGAGCCGCTGACGGGGGTGCAGAGCCGGCTGACAGGCCTGATGCTCAGGGGGAGCTGCCCGGGGGAGCTGGGCCTCTGCCTCGAAGCCTGGAACAGGGCCCCACGAGCCGGGTGCGTCTGGGGATGTAGGTGGGCCACCCTGGGGTGGGGGTCCTGCTTTAGCACCCTGATTTTTGGAGCAGGGACCCCTTCCGAGGTCCAAAACCAGGACCTGCGGGCCAGGACGCACCTGGGCTGTTCGGGGAGCGGCACGGACGTCTGTGTAGCGATCACCCTGCGGGGCTGCCCTGGGCAGGGAGAGCAGGCGCTGTGACCGGCGGAGCAGACCCAGGCCCTCTCTCTCCTTCCCAGAGCCGCTGGTTCAAGGCCACGCCCGCCCACCTGCTGCACCCCGGGGCTCCGACTCCTCGGCTCCTCGTCTGGGAGACGAGGGGCCCTGGCCTTCCAGGGCAGCCTCCTTCTTCTAGGTCTGGCCCCCTCTCTTACACATTTTCTTAATTTAACCAACACTTCTGAAGAGCTTGCCACCTGCCTTGACTCTTTTCAACATCCTGCAAATTTCAGCTCATTGAGTATGTGACAGCCCCATGAGACAGGTGCCCTTACAAATTCTGTTTTATGAACCAGGAACCTGCGTAGGCAGAACGCGCGCACGAACCATCACACTGTTAGGGTGGCTGAGTCTGGCCCAGGCTCCCCCTGCCTTCCGACTGGGCTGTAGGCACCGTCTTCTCGTGACACTTGAAACTGCCCAGGAGTGAGAGACGGGGGGCCCTGGGCTGCTGTGGCCAGCCCCCCTGCGCTGGGGCTGGATGGAGGAGCTTCCGCCCAACGAGGGACCCGGCAGCTGTAACCGGCTGGCCGGGAGGCCGCGGGCTCGGCCTCTCTGCTCCGGTGGGGCTGGCCTGGGCAGCTCCTCCGTGTCTGGGGTCCCAGCAGCCCAGCGCATGAGCTCAGCCTGCCCACGCCCTGGCCTCTCACCAAACATGACCCCTGTGCCCCGTCCTGTGTGAGTGATTTCAGGGGAGCCTCAAGGAAACAGCGCTCTCCGGACGCTTGGAGCTGGGCTGGACTCTGTCCGCCCAGCCAGGCGCCTGTACTGCACGTTCTGAGTGTTCTTTCCCGGGCCTCCTGGACTGCAGCGGTCCCCTCCCCGGAATGGATGTTTGGGGACTGCTCAAAGAACATTCTAGAAGAATGACGTGACTTTCATCCATCGGAGGGGCCTTTGCAGGGTCTCAACACCCCCCACCCCGAGCTGCTTGCAAGTTCAAGTTTCTTGGGGGGATCCTCCCTCAACAAAGCACGTGGGGGCCTTCCTCCTGCCCCCTCGCTTCCGCTAGGAGCCGGAGCTTTGGACCCAGACTGGAGATGATCAAACACAGAATGTGGGAATGAAGTGCAGACGAGGGTGCCAGGGACCCGGAGGCCAGCTCTGCGCTGGGTCCTCCTTCCCTGGGTCTCCCAAGACCGATCATGTGGAAATTAAAGCTCCATCTTCCAGGAAATTAATGAAAACCGCGTTTACAAGCAGCTGTTCTCGGGTGTGATCTCTGTTAAGGGGCCGGTGGGTCCAGGGCTGGACTGCGGAGGCCTTGTCCATCTTGCGTTTGTGAAGGGGCCTGGGGAGAGCAGCTGGGTGGGGTTGGGGGGCGGGCGGGGGGCTCCTCGCTCAGGGCAGCTGCAGGCGTGGTGACCGGATCCAGGCTCCCAGGGAGACACCCGAGACGCTGATCTTCTTTCAGTGTGGGGCACACGGTGCTGGTAGAGGAGTGGGGTTTACTCCGGGGCACAGTGAGCACCCCTAATGCGTCAGCGGCCTCGGGGGTACCCCGCAGCTGCTACTCTAACTAGCAATCCAAGCATGTTTTCGTTCCCTGAAGGGGTGGATGAAATTTCTAAGAGTCCACATTTCTGGCCGCTTCTATTGCGACAGCCCGAGCAGGGTGCTAAGCGCTTTACAAGCATCAGTCGATTCTGCGCTTGCAACAAACGGAAGAGACTCCCCCTCACTCCCAGTTTACAGAGGGGAAAGCAGGAACCAGAGAGGGCCGCTCAGCTGGGAAGTGGCTGCCCGCGCCTACAGCGGGCCCCTGTCCTCCACCCGGTGGAGGGGTCCTGGGGGGTCCCAACCCTGGGCCACCGATGCAGCGCAACACCAACTCAGACGCTGACTCTCTGCTTCCTCACCTTGGCGGTGCCGCCTGCCAGCCGCAGGGCGGGGGTGGGATTCCTTGGGTTTATCCGGGCCCAGGTGAAGGCGGGCTGTTTTCCCAAAAGCGTGCCCTCTGGCTGCTCACCTCTCTCACCTTCTCGGCTCCCAGACTCCCATGCTGGATCGAGGGGCGAAAGGTCTTTTCCATGCTGTATTAGGGTCATCTGCCTGGGAGCCTCACAGATGATGGAAATCAAATATTTACCATTTGGAGCAAAAAGCTCTGGGAGCAAAGTGGGTGTGATGAGCGGAGCAGGGCTCAGCCGCAAACAGCTGCTGCCCAGCTGTGGCCGTGGGGACGGGCATGGGCCCTGAGGCTGGGCTGGGGCCACTCTGTCCCTCCGGCCGGCCGGGGCTCTCCGGGGCACACCTGGGGCGAGTCTGGGGGCCCCTTCAGGCCCAGGCCTCTTCCCCGGCGCCACAGCCTCGGGCCTGCAGAGCGCGTCCTTGGACGCCGCCCGAGTCCCTCCGCCGTGCCCCCCTCTCTGTGTCCCCTCCCCGGCCCACCAGCTCCCCTGCCTGGCTTCCTCACTGACCAGCAGTGCTCCCCCGTCCTTGTGGACCCTGCAGCCCCACTGAGATGCCCAGGACCATGGCCCCCGTGGGCCGTGGCCTGACTCTCGTGACCCCGCGGGCCGTGGCCCAACTCTCGTGACCCCGCGGGCTGTGGCCTGACCCCTGTGACCCCGTGGACTGTGGCTCGACTCTCGTGACCCCACAGGCTGTGGCCCGACTCTCGTGACCCCGTGGGCTGTGGCCTGACCCCTGTGACCCCGTGGACTGTGGCTCAATTCTCGTGACCCCCGCAGGCCGTGGCCCGACTCTCGTGACCCATGGACCATGGCCCGACTCTCGAGACCCCGTGGACCATGGCCCGCCAGAAGCAAGGCTGAGGCTGGAGAATGACTCCTTTATCGATGGAGTGCACGCTCCAACCTGCTCTTGGTTCCCAGCTGGGCAGTCCATCCCCCGCTCGCTGCTGGCCCCTCTCCCGGGAAAGGGGACTCAGCGCGATGGGAAGGCTGACCTGTTGTCTGGACAGCGGGCCCCGTGTTCCTTGCCATCGGGCCAGCCGCTCCTTCTAGAGCCCCTAAAGCAGGCCCGGCGCCCCCACACTCATGAGGACCTGGGGAGGGTCTGGCGGTGGCTTCAGGAAGGCAGGCCTTAGAACCTTCCTGGGTGAGAGGACCCAAGAATGTGGCCAGGAGAGACCTATGTGAATGGTCCCAGGCCCTGCCCCTGAGTGACCTCCACACTGCCTGTGGTGACCCAGGGACCCACCCCTCATGTGCAAGACAAGGGCCTGTTGAATCTCTGGTTCAGCCAGAGGGAAGAGTCCCCCTGACCCTCTGCCCAGCGTGTGGCGAGGGGTCTGGAGCCAGAAGCCAGAGGAGGGGTCCTCAAAGCCTTCATGGCCGGCCTCAGACGACTTCCCGGAGGCCGAGTGCAGGCGCTCGGCCCCTCGGCCTCGCTGGGGGGCGGTGCTCCATGCAGGGCAGGGGTCTGCTCGGCCAGCTCGGCTGGGCTCCAGTG
Source organism: Hydropotes inermis (assembly GCA_020226075.1). NCBI lineage: Eukaryota > Metazoa > Chordata > Mammalia > Artiodactyla > Cervidae > Hydropotes > Hydropotes inermis. Next base: position 1,768,873 of record CM035272.1, on the reverse strand, counting down.
GGCGAGAGGGGCTGCAGCTCCGCTTGGGGAGGAAGGGCCTCTCCTCCAGCATCTGCGGAGCCGGGGAGGGGGGATGGGGCCCTGGGTTCCCTCCCGGGACGGCGGCGCCTCCCTGCGCTCCGCAGGACGGGGCGGTCCACTCAGGACACGGGAGAGTCACCATGTCTTCCTGCTTTGCAGTCTGGTCCACCCTGCAATTTGCTCTTAGAGTGCTTAGGAAAGCGGGATCAGCCTCAGAGTTTTTGCGAGGATGATACAGGTCGTTTCAAGAAATGAACCGTTTGCCAGATTGCACCCCCTTACCCCCCGCCCCATGCCCACCGTGATAAGAACAGCACTGGCTGCCAAGGAGTGGTTCACGCCATGTGCCAGGCTCACATGCTGGGTGCCCTTGGGCAGCCACCCAACCTCTCTGTGCCCCTTTCCTCATCTGCACGGCGGGATGGTGAGGGGGTCCATGTCCCAGGGAAGCATCTAGAGCGGCACCCGCAGCTAACGTCTCAGTGCTGGGGCAGCACCTCCGTAGCCTGTGGTGTTCTTGCCTTTACAAGCAGTGGGGCCGTGAACACTCTCCTGTGTGTATCTTGGCCTCCTTCCTTAAAAGTAAGTGAATTCGTGCTGTGGAGTTGCCAGCAGAGAGGCCGCCGAAGGTGCATTTTGATTGTGGATTGGGGGGAGCAGAGTGTCCTGCCAACAAGAACACGGCTCAGCATCGCACCGTGGCCTCAGGCCTGCTTCTTCTCCTGAACCCTCGCCAAAACCAGGTATTGAAAACCTTCACATTTCTGCCAGTGTAATAGCTCAGAAATAATTTGAGTCGGGTTTCACATCTTTTCATATAATTGCAGGCTTCTTGATTTGTGTAAGCTCTTGGTTTATGAGCTATTTCAAGTCCTAAAAGAGGACGCTGTGAAAGTGCTACACTCAATATGCCAGCAAATTTGGTAAACTCAGCAGTGGCCACAGGACTGAAAAAGGTCAGTTTTCTTTCCAATCCCAAAGAGAGGCAATGCCAAAGAATGTTCAAACTACTGCACAATTGCACTCATCTCACATGCTAGCAAAGTAATGCTCAAAATTCTCCAAGCTAGGCTTCAAAGGTACATGAACCAGATGTACTGGAAGCTTCAACAGAGCTTCCAGATGTTCAAGCAGGATTTAGAAAAGGCAGAGGAACCAGAGTTCAAATTGCCAACATCAGTTTGATCATAGAAAAAGTAAAAGAGTTCCAGGAAAACATTTACTTCTGCTTTATTGACTACAACAAAGACTTTGACTGTGTGGATCTCAACAAACTGTGGAAAATTCTGAGAGACGGGAATACCAGACCACCTGACCCCTCTCCTGAGAAATCTGTATGCAGGTCAAGAAACAACAGTTAGAACTGGACATGGAACAACAGACTGGTTCCAAATTGGGAAAGGAGTACGTCAAGGCTGTATGTTATCATCCTGCTTATTTAACTTGTATGCAGAGTACATCATGTGAAATGCCAGGCTGTATGAAGCACAATCTGGAATCAAGATTGCCAGGAGAAATATCAATAGCTTCAGATATGCAGATGACACCACCCTTATGGCAGAAAGTGAAGAAGAACTGAGGAGCCTCTTGATGAAAGTGAAAGAGGAGAGTAAAAAAGCTGGCTTAAAGCTCAACATTGAAAAAACTAAGATCACGGCATCCGGTCTCATCACTTCATGGGAGATAGATGGGGAAACAATGGAAACAGACTTTATTTTCTTGGGCTTCAAAATCACTGCACATGGTGACTGCAGCCATGAAATTGAAAGATGCTTGCTCTTGGAAAGAAAGCTATGACAAACCTAGACAGTGTATTAAAAAGCAGAGACATTACTTTGTGGACAAAGGTCCATCTAGTCAAAGCTATGGTTTTCCCAGTAGTCATGTATGGATATGAGAGTTGGATTATAAAGAAAGCTGAGTGCTAAAGAATTGATGCCTTTGAACTGTGGTGTTGGAGAAGACTCTTCAGAGTCCCTTGAACTGCAAGGCGATCCAACCAGTCCATCCTAAAGGAGATCGATCCTGGGTGTTCATTGGAAGGACTGATGTTGAAGCTGAAACTCCAATACTTTGGCCACCTGATGTGAAGAGCTGACTCATTTGCAAAGACCCTGATGCTGGGAAAGACTGAAGGCAGGAGGAGAAGGGGATGACAGAGGATGAGATGGTTGGATTGCATCACCAACTCGATGGACATGAGTCTGAGTAAGCTCCAGGAGTTGGTGATGGACAGGGAGGCCTGGCGTGCTGCAGTCGCAAAGAGTCAGACACGACTGAGCCACTGAACTGAACTGAATGGATTTGTGTAAACTCTTGGTTTATGAAGGAATTGAACCTTGCTCTATCCTGTAGCAAGTTTTTGTTTTTTGCTGGGTTATCTTTGAATTTGGATATGTATGTGAGATATTTACATCTCTATGTGTGTATGTGTACATACACACGCGAACACACACCTTCATCTGGACATAATAGTGTCTTTACAATATACAGGTATATATATGCATGTGTACACATTTGTATACTTTGCTGAATCTTCACATTTTATGTATGCAAATCAATCAACATTTTTTTTGGAGGGGTACAGTCCAGAATGGTCTTTTCCACTCCAAGACTGTATTATAAATCCATATGTGGGTTTTTCCTGACTTTTTACCATTTTATTTTTCATGTTTAAAACTCTGTCCTTCTGGAATTTGTTTTGGTGGAAGGAGAGAGTAGGAATTCAGGTCTTCCTTAAGCTTTTTTCCTCCAAATGACTAGTCATTTGCTCGACCATAATTTACAGGACATCCCATCTTCTCCCTCCAATTTATCGTCTTCTATGATTCCACGTGTCTTTCTGGGTTATTTCTGGATTTGCTCAGTCTCATTGGTGGCCTGATGTCTCCAGCCCCCAGCTGTTTTAAACGTGCAGGCTTTAAGATTGGGGAGGGCTGCTTTGGCGACTTCAGTGTCAAAACAAGAAGTTCTGGTCTGTCCTCATGGAGTCACTGTCTTATTTAAACTAAAAAAAATCATTTCTTAAATTTCTCGCAGCACCACTGTGGTATTGTAATAAGGACTCGGTTCCCATGAATAGATAATTTCAGGAGGAAATGACATTCTTGTATTTAATATGCCTCCTATCCACGAAGAGTTTCCTCTTCCTTTTCCACCTGATTTTATAGAGCTTACGTCTGACGCTTTCTTCCTATGGATCCCACACAGTTTTTGTTAAATAGGCTTAGTTATTTTGGAAAGTTTTAGTTTTTTGTAAGCTGCTGGTGTTGTTTTTTTCTTTATTTGTTAATTTTTTTTAAGAGTTTTTTCTGATGTGGAGCGCTTTTGAAGTCGTTATTGAATTTGTTACAACATTGCTCCTGCTTCATGCCTTTTTGCCTTTTTGGCTGTGAGGCACCTGTGATCTTAGCTCCCTGAGCAGAGTGAACCTGGGTCCCCTGAACTGAGAGGTGGGACCTCTCAGGGACATCCCTGAGAGATGACATCTCTCAGGATGACCCCAGGGACATCCTCTCCTATACACGCTCTGAGGGCTTTGTTTCTTTACAGGAAAGCGGCTGATGCTGTCCACTGAGTTAGTGACCCGGCCCATGTGCCTCAGATGGTGATGAATCTGCCTGCCATGCGGGAGACCTGGGTGTGATCCCTGAGTCAGGAAGATCCCCTGGAGGAGGGCATGGCAACCCAGTCCAGTCTTCTTGCCTGGAGAACCCCGTGGACAGAGGCGCCTGTCGGGCTGCAGTCCACGGGGTCACAAGAGTCAGACACGACTGAGCGACTAACACCGTTCCATTTCACTTTCCCTGGGCAGGGTGGACACCAAGCCCGAGCAGCTCTTGGGCACTCTCTCTGCAGAGGATGGGGCTTGGGTGGGGTGTCCACGCTCCAGAGGAAGGGAGGGCAATTGAAACCGGAGGACAACTCATCTTTTGAATCCTAGACCAGTTCTCTGCCTCCTATCATCAAAAAATATAGAACCTGGGGCAGGGAAAGGAGAGGATTACCCACGCTGGACCGTCTGCCGGGAGGTGCTTGTAATTAGCACAGCCTTTAATAGCTGAGATTCCTTCGCCAGCTCGCTGGAGGCAGCCTGCAAATACCAGCGGCGTGAGTCACACTCTGGTGCCATGGATGGAGGATGGGTGGGAGAGGGGGTCATTGTCCCCTCAAGGGGCCACCCCAGGTGGTCCCCCACCCAGATCTCCTCCCTGCCACCCTGGGCAGGTTTCCCCTGCAAATAACAAGCTAACTTTCTTTTCTTCTAAATAAAGGCCTCAATATGGCTGCACAGCAAGGGAAACAGGAGTGTCCCCAGCCACAGATGGATCTCGCTTACGGCGGCCTGCCAGGCGGTGGGGGCCGCTCTGGGGCCGGGTGAGCGGACAGAGGTGGGAGGGGCTCCGGGCTCCCAGCGAGAAGGTGGGATCCGCGGCGACCACCGCCTGGGTGTGACACCCGGCACCATCTTGTGGTCATTCATTAAGCCACACTTTGCCGATTTCTGCACTTGTCTGTCAAGCTCTCATCCATCCCATTAAAACGAAAGTTCGAGAGAAGTTCCAGGGGGCATTTTACTAAAATCTATTGTTCTGAGCAGTGAAGTCTAAACCAGGGAACATCTGGATTTCCAGGTCGCAGGAAATTACAGGCAACGTTTGGAATACCAACGACACGGCGGCCACGTCCGTCAGAGACGGGGCGGAGAGCGGAGACTCCTCTCCGGAGGAGGCCCCAGAGTGGGCTGACTCTTTTCCTCGAAAAGGCCCTAAGGACTTTTTTTTGAGCATCTGAAACTCATCTTTCCCTCCTCAATTTGAACTTCATGTGGCAAGGAAGTGGGCGCGAGTGCCTCCCAGAGAAGGAGGGCTCAGCTGCAGACACAGCGCGGCATCTGTGGCCTCAGCAGCGGGAAGCCAAACTCTCTTCTTCAGCGGGTTGAAATTTCATTCTGACGAACCAGTGCCTTGGTGGTTTGGCCCAATTACAGGCTCCAGACCCTCAGCCGGCACAGTCCACAGCCCCTTGTGTCTCCAGGAGGTTTTCAGGTGGGGAGCCCCCGCGCTTTGACCTGTGGGGACCCTCCTCTGGGTGGTGGATCCGAAGCCGGGCAGTCTGCACCTTCTCCGGTTGCAGGCGGTGTGGTGGAACCCCATCCGTCATATTCCCCAAGGCTCGGGAAGAGGTTTGGATGACTGGGAAAAGTGCAACGTGAGCTCCTTCTGGTGGGTTCTGCATTCTTTCCTAGTGAAGTATTGTGCATGGAAAACCAGAATATATGGTCAGCATTCTTCCTATAAACAGAGCGATTGTACATTGTGGAGGAATCACTTAGCGATGACTGGGGGGAGGTTGCCATGGTTACCCTCCCCCTCCCACGTGGTCCTGGCGGCTGCCTACGTGGAGGCCAGCAGTGCGGTGCCCAGCTGGCACTTGGTCACCAAGGCTGTCTTGCTTCTCCGTTTCTGCCGGGACCTCGCGAGAGTGGGGCAGTCATTCTGGGCCAGCACGTTTCTGAGTTTCCTTGGCGTCTGTCGCCGGAAGTCCCAAGGAAGCCCAGGAGGTGAAACGGATTAAAGGGGGCTCTTGTCGACGCCCGGGGGAGAAGCCCCTCGCCCCTCGGGCAGCCTCTTCCGCGCCAGGGAACCCCCGGGGGCTCCCGAAAACACTGTTGGGAAACTACTGGTTTCTCCGGTGTCTGCCCAGAGGTCCTGCTTCTCAGCCCCGTCTACGCTGCACTTGAGAAAGTTTGTCTTCAGTCTGTATAGACGCAGGCGGGCCTGAGATCCCTCCAGCTTGAGGCTGCCTGGTGTGGGCATAGAATTCTCTCCTCGCTGTTTCTCAGTAGAGTCTCAGATGTCTTCCTAGAGGAATCTAAGCCTGACTCCAGCCCGTGTGTTGCAAGTCCCGGTCAAGAACCCCGTGTGCACACACCGCCGAAGCAGGGCCCGCCTCCACGCCGAGCGCACTGTGGGCGGCGTTTCTCCCAGCAGCCCCTAGAAGGGCCGTCAATGGACACTCAGTCCCACAAACGCGTCAATGGACACTCAGTCCCACAAACGCACACTCGCCCCGGGACGAGGCTCCCGGTAACGTCCTGGCCCTGCCCGCTGGAGGGAGCCTCTGGGGACCGTCAGGGACGCTGCCTCCAGAGCAGCCAGCCCCCTTCCCCTCCCCCCCACCCCTCCCCTAGGCAGGGTGTGGCCCCGGCGCTGCCCTCTGCACCTGGTCGGGCATCGCAGGGCTGGGGAGATGGATTCTCTGGAGGCCTTGCAAATGCAGACTGGTCTGGGGGGCGGTCCTCTGGGCACCAAGGCCTGGGAGAGCGAGGGGCCCGGGTCTGGGCGGAAGGAGGGCCCGGACGACCAGCCGTGGGGCCAGGGCCACAGCCCGCCCCGTGGGGAGGCTGGAGTGGATGGCGGCCTCGGGGAAAGGGGCCAGGACTCTGTGCCCGGCCCGACGGGTCGCTGGAGACGCTGGCCCGTGGAGGGGAGACCTTGCGCAGCGGGCTCCTCTGGTCCAGAGCAGGGGCCTGAGAGACGGAGCCGCCGGTGGGCCGAAGCCCTGGGCATGCCTTCCTGCTGCGGGGTCTTGGTCCTGTCACTGGGTACCCCCCACCTGGGGAAACTGCTCCTCCTGGGGCTGCAGGCGAGCCCGACCCTTCACGGAACAGGCAGGGGGTGAACACAGCGTGCCTCCCTGCTAGCCGCAGAGCCACCGGCGTCAGAGGGGAAGCCAGGGTGGGGTCTGCAGGGAGCCGGGCGCCGGCCCCCAGGGCTCACGTGCTAGGGCTGTGCATGGAGCCGGTGCCCGCTTCCTCCGCGCCCCCGCCACGCGGCAGGGCACCCGCTCCCCAGCAAGGCCTGTCTCCAGGAGGCCACGGTGGGGGTGGTGGCGGGGCCCTTACAGCGTCTGGTAGAAGTGCTTCTCTCTGGGAGCCCGGGGTTGTTTGGACAGATGGACAGGGCAGACCGGCTCTTACCTAGCCATCAGGGCGGGCCCACTTCCTCTCCCCAGCGCTCCTAGACCCCGCCCTGCGTTGGCCCTCTTGGGGGCAGGCCGTGGATTCAGGTGGGTGCTGTGTCCTGGAGGGCCCCCAGCCTCGTGCTCACGGGGTGTCTCTCTGAGCTGGTCTCAGCTGCATCTCCGGAGGCCCGTCCACGGCCCCGTCAGGCCTCACTCCTGGGGGTTCAGTGCCCCAGCTGGGGTGGCCGGAGCCGACCGTGTGCGCCTGTCCTCAGCTCTGGGTCAGAGACATCACAGTGGGAGCGTGGAGTCCGGCGAGGTGGGAATATTGATGCCATGGAGACCAGCAAGCGGTTCTGACACCCACCAGGGCGCTTGGCCTCCTTAATCAATAGAAGCTGACTGCAGGCCTGCCAGTGCGAGAGATGTAAGGGACACAGGTTCGATCCCGGGCTGGGAAGCTCCCCCGGAGGAGGCAATGGCAAGCCACTCCAGTATTCTTGCCTAGAGAATCCTACAGGCAGAGGAGCCTGAGGGGCTCCAGTCCATGGGATCACACGGTCCATGGGATTACAAAGAGCTGGACACGACTGAGCTCCTAACAGTAACCCAGGCCAGATGAGAACGGCTTCGAGGCTTTATTGGGGCCCCTGCTGCGTGGCGGGAGCGAGAACCACAGCTGGCCCCCTGCCCGCTCGCCCCCTGACGGGTCCGTCCCTGCCCGGCCCCAGCCTGGAGCGGAGGCCGTGAAACATTTCTTGGCACAAAACTGGAGTGTCCACAGCCGCAGTGGGCATGCATGCGTGCCTGCGTGTGTCCCACGCCTGTGCGTCCCTTCTCTCACCCTCACGGCCAGCCCGATGGCACGCACGTCGTCTCCACTTTCCTGGTGGGGACGTCGGTGCAGCGCCGTCAGACAGCCTCCCAGAGTCACTGAGCCCAGGCGTGTCTGACTCCAGGCCCGGTGTCTCTGTATGGGGCGTCCCGGTGGTGCTGGCGGTGCGGATCCGCCTGCCCACGAGGGAGACACAGGAGGTGCAGGTTCGATCCTGGGTCGAGAAGGTCCCCCGGAGGAGGCGGCGCCCCACTCCAGTGTGCTGGCCTGGGAAACCCCACGGACAGAGGAGCCCGGCGGGCTACAGTCCCGGGGGTCACAGAAGAGTCGGACACGACGGAACACACGCGAGTGTGGGCGGGAGTCGGGCACGACTGAGCCCACTAGTGTGAGCGGGGTCCCCCGTGCGTGTCTGGCTGTGCGTCCCTTCCGGCTGAAACTCGCCCCGTCTGGCGCCCGAGCCACTTCTGCCCCCAGAGCTCAGCGGCGATGCGTCCCTTCCGGCTGAAACTCGCCCCGTCTGGCGCCCGAGCCACTTCTGCCCTCAGAGCTCAGCGGCGAGCGCCTTCCCTAAGAGCCTCCTGGTCTGAACGGTGACTTTGGACGCTGGGAGGGTGAGTGGCTGGGCAACGCGGCGCGTCAGAGCGTCTCAGGCTCTTGCTGGCTTGCCCTGAATCTGTGGAATCCCCGTGTGTCCCCGGCCAGCCTCGCTAGGAGGGAGCCCTGGGGCTGACCGAGCGTTTCGGTCGCCGTTCCGCCAGCCCATCAGGAGCCGTGTGCCAGCCTGGGGCGGGGTGGGGTCAGGAGCGGGGGCTGGGATAGGGATGCCCCACATGGGACAGAACGCTGGTCCCCTGGAGGAGTTGAGGGTCCCGGCCTACTGCTTGCCCCCAGAGTGTTGAGTGTGGTTTATGGAAAACCCAGAAAAAGAAAGCCAGACTTCCTGTCCCCAAGTGGAGCTGAAATAAAGTGAAATTTGTAGGACACATGCTGAGTAAGCCAGAGACTTGAAAACTAATTGAATATTTTGTGTTAAAATATTTTGTAAAAAGCTTTAAGGTAGTCATTTGGGAGAAAACAAAGGTTTCATTAGGCTTCTTTCCCCTTATTTTAGGGTTGTTTTACATGATTGTTTTTGGTTTAGAACTGCGTCCCGGGGGTGGAGGTGGGTGGGCACCGCCCTTGGCCACCTGGGGGCCTCTGAAGGCTGTCCCTGGCCATGGGGGCCTCTCCTGAGCCACTGGAGCTGGGGGCTTGCTGCGACTCTCCCTGGGGAAGTCGTGGGGCCTCGCTGAGCTGACCGTGAGACAAGAGGCTCTTGGCACTCTGACTGAGTCTCCTCCTCTGTCTCCTGCTGCCTGTGGGGCATTTCAGCCACTTCAGTCGCTCAGTCGTGTCCAGCTCTTTGCGACCCCATGGACTGCAGCACACCAGGCCTCCCGGTCCATCACCAACTCCCGGAGCTCACTCAGACTCATGTCCATTGAGTCGGTGATGCCATCCAACCATCTCATCCTCTGTCGGCCCCTTCTCCTTCCACCTTCACTCTTTCCCAGCATCAGGGTTTCCAGTGAGTCAGCTCTTCACATCAGAGCTCTTCACTCCAAAGGATTGGAGTTTCAGCTTCAGCACCAGTAGAGTATTCATTTAAAGTGTCTGGGTTAAGTTCATACTCTTTCCCACCATTAAAAAAAGAAGAGTTTCTGTCTGATGGCAATGATAACTTTCTCTGACCCTCGTCTCTGGTTGGTCTCGGGACCCCGCTCCAGGGCAGGTCCCGGTGGCCTGAGACAGCGACCTCGCTCCTCAGTTTCTGACCCCTGACGGCTCCCCGGGTCTGGCCGAGCCTCAGGAGCCCACCCTCGGCATCATGCGTTCAGCAAGCATCCCCCAGCAGCTCCGGGTCAGCCCGGCTCAGCCACGGCCCCCGTTCAGCACTGGGGAGTCATCTGCGCCCCTGCCTTGCCAGCTGGGGTTCCGCTGAGACTTTCAGGGGGCGTGGGGGCACACCCCAGGACCTGTGCTCACGCGTCCCCATCCAGGCTGGCATCCTCTGCGGCAGTGCGGGCCGCTGGCCTGACCGCTCCAGCGCCGGCACCTCGAGGCCCAGCCTTGTCTGTGCTCATCCGTCCCTCCTCCCAGGACCAGGGGCATCTTTGTGTCCAGAACAGCTTGACTGGTGAGGGGGAGAGCGTGGGGGTAGGGATGACCCTCTGGTAACAGGCCGGGAGCCCCGTCCGGGAGCATCCTCCGCCTCCATGGCGGCCACCGCCCCGCCTGGAGGCCCCCACCTTCCTGCCCCTGCCCCCCCAGAGCCTGCCTTCTGCTCCTCTCCCCCCGGACGTGCTGGGCCACCGTGGGTTGGGGTCCCTCCAGCGCCGACTCCCGGGGCTCAGCAGGGCCTGGCACCTCTGCCTTTCCCGGGCTTCCCTTCCATCTCTCGGCAGGGCGGCGTTTTTCACCAACCACCCCAATCAGTTAACAGAGGTGGCCTTGGGCCGGGCGGAGGATTCAGAGGTGGACTGGGAGAGCCGTGGGGGGAAAGCCGCGTCTGTTGTGGGACAGAGAAGCCAGGAGGTCCAGATTGCTGGGAGCTCCGGACAGATGGGGGTCTGTCCTCTGCTGTCCTGGGGTGGGCAGCTCCACCCTCCTACTGCCTCTGTGAGGGCGCCGCATGGAGACCCTGCTTCCGGAGCTGATGGCTCCAAGGCTGGAGACGCTGCGTCCCCAGGCACACAGCCGGGGACACGGCCCCCTTTCAGTTTACAGCGAAGGTGGACATGGGGCTCTGTCATCCCAGAAGATGAAAAGTCAGGGTCACGAGCGCTCTGGTCTCGGGTCCCCCCGCCAAGTGGAGACCTTGGAGGTCCTGGGAGCTGCCCTGTAGGAACCCTACGGCCAGAGGGCGACCTGCCCGGGTGAGGGAGGCAGACTTGGCCAGGCGGGAGGGGGACGGCTGGAGCTCCCGCCTGGCCCGGTTGCATCAGCCTCCCCGGCCCCGCCCGAGGCTGCCGAGTGGTGATCACCATGTAGGGAGCAGCGCTGGGCGGCCTGAGGTCCTGAGCCTCGGAACAGCCTGGCCTGACGGGACCTTCTCCCCTGCAGTCCTGCTGTAGGCTCGGAGGGGACACGGCCACCACGGCTTAGTCGTTTAGATCTGGAACGTTCTTCTCCCCACAAGCTGTCTGCTGTGCATAAGAGGTTTGTCGTATGCATCCCTCCATACCCAAGGCCTTGGCACAGGCTGGGGACGCAGAAAAGCCATTCTTGTGACTGATTTATGTCCCCTCGTAATGGGAAATTGGGGTCACTGTGATAACAAGCTGGTGTCAGAGCTGACAGAGGCCCCACCCGAGCCCTCCCTGGGGAGCAAGCCTCCTCGTGGAGATGGGCCAGGAGGTCTGTACACCCTTCTCTGACCAGTCCCCCCCGCACCCCCGCCTCTGGTGGTTGGTCTGGGGGGCCCTGGCCCCCTGCCTCCGCCGAGCCACTTTGAAAGCCCCTCCCTGACGACTCAGTCCCAGCACAGAACTGTAAATCAGCCTTCCTTCTGGGATGATTAAAAAAATCACTCTATTAGCAGTTGACTCACAGTCTAAAAATGTGCTTCATGGCATATCTGCGGCCACCGCGCACAGTTTGGTGGGACGAGCCCGAGCCGCGCTCTGCGGTCCTTCTGCAGGGAACGGCCTTTCCCAGCGAGTGCGGCCGCCTGCCTGCCCACCACCGCCCTCTGCGGGGCCCTCCCCGCCCCCAGCCCTGGGGTTTGGCCCGAGACCCTGGTGGAGGGAGTCGGGGAGGAAGCCATCTGGAGAGGAATCAGTGCTCAGACGAGAGAGGAAATTGCCCTGAGATGATTGAAATGGCAAACAGGGGAAGCCTGGACGGCTGAGTGGAGTGAAAGGGGGCGAGGGGAGGGGCTGGGGGCCATGCGGTGCCTGCTCTGCTGGCTGGGGGCTGGGGTGGGGCCTGGATGGGCGTCCCTGGGGCAGTGCGCCGGGCAGGCAGGTGCAGGATCCCTGGAGGGGTGGAGGGTCTTTCAGGAGCCGAGGGGCGGAAGGTCAAGGAGAATGCCCCCAGGGTGTTCTCTCCGGGAACCTGCTTGCCGTGACCAGAGACGGTCCACCTGGCCACGAAGGGTCCACCAGTGCTGGCTGGGGGCCACCGCCAGCCTTTCACATGCCTTCTCCTGCCGGGTCTGCGGGGCCCCGTTAGTCCTATATGCAGGCCAGAGACGGAGGTTTGACCCACCCGCACCCGCGTCCCTGCAGCCAGGCTTCCCGGACCGCGCCATCCAGAGAGACAGGGCCGTACTTCAGGGACATTGCCGCAGGCTCCTGGTAAACCTCCCAAAGGAGAAACTCAGCGCTCAAGCAGCAGCGTGGGCCAGGTCCTGGGTCTGCCGGGGCTGCTGAGCAAACACAGGGGCCTCATCCCGGCCAGCCTGCGTGGTTTCCTTTCAGGAAACCGGAAGTGACTGGGCAGGGGCTGGAGGGACACAGCGCCACCACCAAGCCTGGCGGCTTCCGCCAGCGAGGACAGCGGCCACACTGACCGCGGTCAGCGACCCGGCCGTCAGTGGCTTCCTGGGCCCCAGAAGAGCCTAGAGGCTGGACCGCAGTGGGGTTCGGGACACGGGTCCCCGGACACCTCCTCTGGTTCCTAGGGGCCTCGCAGCTGCTCACAAACACACATACGCAGATGACACAGCAGGGCTCCGCCCGAGGACACCCCCAGGGGCCTCCCCTGCCATGGCTTTCACCCCCAGACCTTCTGAGTGCAAAGCAGACACTTCTAGAACGCCCACTGCGTGCCAGGCACAGGGCCGGCCTGGCAGACCAGCAATCGTGGGCCAGGCCTCCTCCGGGTTAGGTCTGGAGATGGGAGGCAGGGACTGCGTTTTCCCTCTGCACTACTTCCTGTTGTCCCCGGGGTCCCTGCTTCCTGGGGGCCGGAGCAGAGGGCGGGGTGTCAGAGGCAGGACCCCCCATCCCAACCTTGCTCTCAGATCTCCTGTGAGGCCCCTGGGCGCTGGGCTGTGATGATGCAGGGGGTTGCTCCCAGCCCCCGGGACTCGACGGACTCACCCAGGGGTCGCATCTGTGTGGGCTTCTCCCCTCCTGCTCTGGGCTCCTTCTCCTCCCGGTAGCCCCCGGAACCCCGGCTCCCCCAGCTGCACGGCCAGAGCCTCAGGGAGCTTCAAGCAGCCCTGGAAGGCTCTAGGTTCCTCCATCTTCACAGAAGAGCATGCAAACGCCCCTGGGCATGGCGGCGCTGTTCTGTTGTCTCCGACACCCCTGATGAGCCCCCAGGCAGAGGTTCTGTCTCTCATGCTTTCTTGCCCAAAGCCATTCCAACAGAGGGGCCAGAGGGCGGTCAGGGCGGGCGCTTCCTTCTCCCGTGAGTACGCAGAGTGCTGTGGCCACAGAGGACGTCCACCCACTCGGAGGACGTTGAGGGGCACGTAGGTGGGCTGGGTCCACGGCCGGGGAGGGCTGGGCGACGACCCTTCAGGGTCCCGTCTGCATGGACCGGGGTCTGCCCTTGGCAGAGGCGTCTCACTAGAGTGAGGGGCCCCACCCACGAGTCAGGGGGCAGCTGCAAACTCTGCCCGCGGGATTGGGCCCCGTGGGGTCGCCGCAGCGGCACGCAAGGTGGCGTCCGCCGGCCGGGGTCCAGCGTGGTCCCTGGGAGGAGCTGATGGAGAGCAAGCACACATGACGTGCGACCTTTGTCTTCTGAGGACACACCGTGGAATGTGTGCTCCGGGCAGGGATCAGAGAGGCCTGGGACGGGGCATCTGGAGCACAGACACGCAGGCTGAGCTCATTCTCCTGCTGGGCCAGCGGCTCCCACGGGGCTGCCTGGGCCGGGGGCACACGGCGGGGTCCAGGGGGCCTGGGCTGGGGTGTGGACACGGGTCCACGGGGCCCAGGCTGAGGGGACACTGCGGGGTCCAGTTTTCCAGGGAAGCCTGGGGACTCAGGGGTCCCCGAGTGATGGACCGTCATGGGGAATGTCCATTGGCTACAGGGATTTACCGACGGTGTGGGTTGGAGAAATCTGAGTCTTTGGGAGGGCACCTGAGGGATGTCGTGTAGACAGGAGGACTCAGGCCTGGTGCCCGCCTCCCGCCACGACCCCGCTGAGAGGCTGGGCAGGCGCTGTGCCCTCTCTGGGCCACACGTCCCTGTGTTGGATCTGCCACGTCCCTTGGTCACAGTTGTGGGCGCTGCTCTCTAGGCCGACAGCTAAGACTGCACGGATGAAGGGACGGTGGGGGGAGTGCGGGACCCCGGTGTGGCTGCGCCTGGGAATGTATTGAAGAGGACGGCTGAAGGTCACCGGAATTTTCTCTCTCGACTACAGAACTGGTAAGAGGGGAGGACATTGCGAAGCCTTTGATACATTGCTAACCACGTTCTGGCAGTGAGGCACCGGCGGCCAGCTGGGAAGACAGATGAAACCAACCCCTCAGTTTTCAGATGGCCAAGTGAGGCTCAGAGCAGGCGTGGCCTTCCCCGGGGCCCCCAGGTTCTCCCAGTGGGGCAGCTCTGACTCGAGAGAAATAGGGGGTCAGAGGTCTCCCCAGCCGGGCCGTTGTCTTGTTGGGTGCTTCCGGGAGAGGCTCCTTCCTCGGAGAGCTTCGGGTCTCACGAGGCAAAGCCCGACATCTGGGCGAGCAGCCTGGGTGGGCAGTGGGGGCGTTTTGGGGGCACCTGCTGAGCATGGGTCCTGAGGATATCACAGCGTCAGGCGCCAGGGGCCGGAGCCGGGGTGTGAGCAGGGAACCGGGCGGCATCGCCAGTGCCAGGGTCACTGGGTCCTCCCGGCAGGCTGGGCGGTTCTGAGCGCCCCGCTTTACATGTGGAAACATGGGCCAGTGGCCTCTACCCGGGATTGGACGGCGAGTCGGGGGAGAGCAGGGTTGAGTCCAGGCTCGCCTGAGGCCGCAGCCCCCTCTTCAGCACTGGGCTCTGTGCCCGCGTGGATTCCTGCCAAGCTTTCTGGAATGCCTGGGGCGGGAGCTGGGAGCGAGCGGTCTCTCCTCGACGGGGGCTGGACGGTGCCTCGGAGAGCAAGCGCCAGGCTGGCCGGGGGTGGGGCCGCCCGGACCACGTCAGCCCTGGAGTCTCTGGCCCAGATGGCCTGGCTGCTCCTATACGTTGTGAGTCTGCCTGCAATGTGCCGTCTGCAGAGAAACAGATTGACGCCAGAAGGCTGGGGGCTCAGGAATCCCCCCGGGGGGAAATGTTCTAATCGGCAGGAAGTGAGCTGGAGCTGGGCTGCGCTCCTCACGCACTGTGATTCAGAACCCCTGCCCGGCCAATCAGCGCCCCGGAGCAGCCGCTTGGCCGGCAGATGTGTGTGGGGGACGGGGCCCACATGTGGGAGCGAGGAGTCTGTCAAAGGGCAGAGTCGCCTCCCCCTGCGAATCCCCAGAGCCCACCCGTGCCCGGCGGCCACAGGGCCGGTCTCCACCGGCCAAGCACCGTCGGGTCCCCTCACGTTTCTGTCTGTGCGGCTCCCCTGGGGCAGGGGGATGAGTTCAAGGCCGGTGGACAATGAGAGGAACGTGTTGGAAGAGGTGAAGGGTTAGAAAGGTTTGCAGTGTCCCCTGCAACGTGGGTCCTCTGTCCTCCTCAACTTGCGTCCCAGCCGAGGTCTCCGGCGCAGAGCTGGCCCCTGGGTGATGATGAGCAAGCGAGCCGCAGAGGACAGCAGCACCGTCCAGGGGGTGAGGGCCCAGCGACGGCATCGGGCCCCTCGGGTACAAGTCCTCACTCACCGCTAGAGCTGTGCGACCCTGGCAGCCACGGGGCCCTTGAACTTAGACCCCCTGGCCAAGACGGCACAGTAATGCTGCCTGCAGGCGGAGTCCGCCTCCACGGGCGTCCCACCTCTGCCCAGATCCCAGCGGGCTCGGTAGGATCCAGGCAGCCTTGGGTCCAGTCCTGCAGGCGCCTCCGGGCTGGAGGCAGGTCGCTGAGATCCAGGGACAGAGCCCACCCAAAGCACGGGAGGACCCGTGGGGGCCCTAGGGCAGGACCCCTCACGGGGAGGGGCAGGGCTGTGGGTGCAGGGGCCTCTAGTGTGGGTTCGGTTGCTGTGACCTCCACGGGAGAGCGGAAGACATTCAGCTTCAGGCTGCAGCAGACACTGTTCTAGAGCGCCTGTGTTTTAGCTCGTGGCCTCCCTGTGACAACCCAGCAGGCAGCTGTATGATTATTATTTTTTAATGCTTATTTCTTTGGCTGCTGTGGTACATGGGCTTGCTTGCTCAGCAGCATGTGGGATCTTGGTTCCCTGACCAGGGATTGAACCCTCACCCCCGACATGGCAAGGCAGACTCTTTACCACTGGACCACCCGGGAAGTCTGGCAGCCGTGTTATAATCCTCACTTTGCAGTTGGGGAAACTGAGACAGAGGCACTGAAGCCACTCACCCCAGTCTCAAAGGCCTAGGAAATGGCAGAGCTTGGATTCAAACCCTAGGCACTGGCTCATGTGCCAGCTGGGTCCCTGGCAGCAGAGGCTGAGGGGAGAGCTGGTTTGTGTGCAAATTCAGATCCTCTCACTTTGTTTTGCTTAGTCAGAGGTGTGTGTTGGAGTTGTTTTTAGTTTTGAGGTAGATGACCAATAGTTACAGAAACGATTGCTCAGAAGACTCTTCTTTCTCCGCTGCACTGTCTTTTCATTATTGTCAGAAATCAGTTGCACAGCCAAAGAACAATGAATTCCATAGGCATAAGCTTAACAAAATATGTGTAGGCTCTACACATGGAAAAGTAAGATTATTGTTGGAAAAAAAACAAGCTCTGACTATCTGGAGAGAAGACAAACCCCAGATGGCGATAAATATTTGCAAATCTTATATCAATAAAGGATCTGTGTTTAGAATATGTTAAGAACCCTTCAAGCTCAATGATAAGAAAACAACCCAATGAAAAAATGAGTAAAAATCTGAACACACACTTCATCAGAGAAGGTATGTGGCAAACCAGCACACGACAAGGTGTGACCCAGCAGGAGCGCTGCTCTGGGGCCAGTGGGGTGGAAGGTGGTCCAGCCACTTCGGAAGGTGGCTTGGCAGTTTCTCCTGGAGTTAAACAAAGACCTACCACAGGGTTTTATAATCACACTCCTATGTGGTTTCCCACGCAAGTTGAAAGCTCATGCTCATGGAAAATCCTCATAACCTTCAAGCAGCGTGAGTCAGAATCACCCCAAACCAGAGACAACCGTGACATCCTTCACAGGTGAATAAGCAAACGGCGGTGCTTCTGGAGGACGGCACGCCATCGACCAAGAAAAAGGAAAGCACTGCTAATTCCTGCAGCATCTCCGTGAAGCTTAAGTGCATTCTGCTAAGTGAAGGAAGCCAGACCAGAAAGCCTACATATGGTAGGATTCCATTGATATGACGTTCTGGAAAAGGCAGGACTGTAAAGATAGGAAACAGATCAGTGGTGGCCAGGAGCTGGGTGTGGGGGAGAGACACAGAGGAATTTTGGGGTGGAGTCACTCTGCGTGGCACTGGCCGGTAAACACAGGATGCTATGCGTTTGTCAGATCTCATACAGCTTGCCAGCACAAGGCATGAACTTTAATACATAAAATTTTGAAAAATCAACCAAGAGGTGAGGGGACTCCCTGGTTAAAAGGCAGACTGTGGCAGAAGACTCCACGTGTGTGATACACGTGGGATATAACATCTCTCAAGGGGACGCGGAGAAGAAGCTGACCTAAGCGACTATGGAAAACGGTGTTTCGATCAGAAACGGTGAAAGACGAAAGGAGCTGTGCGTAAGGCTGTACCACTGTCTGGGTCAACAGCTCTGAGGGCGTGTGTGCGGCCACGCGGGGAGGGGGCAAATAAGTGAGTGTCGGGCAGCGGTGGGATCTCGGCCTCTCACTGCTGGAGGCGGAGGTTACACCCGAGCAAAGGGGGAGAGCTAGCAAGGCTGAGCAGTCCTGGATCAAAGTCAGAGACGTGAGAACGGACTCAGGTTAGCGTGATGTAGAGAGAGGCGGACAGACGCGGGAATGGTCACAGGCCTGTTTGTGTCTGCAGCTGAGGGCACACACGTGGACTTCCCAGCTCTGTCGGCGGAGACGAGTGACAGCGGTGATGCCCCCGTAGCGGCGAGCACATCCAGTGCCCGGGTCTTGGCTTCTAACACCATCCTCCATGAACGGAAGAGGGACTCCTCTGGAGGAAGCCGCTGAACCCAAGGCTGGGGCAGGAGAGACGCGCCACGAGCCCAGAGCCTCCTTCGGGGACAGAAGGTTCGGACGCGTCCAGCAAACAGAGGGGGCATGGTAGCCAGCCGGAAGGAGCTCCCGAAGCCATACAACTGGAGCAACAAAAGCAGCAGAAAGGCACGCGGGATTGGAGTATAAAAAAATCATAACAAACACCCAAAACTCCACCCAGACACAAATAAACAGTAAGTGGGAGAAGAGACACCTTTCCTCACAGGATTCCAAATAATTCCTGCAGACCCTTCTCTCGTCCTCACCAGCCCTGGGAAGGGATTGCACTCCATGAGTTCCTTGCAAAGAGGGCAGCGTGGAAGGGAAAAGAGGAGCCTCATGGGGGAGAAGCCGGGCAACCATGACCTCAGCCAGGGCTCAAGGTCAGCTTCAAGAGTGATGAGTCATGTGGATGACCTTCTCCTCTGAGAGGATGCAGTGAGGAGGGCACCTCCCCTCCCCCAAACCGGCACCATCACGAGAAAAACCCAAAACAAATCTCAGCTGAAGAGCATTCCCCCCAAATTACCTGCCTGGTCCTCCTCAAAACTGCCAAGTTCATCAAAAACAAGGAAAGTCTTAGAAACTGTCACAGCCCAGAGGAAGTTAAGGAGACATGACTAAATGCAACTGATGTCCTGGATGAGATCCTGGAACAAAAAAGGACGTTAGGGAAAAATTGGTGGACTCTGAATAAAATGGAGTTTCACTAGAGTCCAGACCAACGTAGTTACAAATGTTCCAGTGTTGCTTCTTAGTTTTGACAAATGTACTAGCAAAGTAATGCAAGATGCTGACAGTGGGAGAAACTGGGTGCTGGGGGTACAGTTGGGTGGGAACTCTGTACTAGCTTTGCAATTTTTCTGTAAATTCAGAACTATTCTACAAGGTTTTGTTCCTTATAAAATTCTCATTTAATCAATTTACAGGATCTTTAAAATAAATGTATCTTGAACAAAGCAAAAGCTCTGGTTTCTGTATTAATCTTTTTTGGCAAATATATTAGTCTACATGATAATTTCTAATATTCTGGGTATAATTTTTTGCACGTTATTTAAGACTGCTGCATTTAGTTATCAGCCTTGTCTCTCCTTTTCTTTGCACAAAGCAGTCAGGGATGTTTGTGCCTCTGTTTCTGGCCTTCGGTCTCACTCCATGGATCCCTCTGTCTGTCCTTTCTTCTTCCATGTGGTTTGCGGCTCTGGAATGTGTCTTGAAACTGGGCAGCATGCATCCTTCTGGGGGGTGGGGACTGGGGTCATTTTCAGGCACCCTGAGCCCAGGGTGAGTGGAAAGGCACAAGCCGGCGCTTCTGTGTGCCCGGGACACACAGAGAACCCGGGCGTGATCCCAGCTCCACCGTCTGTTTGCTGTGTGACCTTGGGGAGCTCACTGAACCTCTCTGTGCCGACGTTTTCGCCTGCCCAAAGGCAAGCTTGCTGTTCCTCGCTCACTGTGCTGCCTAAGGGTGAAGTGAGCTTGCACGGGGTGGACGCTGAGGACACGCCTTTGTGGGGCAGGTGTCTGGCGGGAAGGTTTTGATTGCCTGGACATCCACTTGAGAGGCATGTAGGCCCCGGACACCTTCTTGGCTGTGCAACCAGCCCATCTGCTGCGCTGCCCCACTCACGATATTCTTCTAGGAAATCCAGGGTGACATATCTGACCTTTGAATGACCCTGCTTTTCCCTTTCTGAACCTTAATTCCCACACTTAGACTTAAAATTTGCCAGTAAAGACTCATTGGAAAAGACCTGATGTTGGGAAAGGTTGAAGGCCTGAGCAGAAGGGGACGACAGAGGATGAGATGGTCGGATGGCATCACCGACTCAATGGACACGAGTCTGAGCAAACTCCGGGAGATGGGGAAGGACAGGGAGGCCTGGCGTGCTGTAGTCCGTGGGGTCACAAAGAGACGGACACGACTGAGCCACCGAACGACAAATGAAGGGTGACCGTGAAGCCCAGGCACCCCACCCTGGACCCCCCAAAAGGCAGAGCCCCAGTCCACGCGCCCTCTGCCCCGGCCTGCTGCAGCCCCTCCAGGACTTGGGAGTCACACCCCGTCTCCCGGGTTCCCTGGAGGATGCCGCTGAGACGCGTGCTACCCTCAGGAGAACCCCGGGGGCAGCCCCGCGTTGGTTCCGGTGGGGAAGCGCGTGGGGGAGCTGCCGCAGGTGGGAGGGGCCACATGAGTGTCCGCGGGCTGGCCTGTCTCCCCTGCCCAGCTTCGCTGCGGAGAGGCAGGGATGCACAGAACAGCCTGGCTCGCGGTGCGGTCAGCCATCCTTGTCTGATGGATGGCACGGGATCAAGGTGGACTGAAGGGGTGAGCCAGCGTAGGGCTGCATCTGACTCCTGCTTCATCCGAGCCACTCGCCAAAGTCCCTGCTCTGGAGCGGAGGCCTGGGCGAAAGGTTGCCAGCCAGGTGCCCGGGACCCGGGACGCAGCTCCTGCCCCCGCCTGCATCATGGGCGGTGTGGCCCGCCCACCCTGCTCAGCCCACAGGACTGTGGGAGGCAGGGGGCAGGGGAACAGAGCTCGGGGCTGCGGCTGGCTGGCCCTGGGGGTACCTGTGGCCTCCCCAGGCTTTGCAACCTCATCATCCAAGATATCAGGTGCTGCTGGGCCCCAGCTTTGCTGCGATTGTTGAGATAAAAATAATAGGAATGAAAACAGAACGCGGTGGGGAAGGAGCCCTGAGCCCCGTGTGCGTCTAGATGCCAGGGGTGGGGTGTCATCGTCACTCTTTAGGGCTGTCACGCATCCATCGTGCCCGTGGGCTTTACAGTGCTGCGGAGTATGAATCAGAGTGAGGTATCCCAAGGTCCCGCCAGACAGAGGAAAATGAGAATACCAACTCTGTCAATATCAGGCGTTGGCAAGACTGCAAAGCTCCGGGAAGCGTAACCCGTGCGGGTGGGAGCGGGATGGGAGAAGAGGGGGATGTGGCCCGGTAGACCTGGAGGGGAGGCCGCCCCTGAGCCAGGGGTCCCACCCCTGGAAAAGCATCTCGATGGAGCCCGGGCTCGTGTGTGCAAACACTCGTCAAGACAGAAACAGTGACGTGTGGTGTCTTCATGCAGGGAAATCGCGTACAGCGCAGGAAGCCAGGGACAGCAAAACCCAGACCCACAAAACCCACACATCCACACACACGCAAACTGCGCTGCATGAAACAACACGGATCAACCTACAAACATAATTTTGAGGGAGAAAAAACCCAGACATGAAAGAATACTTACTGTACGATTCCATTTATATAACGTTAAAACACAGACAAAACTCAACTATATTGTTAGGGCAGCATAATTAGATAGTAGAACTAAAGAGAAAAAGAAAGAAGCTGTCTCCATGAAAGTCAGGGTGGTGGTTATCTCCGAAGAGCCCGGGGGGTGGGGGTGGCGGGCAGCTCCAGAGGTCACGGGGGAGGCACCTGGCTGATGGCAGCCGCCTTTGTCTTGACCTGCGTGGTGGATACATCGCTGTTTGCTTTATAATAAGGTCTATACTCATTTATATCTGTCAAAATTAGAATAATTTAAGGCATTAAGGACTATGGGAGAGATGAAGAAATTCGAATGACCTTAAAAAAAAATCCTAGAAAATAATTGAAGGAAGCCCCTCATGGTTTTATCTCCACAAAGCTTCTTGGCTTGGTAGAAAGAGTAAGATCTTGAGAACAAGATGGAAGAAGGTTCAAACCTGATGCTGCTATTCATTAGATATAAGGAACCTCAGTTTACCGTTCCATGAAATGGGAACAAAATATGTACCTGGGAGGGTAGGTGCCCAATGCCGAGTGCAGAGTCAACCCTGGCAATGGCCTCCGTTACAGGTGACACTGACGCTGCAGCCAGGGTCCGGGGTGGCCAACATCCCCGTCTTCGGCATGCTGATGTCAAGAGGTAGAGTTCCTTTCCCGTCCCCTGAATCCAGGCTGGCCCCGTGAGCATGCTGACTCATGAAACATGGCAGAGGTGGTACCCAGGAACGTCTGTGTTCTGGCTGAAGGTCAGGCGGTAGGGGAAGCTTCTTGTGGGGCAGGCTATCCCTGGGGCACAAAGCCAGCTCCCAGGGGAGGGTTCTCCCCGCTTAATGGGTGTCGGGTATCCTCAGGTGCCTCTGGGAGGAGGAGAAGGTACACATAGGACGTGGTCGGGTGCAGCCTGCTCTCAGGAGCAGGGGCATCTCTGCCAGGAGGCACAAAGATGAAACGGTGGTCACAGCAGGAATGTCCGTAACCTAATCAGCTCCCGCGTGTTTCCTGGTCCCGGGCACAGCCACGGCCCCGGGGGATGCGGTGTGAGCTGTTGGCCTCCTCGCTCTCCCTTGCAGAGTTCACACCCATGGGCCTGCTCAGATGAGCTCCACAGACTCTGACTTGGGGGGTCCTCACCCAGGCTCTGCGGAGAGGCTGAAGGAAGAGACCCCCCACCAGCCGCTGTCCTCTGAGCCCGGGTCAGTGAGACGAGCGGAGGGACCACAGAGCGTGGGGTCTTGCTGCTGCCATGGACGCGTGGCAGGGCACCTCCACCTTTGCTAGCCTGTGAACGGGGCCAGGATGAACATAACCCCACGCCCCTGAGCCCGCTGCGCACCCGTGAGGACTGGTCCCTCCCCGTAAACCGGTGCAGCCTTTCCGGAAGGAAACCTGGCGCCGGTGCCCACGCCGGGAGCCCCTGTATGGCCTGGCCAGCCCACCTCCAGGGTGCGTCCCAGCCCCGCCCTCTCACGCGCATTCCAAGAGGCACGCCTGGAACCTCTCACTGCGGCATTGTTTACAGTAGAAAACCCTGAACCCCAGCTGAGCGCTCATCAGGGGAGGATTGCTTATATAACTTTTGGTGCAGCCCCGGAGGAAGTTCTGGGAAAACAGCTGGGAAAAGGGACCGAGGCAGCGACCCGGACTCCCGGGTGGGATCTGCAGCATCCTCCAGATGTCATTCGTCCTCACTTCATGTTTTGATTCCTCGGAATGCCAGCGCAATCTCAACAAGGCCTGTGTGCGTTTGTTTTAATGACGTTTGATAAGCTGGTTCTACCATGGGCGTTGCTGAGTAAGGACCAGGGTTGGAATATAACCAATGAGTCTGAAGAAAGAGGTGATGTTACTTGCATTTTCAACTGGTGAGTCTTATAAAGTGAGAGCCAGATGAGGGAGATTGGGGCCAGTGGAATGGAGTCGGAAAGCCGAAGCCAGGTCTGCTCCCCCGGGGAGGCTCACCCAGCGGCAGAGGGGTGGGTGGTCTTCAGGGGAACCCAGACAACAAATGGGGCTGAGAAAACTGTTACTGGGGCGGAAAAGAGAGAGAACCAGACTGTGACAGCACATCGCTCACAAACGATAAGCTCCAGTGTGGAGTCTAGAAAAACGGTAGAGATGAACTCATTTACAAGCAATACCACGAGCAGAGTGAGAAGGCAAGCCTCAGAACAACTGAAGGTGTTTCCATCAGACATGCAATAACGAATGCATATCCAGAATGCGTAAATGGTATCCGTACATCCATAGATCAGTAGGGATGAGACCCCCCTCCTTATAAAAGCGGGGAATTGGCAAACTGTGGGAACAGGAGGTCCACAGCAGAGGAGATCAACGCGGATGAAACAGGGAAATAAGGGAACTCATTCCGTGAAAGGAAGCTCGATCTTCCCGGGAGGTCAAACCCTTTGAAAGGGCGAGTTCAATAGCTCAGGACCGCTGCACACTGCTGCTTTCCCATGGCTCTGTCCTGGGAATCAGGGAATCTGGGAAGTCGGCTCAGCTGGTCAAGAATCCGCCTGTGGTGCAGGAGACTCCGGTTTGATTCCTCGGTCGGGAATATCCGCTGGAGAAGGGAAAGGCTACCCACTCCAGTATTCTGGCCTGGAGAATGCCATGGACTCTATAGTCCATGGGGTCGCAAAGAGTCAGACACGACTGAGCGATTTTCACTTTCACTTTCAAGTCCAACTTAGTAAGTGCCCGCTGCCCGCCCGTGGAGGTCAGAAGTTCACGCCCGGCTGACGCCACTTCGCAGTGAGGCTGTGATACTTTCTCCCACTGCCCTGTCAGCGGCGCTGACCTTGGGGGTGCCGCAATGACCTTGCGCACAATTTGGGGTCTCTAGTGGGCTTAAAGAAGCAGATGTCCAGTTCTGCTTTACTTCTGAGAGGAGGTGAAATGGGGCAGCTGCTCTGGGAAATGGTCCGGTGGCCTCTCAGTCAAACCCAGAGCTCGTGAGACCCAGCAGTTCCTCTCCTGAGATGGAGACTCGGCTTCACGCAAACACTGGGTGAGTGTTCTGAACTACCCATGACAGCCGGACTGCGGGAACAGCCCCAGTATCCATCAGCTGATGAATGCTTGAATCAAGCGTGCTGTTTCCATACGATGGAATATTATGTGGAAGGAGAAAGGAATGAAGAAACGGCCACACCCTAGAGCCTGGCTGAGCCGGGAAAGCAAGCCGACGGAGAGCAGCCGGTCGTATATGATACGATTCCATTTTTAACAGCGTCCAGAGTGGGGAAATCCGCAGGGACAGAGAGTAGGTTAGCCGTTGCTCAGGGCAGGGGACTGGGGGGAATTACTGAGACTTCTTTCTGAGATGAGAACAGTATGAGATTGTCTGTGGTGACGGGTGCACACATCTGTGACCGCACTGAGAACCACCGAGATGAGCATTTTAAATGAGTGATTTGCGTGGTGTGTGAATTATATCAATGAAGATTTAAGGGAAAAAACCAACCAGGCTGCAGGCACATCACCAGGAAAACGGGCAAATAAATAAATGTGGAATCCACCCGGGGGAAAGTCTGGGTGGTGACATTCAGTGAGTAAAAAGTTCCAGGCGTTGAAAAAAAAGCTACTGAAAAAAATGCAACTTATTAATACATTCATGGAAAAGACTTCCAACAAAGTAGATATTGAGGGAGTTGCTGTTGCTGAGTCATTAAGTCGCGTCAGACTGTGACTCCCACCAGGCCCCTCTGTCCCTAGACCTCCCCAGGCCAGAATACTGGAGGGGGCTGCCATGCCCTCCTCCAGGGGATCTTCCCGACTCAGGGAGCAAACCCAGATCTTTTATGTCTCCTGCATGGCAAGCAGGTTCGTTACCACTGAGCCGCATGGGAAGCCCTGAGCGATCACACCTGGACGCAACAGAAGGCAAGCTCACAAGCCCTCTGCCCGTCCTCCCTCCCTCGCTTCTGTGTAGCTTTCCGAGAGTGAAAGTGAAAGTCGCTCAGTCATGGCTGAGTCTTTGCGACCCACGGACCATATGATCCATAGGACTCTCCAGGCCAGAATACTGGAGTGGGCGGCCTTGCCCTTCTCCAGGGGATCTTCCCAACCCAGGGATAGAACCCAGGTCTCCCACACTGCAGACGGATTCTTTAGCGGCTGAGTCACCAGCAAAGCCGTATCCTTCTACAGTGATAAGTTATTTTCCATTTCACCTCCCCCCATCTCCTCCACCAAAAGATGAAAACGAATAGATTTTCAGGAACCTCCGGTTGGATGCTGTCAAGAAACATCAAAGGAAACAGTAGCGCGACTTTTAGAATCAAGGCTCTGCAGTCGTGATGCCACTGGTGGCTCTGGCTGAAGCTGTCTGACCTGTGGCCTCCTTGCAGGTCGCAGCCCTGGGCTGACCCGGATGGGGCCCCGGGTGACGGGGGCGTCGGGGAGCTTCAGGAGCCCCTCTTCTTCCCCTTTCTCTCCACGGGCAGGTTTTGCCCCGGGTTCCCTCCCTCCACACCGACTTGTCCCTGTAGGGGCTCTGGCCTGGAATGGGGCTTCAGAGGCTGTTCCAGCCACTGTCCACCTCCCTCTGGGCCAGGCAGCTCTGAGCAGCCCCCGTCCTGCGCCCTCAGCCGCCCCCTGAGTCAAAAGCCTGTTGCGCAGAGGAGAGAGCTCCGGGTGGGGGAGGCACGGTGCCAGGGGCCAGCCAGGCTGGGCCACCTGACTGTCAGCCTGTGGCCTCAGGCAGAGCCTTCTCCTGGGCCCCGTGTCAGAGGCTCAGAGCATCTCAGGGTCGGCACTGGCAGCTCCCGCGGGCCACAGCTGTGCTCTTTGGGGCCATGTGGTGCCCAGCGAGCTCCCGCGGCCCCCAGAGGTAACCTCTCCTCTGCCTGCCCCCAGGTATCTGGGGGGCTGGGCCGCGGGACCCTTGTCCTGGGTGTGATGTAATGTGGGTGCCAACCCACCTCCACGTCACCCCAAGGAATGGAGTGAGGTCGGGACAAGTGCCAGGGTCCAGGCGGCCCTGGGCAGCCTGTCTCCAAAACCCGGCGCTTTCTTGCATTTCGTGACGTTATTAGTGCCTTAGAGCACCTGGGGGCCCAAGGGGATTACCCAGCCAACCCTAAGCCCAAGGAGTGTGTTTAGTCTGTTTGATTGAACTTTAAATAAAACCTCCCTCTCTCTCCAAAAGTCTTATTTGCAACTGCTGAGTCCAAATATTTAATCTATAGCTATGTTTCTTTTGTGGTCCTGGTGTTCACTCGCTAAGTCCTTGCGACGGCCCATTGAGTCAGTGATGCTCTCTGACCATCTCATTCTCTGCCACCCTCTTCTCCTTTTGCCTTCGATCTTTCTCAGCATCAGGGAAAGATATTTCTTTTGTAGAACCTTAAATAAAGATCGACTTTACAAGCCAAAGGTGACCCTGGTCAGTTGAGGTTGATATTTTAAACATCTACCCTAAAGCAACAGAGTCAATGGTCACCAGGCTAATTCGCTTTATTGCATTCATTGATTCCATGCCTGATTTTGACACAGATGCATGGGTCGTGGACTATTTGAAGGCTTCACAAAGGATCACATGCTTTTCAAGAAAAAAGGTTTTGAAATGTTAGGATGTAGGAAACTCATAAAGCATTTTGGCAAAAGACAAAACAAAATGAACAAACAACCATCTGGAGGGCTTTATTCACGCAGAGGAAGCTGAGGAGGAGAGGCAAAGCTGCTTGAGAAACAGCAGCGTCCCTGGGATGACTGTCACAGCCTCGTCGTCCGGGTGCAACGTCATGGTTACTGAGACAACCGTGTTTTTAGGTTAAAAGGCAAGTTTGGAAGGTGGTGAAGCTGATGCTCAATACTTTGTCTACCTTGTGCCAAGAGCTGACTCAATGGCAAAAGATCCTGGTGCTGGGAAAGACTGAAGGAAAAAGGAGGGGGGTGCGGCAGAGGATGAGATGGTCAGTGATACATAGCATCGCTGACGCAATGGACGTGAATTTGAGCAGAGTCTGGGGGACCGTGGAGGACAGGGGAGCCTGGTGTGCCGCAGTGCGTGGGCTCGCAGAGAGTCGGGCACGATCTAGCAACTGAGCACCAGCAAGGATGAGAAACAGGTAAATGCTCCCCAAAAGTGAGACATGAGAGTCCGTAAAAGAAGACCTCACTGAGAGTGATAGGTCACGTTTTCCGGAAGACAAACAGAAAGGACTAGACTGTTCCTAAAAGAGGAAACAGGAAGGAAGGGACCCTTCAGCACTATGCACCCTGCCTGGCTGCCGCCGCCGCTGCTAAGTCGCTTTAGTCATGTCCGACTCTTAGCGACCCCATGGACTGCAGCCCACCAGGCTCCTCCGTCCATGGGATTTTCCAGGCAAGAGTACTGGAGTGGGCTGCCATTGCTTTCTCCACCCTGCCTGGCACGGGGGTGTTTGTTCAACAAGCCACCGTCAGCACTGAGGAGGGATGCTCGGAGTGTGAGGGTCCACACTGTGGTCCTCCAGAGCTTCTGCGAGGCGAGGAGATGCTGAGGACACCTGTCGGTGGCCTCCGCCTGGCCTGGATCTCCTACGACTTGGAGCCTTGGAGCCGCTGCAGCCTCCTAGCCCGTGTGCCCCAGATGTGGGTGACATTTCCCAGGTCCACGGGCAGCAGACGAGGACAGCACACCCAGGTTTGCACAAAGTTCCCTTCTTCCTGTGTTCAGCAGTGTCCATTATTCTGTGGGCATGAGATAAAGGTGACATTAAACCGCGTTTAAAGCGGGCAACTGCTGGGTTCTGAATTTTTTAATATGTTACCGATTGATAGCATTCCCACACCTGGCAGTCCCTAAGCTGAGCGTGAGCTCCATGAGGCTGGAGAAGGGGGAGGGTGTTTCAGGGATAAGAGGGTGCTGAGGGCACAGCCGTGACACTGGGCATCTCTGGGCAGAGCCGGGACGCTGGGCGTCTCTGGGCGGAGCCGTGACGCTGGGCGTCTCTGGGCGGAGCTGGGACGCTGGGCATCTCTGGGCATCTCTGGGCAGAGCCGGGACGCTGGGCATCTCTGGGCAGAGCCGTGACGCTGGGCGTCTCTGGGCAGAGCCGGGACGCTGGGCGTCTCTGGGCCAGCCCTGACTCCTCATTCTCCCCCGGGCAGTGGGGCCCAGGAGCCCCGGAAGGAGTTAGGGCTCCAGTTGTGCCGCGTACCCCTTGGGGCAGTCGGCACTGCTAACAAGCGGGGGTCCCTGAGAGGAGCCCCAGGCCATGCCCTCCTCACGCGCTGGCATCTCTCTTGCAGCTTTCCCTGACAAGGATGAGCTCTGGGGCCTCGGATCCACAGCACTTAGGGTGGAGGCCAGCAGTTTAAGAGGCTGGCCGGAGAGGTGGCCGGCGGTGGACAGGTGGGCGCCACTCCCTCGAATTAATGAGACGGGCCCGTCTGGCTTTTGGAGACGTCTGAATAAACGGGCCGGTGTCAGAGCAGCGTTCTGGCCTGGGATGCAGGCTGGGGGTTTTGGGAAGGTGTGTGTCGGTTATTGGAAGTCGTCTCCTGGAGATCCTTAAAGGACCAGGCAAACCAAACAGGGTGGACTTGCTTCCTGCCTCTGTACAAACAGTCAAGAGAGGTTTTGAGAGAGTGTCAATGTTTTCTCAGACTCGCCAAGGGCTGCTTGGCAGCGATGCTGCTGACATGAGTTGCCCGTGAGGAAGCGGTTTGTTCAGAAAAGGCCCCAGGTTTGCAAAGCAGAATCAGCGCCTCCCAAATGAGGGAGCATTTGTGGTTCGGTTTTACTTAAAAGATAAGGGCTCTAGGTTAATTAGGCTTCAAATTTATCTTTCTTCTATTTATAAGAATTTAAGCCATACCTTTCTCTCAGAGCCTCACTGCATCACAAACACTTTTATATAAAAATTTTCATTGTTAAACATACTCAGCGCTCAGTCACATTTGACTCTTGTGACCCTGTGGACCGTAGCCAGCCAGGTTCCTCTGACCATGGGATTCCTCAGGCAAGAATCCTGGAGTGGGTTACCATTTCCTTCTCCAGGGGATCTTCTGGACCCAGGCTTTGAGCCAGCATCTCTTGTGTCTCCTGCAAAGGCCGGAGGATTCTTTACCACTGAGCCACCACTAAATATCTATTTAATATGTTTTAAATTTTTATTGGAGTATAGTTGCTTTGTTATTTTCTTACTATATGTATTATAATATTTTACTTGACTCAAGATGTTTACAGGTTTATAATTTTTCAGTTGAGATATTTTATTTATCTTCTCATTTTGATTAAAAACTAAATCACTGTTTTGTAGCTCCCATTGCAAGTCTCTGTGCGAATTCAATGGTGACTTCTTTTGTTATATCTTCCAACACATTTATTTTTCTTCCAGCATGGTTTATTTAGTTATTTCCAAGGCCGTTACCTTGCTTCCCCTGTGGGCTCCGGCATGTGCAGCTCCCCTGGGAAGTGAGGGGTGAGGGAGTCAGGATGCCAGGCCACTCACCGCCTGCCGAGGGGTCTTGGGGGTGCAGGGTGGGCCTCCGAGGGCCAGAGAGCCAGCGGTGTGGGAGCATTGACATGAGTGGCGTTTTTCTGGGGGTTGGTCCCAAGCGCTCACCGTCAGGTCAGGAACCCCAGTTGGGTGCCCCGTCTTTTCAGGGCTGTTCTGGGCTGCAGGTCTTCCCCACCAAGCAAACACGATCGAGGACAGGGTCTCTGGAATCTGGAGGTGGGCGGGGGTCGGGGGCTCACCTGAATGGCATGGCCCAGGAGGTGGGGGGACATGACTCTGCCTCCCAGCTTGCTGGCCGACTCTCCTCCACACAAACACGTGTTCTCCACTCCCTGCTTAAGAGCTGCCTGGGGTCGCAGGCCCATGGGATGAGGCGCTCAAGCCCCCCAGGCTGTGCCTCCTGCCCCTCTTTCTGCACACCCCTCGCTGGGCACCCCCAGGCTCCAGGCAGAGCCCCCTCCGCCCCCCTCCCCAGCCCTCCTGTCCTGCTCCCCCTCCCAGTGCCAGGCCCCTCCGAGACGCCCCTGGCCGCTACCCCCACTGTCCTGGGCGGGCCTTGCCCTTGGCTCTGCTCTGCTGTGGCCGCCTGGAGAACTTCCCCGTTGCTGATCAAGGGCCCCACATCAGCGATTTGCACCGGACCCCGTGGGTTCCACAGCCGGCGCTGCGGGGTGGACAGCTTTCCCCCTGACCTGGGCGCCCCAGTATCGCGCGGCACAGAGGATGCTTGCTCACGCTGCCACCTCACCCGAGACTCGGGACAATGCCGGTGTCCGAGGGCGGGGCCGGGGCAGCCTCCAGACGGATGCGGTGTCCTTCCGGGGCTTCTCCTGCGGCCCCAAGTCGGGCCTGACGGCACTCGCCCCTGAGTGAGCTACGCTATGCATGCAGCGGGGTGCTGTCCGCAGGACCCCGGCGGGCGCTGCAGCACCCTTGAGCCGATTCCTCAGCCCCATCCCTGCCCCCCGGCTGGGCTCCGGGCTTCCCGGGAAGTGAATGGGTGCGCGGTAGGTGCACATCATCGTCCCTCTGCTTGGTCACGGCCCTTCCCTAACTGGAAGCCCCGGTGAGGGCGCTAGCCACCCAACCCCTGACCTCTGACCCTATATGACCCTCCGGCCACGCTGGCCTTGCTGCCACCCCCGGGGCCTCGCTGGGCCCAGCAGTGGGGTCGAGGAAACACCCCATCAGACTCTAAGGGCCAAGTGCCAGGCCTGGTCCCTCCATCACAAGGCTTCCTCTTTCTGGATCTCAGTTTTTCTCCCTAAAAAACGGGGGCTCAGACACTGTGCTCTCTCTGACAGCTGTCTTTCCCAGGAAAAGAGACCTGAGCTGCCTGACGGCCTTCGTGGGGAAGAGACCCAGCCCAGGATGGGCCCTGAGGCCTTGGAGTTACCTTTGGTCTCCCTGTCTCTTCACTGGGTGCTCTTTGCCCATTTTGGGGGTGCCAGGCACTCCCTAGGTTTCTGGGCATCTGGGGTGGGAGAGAGACAAGCAGATACAATGGACAGCACAAGAGGGGGCCTGGGGGGAAGGGGGCCCAGAGGGGTGTCCCCTGCGAAGCCCCGGAGGTCAGAAAAGGCAGGATGAGCCACAGGAACCAGGAGAGGCTCTGTGCACGGGGGACCGGGGGTGGGGGTGGGGGCAGGAGGGGCTGAGGGCCAGGTCGGCCGGGCTCCCGGGAGCAGGAGCCACCGGGCACACGTCTGCGGGGAATGGGTCTAGGGCCAGGCTGGCGCGGGCCTGGGGGCCAGGCTGAAGGAGGCACTTGCTCTCCAGGTGCTGCGGGGGCCTCGGATTCAGGCAGGGGCTCGAGAGGGTGGCTCTGGCGCTGGCTGGAGGGAGGGCCGGGGTGGTCAGCCTGGAGCCGGGAGGCAGGTGGGCTGGAAAACAGACTCCAGCACCGAGGGCAGCTGGGGGCCGTGAAAACGTCTGGGGTGGTGTGGATGGGGGTGGTGGGGTGAGGCTGACCCTGAGGGGTGGGTGATGCAGAAGACAGAGGGCGGTTCTCAGAGATGGAGCCGTGGGAGAAGAGATCTGGGGCCCAGACAAGGCCAGGGACGGGGGTCACATGGGGCAGGGCTCAGGAGACGGGCGCCAGCCTCTGTGCTGCCCTCGGGGGTCAAAGCAGGAGACCACCCAGCACCAGTCCCCGAGTGTGCCCCGGGAGACGCCAGGGGCAGAAGGGGCCCCCGAGCTCCAGGGGAGGCCATGCCAAGGCCTGGGAGAGGCCAGCTGTGCTGAGTGCGCCGGAAAAGACCACAAACCCCTGACCAGAGAGGTGTCCATCTGTCTGTATCAAGCATGTGTAAAAGTCTCTGGATCCTACGATGCATTGGCATCTTGGGGGCCTTGCTGGCTTGGGAGAGACAATCTGCCCCTCCCCAGAGGGAAGCGTATTCCTAGAGACAGCAAACAAGTCCTGCAAACAGGCCTTTCACATCCAGACCAACAGTCCAGAGCCCACCCCCAACGACCACCTGCTTCTTCAACCCTCACATAAGCCAGGGTCCCCAGGCCCTAAGTTGCCAGCCAGATAACTTGATGACCAGGGGTGCCTGGTAGCCCAGAGCCAACTGGAATTACTTGAACCTGCTAGAGCTGAGCCTACCTCGCCAGATCCCTGCTCGGAAGCCACAATGGGGCTTCTGGGCCAAGCTCTCCCCTCCCTCCTGGGTGCCGGCCGACCCTGGGGTTTCCCCGTGGGGCCCTGTGTGGGCTTGCGTGGTTCCTCCCCTTGAAAACTGCTCGGCATGAAGTCTTCTGCGATGTCTTTGATCACCTGCCTTCTCACTCGGTCACCTCTGTAAATCAAGTCCAGGTGCCAGGGCGAAACGCAGCCCGCTTCACCCCTCCCGGGTGGGTAAGCTGCATCCCTTCCTGCCTGGGTTCTCCTGGGTGCCCAGCCCAGGGCTTCCAGCAAGGAAGAGGATGACATCCTCAGTGTGAACACGCTGTCTTTCCAACCTCCCTCTGTCTCCCGCCTCCACCCCTGCAGGGGGCCAGACACTTACTGCATCTTTTCTGGTTTTTCCCTTAGTCTTTTGGCCAAAATATTCCCCAGGATAATGAAGAAATCTATGTACAGTAGCTGTATTCAGTCTGGTGGCTTCTGGAACGAATTAACCACAGGAGAATTTCTGAGCAATTTTTTTTTTCCCCCAACCTGGGGCAAGCCACGGGTAGGACCGAGAACCCTGAGCTGTCCAGGGACTCCGCCCCACCATGCCTGTGGCTGTGGGTAACCAGCCCCCTCAGAGCTGCTGTGACCCTGGGCGGCAGGGAGCCGGCCCCGGGCGCCCCGTTCCCATCCCCGTAACTGTGTCCCTTCACCCGCTGAAGGATCTGGGACCTGGGGGCAAGTTATTTATATCTGCGCCTCAATCAGGCCCCGCAAGAAGCCGGGCTGGTGGTGGCCCCGGCCGCTAATCTGTGGACTCCTGTTCGAACAGACTTGGGTTCTTGGAACACAACAGAACTTCCTTCATTTCAGATGTTCCCTAATTTAAGCTGGCCCCCGGCCACGGGCCGCACGTCCCGCCTTTGTCTGCGGCCACCTCCCTGCCCCCAGCCGGGGCCCCTTTGGCGGGAGGAGCCGCGGCTTCGGCCACAGTGAGCCGGGCTCCGGCCTCCGTGGACCCGGGTGTAACGAGAGCCCAACAGCTGCTCTGACTCACTGTGCAAACATCCTCTGCCTGCAGGCCTGCCGCCCCCTCCCGCCCGGCCAGCAGGCCCTGGGGCTCCCAGGCCTGGACCTCAGGGTCTCCCAAGGGGGGCCACCGACCACCGTGTGGACCACGCTGGACCCCCGGCTCTGGAGTGGAAGCCCCTTCTGGACAGCCTGAGGCCCACCCGGGGAGACCCCCTCTGCCAGGGGTTCTCGGGAAAGACATGGGTTTATTCTGTCTGCTCTCAGAGCTGGGAGAGGCCTGGCAGGGGTGGACGTCCCCGTTCAAGTCAAGTCACCTCTGCTTGCTTCCCGCTCCACTCACGCCCTCCCCCAGGCTGGCCCCTGCTCGGGGCACCACCGGAGACCCCCACCCTGCAACCCTGCTTCCCCTCGGCGCCGACCCCCATCAGCGCTGTGGTCCTGACTGCCGTCTGCTGTCCCCCGAGCTCAGGCCCCACCCTCCACCCGTGCCCGGAGCAGCCCGGGCCCTGGTCGCTGTCAGAGGAATAACGGGGTCAGACCTGACTGCTCTCACCTCCTGCGCCCCCATTTCCTCTGGCCCCCGCTCGAGGGGAGGGGGCGTCCTGGGCAGGGACCCTTCCTTTCTCCCTCCTCCCCTCATCCCCTCGTCCCTTCAGTCCTCCCTTCCCTCCTCTGTCTGACCACCTCTCTCTTTTTGCGCCGGTTTCCCGGGGGCTCAGCATCACGCCTGATGCTCCATCCGCAGGCTGCATCAGCACGTGCCAGCGGCCACACGAGTGGAGGGGCCTCGGTCCTGCCTTCAGCAGACAGACAAGCACCTCCGGAGCGCCGGGCACACCAGTGTTGTGCTGGAGCCCACGCCGGGGCGCCCTGTGCAGTCTCCCCAGGCATCCCCGGGTCTGTCCCGGAGGGCGGTCAGGGTGGGAGGCCCACGCAGACCCTCACAGCCCGTCTGCCCTGAGAACGGCTCCCCAGGGCCACCCTCTGGCCCGAGCGCCGACTGCAGGCTCTTTCTTGGCTCAGGGCAGGAGCCGATCTGCCTCTGGAGGCAGGGCTCTGGAGCTGGGGCATCCTCTGCCCCCGGGAGCCGGGACAGGTGCCTACATGTGTGAGGGGTCGCAGTATCGGGAGGCTGTGCCCACCTGCTCTGCCCCAGACACTTCAGAAGGACGCTCCCCACACAGGGCTGGGCACAGAGGGGCACTGTCCCCTCTACAGGAGGCTTGAGGGGGTCACCTTCCTTGTCCAGCCAGGTGGCAGCCACGGAGACCTTGTCGCTGGGACCACGGGGATTCCTGCAAGGGCTGGAAGGACGTCAGGGCACAGAGGAGCCGGAGGAGACCCAGGCCCGGCTTCGCCCTCCAGTCGCCCGGCGTGGCCATCAGCGGTCACAGGGACGCCTGCCGTGGACGGCGGACGGGCAAGCCTGTCTCAGTGGATGGCGCGTGCAGCACCCCGGCACCCACCAAGCCCTGCCTTCCTCTGAGGGTCCTGCCTGCCCCCAGGAGACTCCTACTTCAGCCGACGCAGGAAGGTCGGGTCTCATGGATCAGTTCACCGAGACCCTGCCCCGGCCACCAAACGCTGTGCGTGCCCAGGACACATGCCTGAGCCCCCATCACCCCCGACCCAGCCACAGACACTCTCAGAAGGGGAGGCGCATTCTTGCCAGGACGCTGCAGACTCGGGCGAGAGCAAGCTCCCAGCTCTCCTCCCCAGGGAGCCCGCTTACTTTCTCTTGTCACCGTGAGCTCGGTTTCCATGCAGCTTTCCAAGAAGCCTTTCCTCAGCCCTTGTCGCATGCCCTGGGGCACCTCACCTCTGGGGTGTGAACACTGCTCCATCTGGAGCCTGCTGGGAGCCTGTTACGGAGGGCCCCGAGGACCGCCTTCGTGCGGAGAGAGGACCTGTCGAGGTGTCTGTCCCTGCAGAGGGGACTCCCGGGGGCCTGGCCCTGAGTGAGGCCGCTGGAGGGGCTGCAGGGGAGATGGAGCAGGCGGGGATGGAGCCCACCCCCCCGCCACGGCCACAGGCCACCCCTCGACCCTGGCTGAGCTGCGGGTCCTCTCCGGGTCTCACACCACCTTCCATCAGCAGGGTGACATCGGGCCCGCCAGTCCTGGATCCACTTGAGGAGGTGAAGGGGGCCAGCGAGCAGTCACACGGTGGCCTTGGTGTTTGGTCAAGGTGACAATGGTTCATAATCGGTTGACTCTGATGAGTACCTGTGTCCTTGATAATCCAGGAGGAGAGGGCCTGACTCCCCAGGGCAGAGCGAGGCTTCCAGAGGGGCGGAGACCCTGCCCCTGACCGTCCAGCCCCACCGCCCCCCGACCTCCGGCAGTCTTCCTGGTGGGCGTCCCGCCTGCCCAGCTAGTCCTCAGAGCCTGTGGACCGATGCCCGCAGGCAAGTCCCCTCCCATCTCCTGCTAGTCTGCGTCTCTGCTTGACGCTGGCTTAAGGAGCCCACAGGTCTGAGTGTCCAGCTCTGACCCTGCATGTGGGGGGCGCTGGCTGAGAGCCAGGCCTGGTGATGCAGTGGATCTGCATCGCAGGAGGGTGGTGGCACGGAGCTCAGGACCGCAAGCGCGGCTCCCGCCCACGGAGTCACCGGGGGGCCCTTCACCTCACCGTGAAGTGGCCTCGCTCTCTGGCACCTGAGGCCCCAGCTCACAGCCCACAGAGGCTGCAGAGCCCAGGGCCAGTCTCTGGCCTTGGAGCCAGACATGCCTGGAGTTCTGAATTGGAGGGTCTATCTGTGGTCTGGCCTCACAGTCCCAGGGCTGCCCACCTGCAACTTGAGGACAGCAAAGCCTCCTGATGGCCTCGCAAAGAGGACAAGATCAGATCCGGAACCTAAGAGCGGGCGAAGTCATTCCGGGCCCATGTCCCGGCGGCAGGTGGGTCTTCTCCAGGGCTGCTGGGCTCCTGCCACTCTTCACTGCTTTAAGATTCTCCTGCATCACCTGTTTGTTAAAGGAGGCCCACCAGCAGGGGGAGAGCCCCAAACGCAGGGCTCAGAGTGACCGGTGGATGCCAGGCTCAGGCTCACCATGGATAGTTGTGCAGGTTGCGCACTGCACAACCTCAGGGGTCTGTGCACAGACCAGAATGTGGCCTGTGCCCCTGGGAGTTGCGCGGTGGCAGTCTGCGCCGCTGACACCATTTCCATCCAGGGCACCGGGTATCCTGGGCTGAACGTCCGCGTCCCGCCAATTCCACGGGCTGAAGCCCTAACCCCCACCCCACAGAGATGGTGTTGGGTGTGGGTTCTTTGGGAGGAGATGAGACTTAGCTGAGGCCCTGGGGGTGGGGCCCCCAGGCTGAGATTTGCGTCCTCACTAGAAGAGGAGGAGAGACCGGCGCTCGCCCTCCACGTCGTCTGAGCGGTAAGTGACCCAGGGAGACAGTGGCCGTCCACGAGCCAGGGGCAGAGTCCTCACCAGGAGACAAGTCTGCGGGCATCTCGATCCCAGACGCCTGGCCTCCAGATGCAGGGGAGACTGCTGTCTGCTGCTGGCACGGCCCAGGCTGCGGTTTCCGGCACAGCAGCCTAGCTGGCTGACAGGGTGGTCGTGAGTGATCCCTGCGCTGCCTACTCCTTGTCTCCACCTTGGCTGGAAGAAGCTGCCCGCCGAGCCGCGGCCTTGACCCTTCCCCAAGCTGGCTAAGATTTAAAGGAAACTTTGCAGACGAAGAATCAGGAGACGGGACAGACCAGGGCTGCATGCCAGTCACTCCCCATGCGTGCCTTGGTTTCCCCTGGAGATTCTCACCCACGGCCTCTCCTAGGGCCAAAGCTCCATTTGCAACACTGGAGGGGCTGGGAGACAGCCTCTAGCTGCCTCTGAGCCCAGCATGGCCCCTGCTGCTCTGTGATGTCCCGGGCATCCCGGGACCTCCGCCTCGCACGCTGGTCTCTCCCGGGGGTGGGGTGGGGCAGACCCTGGACACACTCCCTCTGCCCACCCACTGCGAGGACCCAGCCTGGCCTCAGCGCCCCGAGACTTCTTCCCTTTTCTCCTCATTTTCCTGTCTCACCTGGAATTCCTTTGTGCCTCTGTGAAGATAAAACCTGGAGTCATTTCCCCTCCCTTTCTCCCATCTTCAGAATTTTCTGCCTTGAAAACCTATTCAGACAAAACTGAGATCGAAAGGAATAGATGCTTTTCTAGCCTTTAATCCCGTTTGAGCCCAGCCTCCCTGTGCCCGCCCTCTTGTAACAAGCGAACACACCACATATGCCTCTCAACCCCCAAGCGCTGGGGGTTCCCGACAGCCCCATGGGGTTCTGACGATTCACTGGTTAGAAAAGCTGTGTGCAGGGCTAGACGCTTGCATTCACACCGCGTAAGGACATGTAGGCTCTCTGCTGCTGCCGGCCAAAGGCGCTCCCTGCGGACATGAATGGCCAATGCACAGCCGCGGGTCCAGCACCGCCGCTCCGAGTCACGGCCCATGCGGGAGGTGAGCGGCTGCGCGTCCCCACCAGGCCCACCCGGAGCGCAGCGCTTGAACACGGAGGCCTGGGAGGGGAAGGTGATTCCGTCCGCCTGTGCCGGGCCGGCCGCTGCAGCCGGGCCTGCGATTGTCATTACTGTGCTGTCGCCAGCGGCCACGGCCAGCTTGTTAGCGGGCAAGACTGGCTGTCCCGGAGCAAGGAGGGTGCGGGGCTCCCGGCGTGCACCCCAGCTCGTCCTAGCGGGGCCTGGGGGCCCTGCTCCGTGGGGACGAGGGCCCCCAGGAGCGACTCGTCCTGCCCTGTTCCCGTGAGAAAGAGGGGGTGATTCTTCTCTAAATCACCTAAAACATGTGGATTGTTCAGCTACAACAAGCTGGCCGCTTAGGGTCCAAGTTACATCATCTGTGGTTGTCTGGCTTGAGACAGAGGAGGAGACAGAGACAGACAGACAGAGACAGACGGAGGGAGGGAGACAGAGGGACAGAGAGGTATACAGAGACAGACGCAGAGACAGAGACACACAGAGAGATACAGAGACAGATGCAGAGACAGAGACACACAGAGACAGAGAGATATACAGAGACAGACGCAGAGACAGAGACACAGAGAGAGATACAGAGACAGATGCAGAGACAGAGACACACAGAGACAGAGAGATACACAGAGACAGACGCAGAGACAGAGACACACAGACACAGAGAGAGATGCACAGAGAGACAGCGTAGAGACAAGGAGTCGCAGACACAGACGCAGAGTGCGAGGCAGAGGCGGAGAGACCAGCAGAAACGCAGCGGGAACAGGAGCCCAATGCCCGGGAGCACCCGCCAGGCTGGCCGAGACGCGCATTCCTTCCCGGGGTTTTCACTGGAAACCAGACTCTCCAACAGGAGCTCCGTCACATGCTGAGCTTCAGCTAAAAACAAGTTGATTCTTAATGATCAAGCAGAACCAGGGCTTTAGAAAATTAGACAGCCCCGTCTTTGCCAGGTTGGAGCAGACTTCCTTTCCAAAGGCGAGCCCGCTGGACATCCCCACAAAGAGCAGCGTCTCTGACCCCCGGGGGCTGCAGGGAGATGTGAGACGGAGCTCACGCGGGGGTCGGGCTGGCGCTAAGAGCCGCCGCGGGGCTGGCCCAGCCTTGCTGCCATGTCCTCAAGCCCACCTGTCCCAAACACCCTGTCCCTCTCCTCCTGCCTCCAGGTGGGAGAAGCCCCACCCCATCACCAGGCTTTTCCAGGTTCTGACCAGTGTTAACTGGGGCAGACTCTGCCAGGGAATTCAGGCTCCCCCGGGGAATCTGGCCTCGCTTGCCACCTCTGGACAGGCATGGCAGTTGTTTCAGTATTCACCAGCATCCAGCCCCCTCCAGGCCTGGGGGGGAGGGGGGAAGGCTGGTCATTTCACCATGGAACAGGTAATGGGCCGGTGCCTGGGTTGCTGAATGCGGGTGTCAAGAGGTACGTGTTACCTGAGGGAGAAACACTCCCCTGTCTTTTTAAACCATGAGGATGGTGGGAGATGTTGGTCGCTCAGTGTGACGGAGCCTGTGCCAACACAGACAGGAAGGAAACGTTCCCTCCTCGCTGAAACGGAGCGAGGTGTCCTTAGAGGGGTGACATGACTGCTCAGGATCACAGACCCAACTAGCAGCAGAACAAAGTCAAGGCCAATTCTGGCCTTTGACCTAAGATAGGAACCTGGGGGGCTGAGGGGAGGGGGCATCTGGGCAGACTTGCCTCTCATTTCTCCTGGGAATTACTCAAGGTTCCGTCTTACGACTCCATCCTCATAGGATGCGGGAAAAGCTTTATGTACGAAGCGGCAGAAGCCAAGATGGTCTTCAGGTTTTTCTGCAGCAAGAAATGCCAACCGAGCCACCATCCTGGGGGACTTGGAAGATGTTAGGTTCCCCTGTGCAGTGGCAACAGGGGGCATCCCCCTGCAGGCAGCAGGCCCTGTGTGAAGGTCTCCCTGAAGGGTGCCCTCCAGCTGTGCATGGGGGCCAGATGTGGAGCCCCGCTGAGGGGAGGTTGTGGGGTGGGCGGGGGCAGTGAAAAATTCCTCCCAGGTAAGTCCTTGCACATTTGGCTATAAAGCTGAAAAATGCATGCCTGTCTCTGGAAGGTCTTTGAGGAACACAGTGAGGACTGTGCATTTCTAGAACAGACGCATGTGCTGTGTGGCACTCTGGGGCCTGCGGGGGGTGAGGTGGGTGGGGGTGAGTCTGCTCCTTTGTTCGGGCCTATTTTTCTGTTTCTAGAAGGAAAACATGAAATTCATCTCTCGAAGCCTACCTTAGTCCATGGCTAGATTATTGGACACAGTTGATGGTTTGGTAAGGAGACTCTCCCATCCCCCACCCTGATCTCTCACCAGCATTCCAAAAGTTTTGGGTGATAATTCACTACGGGGTTTTTGTGTGATTGCTTAAGGAACGTCCTTATCCATGGAGTTCCAGGACATTCTGAAACATCATTTGAGGCTCCTCAGAGAATCAGAACCTGGGGTCAACAGCTCTGCTGTGGTCTGAGGTAGTGAAAGGGCTGAATCTGGTTTCTGGGAAGGTTGGCCTGTGACTAAGGCCTGGCCAGAGCTTGCCAGCCCCCCTCGCCACCCTCAGATGGAGCAGACAGACACTCAGCCCCGGGAGCCTCCGGAACAGCCCCCCACAGCCCGCCCCCACGGTGGGCTAGCCCGAGCCTCCACTGGTTTTGGTTCTGCGGCTTTTTCCAAACCCGAAGCATGATTCATGTCCCAGAACAATTCGTGGAATTTCTGAGAGCGGAGTGCTGAGAAGTCTGTGCTCCCCCGCTTCAGCGGCGGCGGGAGAAGAAAGCTGGGAAAGCTCACACCGCGTTCCTCCTGCATGAAGCGCCGTCCCCATCAGGGAGGAAGCAATGGCGGAGAGCCTGGGTGACTCCCGGCGTCTCTGCTGGCGCTTTGTAAGTTCTCTCAGGCTGATTTTAGTTGACAAGCCCAGTAGTTCTCTGAACCCACAGGACAGCTCACAGTCCATAACATTTGCTGGCAAAGCCCGTGGGTTATCTCTTTTCCCGTCGCTGTTTCTTTTCTCAGAGCAAGAGGATGCCAGCTGGAGTGGAGGTGGGAGGGCACCCCCCGTCCTACCCGAGGCCCCCGGCCGCCCCGGCCAGGCGGTCTCCCGGGGGGACGCTTGGTGGTGATTCCACGTACAGCAGAGCTGGCGGAGAGATGAATAAGCCTGTCTAGTTAACTGTTGTTTGATTTCCCCATGCCAATGAAAACAGGCTGTTTTCTGCTGAGCTTTTATCTGGAGTGGGTATCACGCCTGCCCCGGAGCAGGGCGATGAGAGATAAAAGCCCCAGAGAAGCAGTGGTCTCTGTGGGCCTCTGGGCCACGGGGAGAGTGAGAAGGCCGCCTTTGTGCTGCCCACAAAGGGCCGCGGGCGAGGGACCCGCCAGAGGAGGGGGTAGCCCGTGGGAGCTCGTGCAGACCTGGGCTCTGCCGTGTTGGACACGCTCGGGGTGTGTGGGCACTTCCCCTACACCTAAATAGTGCCTGGGGCTTCCCAGGGGGCTCGGTGGTAAACAATCTGCCTGCC
This sequence comes from Hydropotes inermis, assembly GCA_020226075.1. Lineage (NCBI taxonomy): Eukaryota > Metazoa > Chordata > Mammalia > Artiodactyla > Cervidae > Hydropotes > Hydropotes inermis. The sequence goes on along the minus strand of CM035272.1, from coordinate 1,727,377 downwards.
AGAGCAGGAGACTCAGGAGATGCAGGTTCCATCTCCGTGTCAGGAAGACCCCTGGAGAAGGAAATGGCAACTCACTCCAGCCTTCTTGCCTGGGAAACCCTGTGGACAGGGGAGCCTGGTGGGGTGCAGTCCGTGGGGCCTCCAAGAGTCGACTGAGTACACTGACCACAAATCGTCCCCCGCCTGATTTTTTTCCATTTATTCATCCATTCATTTATAAGCTTTATTTTTTAATTTTGGAAAATGTTTACTTAGTTGTCTGCACCAGGTCTTCCTTGGTGCTCGAGAGCTTCGGTCTTCCTTGGGGCAGGAGGGAGCTTCATTTGTGCCACAAGAACTCTTAGTTGCAGCATGTGGGATCTAGTTCCCTGACCAGGGATCAAACCCCGGTCTTCTCCACTGGGAGCATGGCATCTTAGCCACTGGACCACCAGGGAAGTCCCTAAGCTTTACCTTTAAAAGAGGTTTTAGGTTCACTGCAAAGTTAAGTCGGAAGTGCAGAGGTTTGCATACACCCCCTCTCTCCCCCCCACTCCAGTTACACCCATCCCCCACCCTCACCACCTCCCACCAGAGCTGTGACAAAGGATGGGCGTGCCTGACGTGTCCTCATCACCTAAAGTCCACAGTTTCCACTGAGGTCACTCTTGGGGTTGGATGTCCATGGGTTTGGGCAAAAAGACACTGACATGTATTCATCCTATGGCTTCACACAGAGTAATTTCACTGAATGAATTTACTCTGAGAATCCCGAGAACCCCCTGGGCTCTATCTATACATCCCCTCTTCACCCCCTGATTTTTTTTTTTTTTTACACTGTCTCCATAGTTTTGCCTTTTCCAGAATGTCATGTAGTTGGGAGCACATAGTCTGTCGCCTTTTTAGATTTATCTTCTTTCACTAGGAACGTGCATTTAAGTTTCCTGCTTGTCTTTTTGTGACTTGAGACCTCATTCCTTTTTAGTATTCCATGGTCTGTATGGACCACTGTTGCTTTATCCATTCACCTTCTGAAGAACATCTTGGTTGCTCCTAAGTTCAATAATTATGAATAAAGCTGCTGTAAAGGTCTGAAAAGTCAAAGCTATGGCTTTCCCAGTAGTCACGCATGGATGTGAGAGTTGGATCATAAAGAAGCCTGAGCATCAAAGAATTGATGCTTTTGAGTTGTGGTGCTGGAGAAGACTCTTGAGACTCCTTTGGACTGCAAGGAGATTGAACAAGTCCATCCTAAAGGAAATCAACCCTGGATATTCATTGGAAGGACTGATGCTGAAGCTGAAACTCCAATACTGTGGCCACTTGATATGAAGAGTCGACCCATTGGAAAGATTCTGATGCCAGGAAAGATTAAAGGCAAAAGGAGAAGGGGGCAGCAGAGGATGAGATGGTTAGATAGCACCACTGACTCAGTGGACGTGAATTGTGAGCAAAATCAGGGAGAGCAGTGCGTGGGGTTGCAAAGAGTCAGACACGACTTAGAGACTGAACAACGAAAGCTGGTGTAAACACCCCTGTGCAGTTTTCAGGGTGGATATGGTTTCAGTTCATTTGTGTAAATATCAAGGAGTGTGACTGCCGGGTGATCTGGTGAGAGTGTGTTCAGTTCTCTGGGGACACAACATTGTCTCCTACAGAGGCTGAACCCTTTAGGCTTCCCGCCAGCTGTGGATGGGCTCTTGCTGCTCCGCATCCTCCCAGCAGGTCGTGTGGTCTGTGTTCCTGACCTCTGCTGTCCTAACAGGTCTGTAGTGGTACCTCGGGTCATAGAAGAAGCAAGTTAGTTCCCAGTATGGAGCAACTGATGGGTCAGGAAAGAGAAAGGAGTACGGCAGGGCTGTCTGCTGTCACCCTGTTTGTTTAACCTCTGCACTGAGCACGTCGTGAGAAATGCTGGGCTGGATGAGTCACAAGCTGGAGTCAAGATAGGCAGGAGAAACATCAACTGCCTCAGGTGTGCAGATGATACCACTCTGATGCCAGAAAGAGAAGAGGAACTAGAGCCTCCTGATGAGGGTGAGGGAGGAGAGTGAGAGCCGACTTAAAACTAAGTATTAAAAAACAAAGATCATGGCATCCGGCCCCATGACTTCATGGCAAATAGAAGGGGAAAAGGTGGAAGTAGTGACAGATTTCCTCTTCTTGGGCTCCAAAATCAGCGCGGATGGTGACCTCAGCCATGAACCCAGATGACTGCTCCTTGACAGGAAAGTGAGGACAAACCTAGACAGTGTGTTGGAAGGCAGAGACATCACTCTGCCTACAAAGGTGCGTACAGTCAAGGCTGTGGTCTTCCAGGTGGTCATACACAGCTGTGAGAGCTGGATAGTCAAGAAAGCAGAAAGCTGAAGAATGGATGTCTTCACTCTGTGGTGCTGGAGAAGACTCCTGGAAGTTCCCTTGGACAGCAAGGAGACGAGACAAGTCAATCCCTTAAGGGAAATCAACCCCGAATACTTGTTGGAAGGACTGATGCTGAAGCTGAAGCTCCAGTACTTTGGTCATCTGATGTGAGCAGCCAACAGATTGGAAAACTCCCTGATTCTGGGAAAGACTGAGGGCAGAAGGAGAAGAGGGTGTCAGAGGATGAGGTGGCTGGACGGCATCACCAGTGCAATGGACAGGAACTTGGGCAAAGTGCAGGAGATGGTGAGGGACGGGGAGGGCTGGCGTGCTGCGGTCCTCTGGGTCGCAAAGAGTCGGACACAACCGGGGGACTGAGTCACAACAACAATGACATATGAGACTGAACATCTTTTCATACACTTACTTTTATCAGATGTTACTTTGCAAATATTTTCTCCAAGTCTGTGACTTGTCTTCTTGTTCTCGACATTCTTTTTGACAGAGCAGGTTTTTAATTTTAATAAATTCCAGCTTATCAATCCTTCCTTGCATCGATGATGATTTGGTATTGAGTCTAAAAAGTCAGAGGAGGCTGGCATGCTGCTGCTCATGAAATCACAAAGATTCAGACATGAATTAGTGATTGAGCAACAACAACAGTAAAAAGTCATCACCAAGGTCATCTAGGTTTTCTCTTACGGTCTCTTCCATGGGTTTAGTAATTTTGCATTTAAATCTATAATCCATTTGAGTTCATTTTTGTGAAGGTCTACATTTAGATTCCTTTTTTTTTTCACGTGGCAGTCTAGTTATTCCAGCACCATTTATTGAAAGGCTATCTTTGTCAACTCTGCTGCCTTGTGTCTTTAAACAAAGCCTTATTTTTAATATTTGATTCATCATGTGTCATATTCTTTGGACCTGCCATAATGTATTTATCCAGTCTCTATGTTGGATATTGATTTTGTGTACCGTTTTGCTAGTAACTGTCATTTTATCATGAACTTAACCTAGGGTCTTTGCTAAGTCAAAGTCTTGGAGTACTTTTGTAGCCCTTGATACACTGTCCTCAGAAATCGCAATTCAATTTGCCAAGATAGGAAAGGTTCATCCACCCCAAACTTGCCAGCACTGAGGATTATCCCTGAAAAAACCTTGATGAGTTGGAAGCTATACCGCTTCAATATATCCTCCTTTGGTTATTAGTTAACTTGAATGTTTAGTTCAAAAATTTATTGAGCATTTTTTTTTGTGTGTTAATTTTCTGTTCACATCATTTTAAACCTTTGCTTTATGGATTTGTAATAGTTTTTCAAAGGCAAGGAGTATGAATCTTTGTCTCATGTATTTCCACATGTTTCTCCAGTTTGCCTTGGCCTTTTAGTATGATTCATCATGTTTTTTTGCTTTTCAACTAATGGAGGTTTAAATATACTTTTTATGCTTTTTCCCTTGGCTTTTTACACTTACCTATGTCTTTCCTACCTGCAATTTGCGTAAATATTGTCCTTTGCTTTTAATGTTGTTTCATGTTTTCACCTTTTACATTTGACTGTGATTCATTTGGACTCTGTTTTGGCATGAGATGGAATTCCAGCTGCCTGTATTTCTAAATGATTACTTGATCACCCAACTCTTGGTTAGGTTTTAAGTGTTATTCTGCTTATTTATTCATGGCCGTTCTGGGTCTCTGCTGCGGCGCTCCAGTCCCTCTGCTGGGGGCTTCTCCCTCTGTGGCTTGCGGCCCCAGGACCCCTGGGCTTCAGTAGCTGTGGCTCACGGGCTCAGTAACGAGGGCTCGAGGGCGCGCCAGCCTGGGCACAGCGGTTGCACCGCACGGGCTTATCGGCTCCACGGCGCATGGGATCTTCAGGACCAAGGACTGAACCCGTGTCTCCTGCCCTGGCAGTTCCATGTGGGTGTAATTGCCAGGTGGCAGGTGGGGTCTTAGTTCCCTGACTGGGGATGGAACCCACGATCCCTGCATTGGAAGGCAGATTCTCAACCGCTGGACACCAGGGGAGTCCCTCGACTCTTGGGTATTTGGTGAAGAATCTTTTGTAGCTCCACTTACTCTAAAATCCACTCTTACACTGTCTGCTTCTGGATCTTTTGTTCATTCTTACTGATTCTTACTGTTGTGACATGAGCTGGTGTCACACACTTAAAATTACTGAGGATCTATGTATGTGCACACACACACACACACACACACAACTTCATTATAGTAATTGCTTCACATGATATAGAGGATGAGGTTTCAGGACTTGCCTTCAAGCTGGAGGACCAGGAAAGCTGACGGCGTAATTCAGTCTGAGTCCAAGGCCTGAGAACTGGGCAAGGAGGGGCAGGGAATGCTGATGCCTGAGGACAGAAGACTGACGTCCCAACTCAAGCAGAGGGCAGATTCTCTCTATCTCCACTTTTTGTTCTATTCAGGCCTTCGATGGATTGGATGATGCCTCCCTGAATAGAGGAGGGCCATCTTCTTTTCTCAGTCTACCAGTTTAAATGCTAATCTCTTTCAGAAACACCAGACATACCCATAAATAACATTTTAATAGCTATCTGGGCTTCCCTTAGACACATATAATTATCAGGTTGGCACATACAATTAACGATCAAAATGTAGGACAGTGTACGTCATGACTCACTATTACTTTTCCCCAAAGGCCTTGGCTACTATTCTCACTCATTTATGTGAGATTAATTTTAGAATTGCTTTGTCAAAATGCTCTCCTGGCAAGAATGAAGGGATTCTCTGAGGCAGAATAACTCAGTATGAGTGGGCATTGATGCACCAGAATGAGCCTTCACCACAATGATCTTAGGTGAACATCAGCTTCTGTGTTCATGGCCTTCCAGGGGTCAGTTCAGTTCAGTCACTCAGTCATGTCTGACTCCGACTGCATAGACTGCAACACACCAGCCCTCCCTGTCTATAACAAGCCCCCAGAGTTTACTCAAACTCATGTTCATTGAGTCAGTGATGCCATCCAACCATCTCATCCTCTGTCGTCCCCTTCTCCTCCTGCCCTCAATCTTTCCCAGCATCAGGGTCTTTTCCAATGAGTTAGCTTTTCGCATGAGGTGGCCAAAGTATTGGAGTTTCAGCTTTAGCATCAGTCCTTCCAATGAACACCCAGGACTGATCTCCTTTAAGAAGGACTGGTTGGATCTCCTTGCGGTCCAAGGGACTCTCAAGAGTCTTCTCCAATACCACAGTTCAAAAGCATCAATTCTTCCATGCTCAGCTTTCTTTATAGTCTAACTCTCACATCCTTACATGACTATTGGAAAAACCATAGCTTTGACTAAATGGACCTTTGTTGGTAAAGTAATGTCTCTGCTTTTTAATATCCTGTCTAGGTTGGTCATAACTTTCCTTCCGAGGAGTAAGCATCTTTTAATTTCATGGCTGCAATCACCATCTGCAGTGTTTTTAGAGCCCAAAAAAATAAAGTCAGCCACTATTTCCACTGTTTACCCATCAATTTACCATAAAGTGATGAGACTGGATGCCATGATCTTAGTTTTCTGAATGTTGAGTGCTAAGCCAACTTTTTCACTCTCTTCTTTCACTTCCATCAAGAGGCTGTTTAGTTCTTCTTCACTTTCTGCCATAAGGGTGGTGTCATCTGCATATCTGAAGTTATTGATATTTCTCCCAGCAATCTTGATTCCAGCTTGTGCTTCATCCAGCCCAGCGTTTCTCATGATGTACTCTGCATATAAGTTAAATAAGCAGGGTGACAATATACAGCCTTGAAGTACTCTATTCCCGATTTGGAACCAGTCTGTTGTTCCATGTCCAGTTCTAACTGTTGCTTCCTGACCTGCATACAGGTTTCTCAAGAGGCAGGTCAGGTGGTCTGGTATCCCCATCTCTTTCAGAATTTTCCACAGTATATTGTGATCCACACAGTCAAAGGCTTTGGCAGTCAATAAAGCAGAAATAGATGTTTTTCTGGAACTCTCTTGCTTTTTCAATGATCCAGTGGATGTTGGCAATTTGATCTCTGGTTCCTCTGCCTTTTCTAAAACCAGCTTGAACATCTGGAAGTTCATGGTTCATGTACTGTTGAAGCTTGGCTTGGAGAATTTTGAGCATCACTTTACTAGTGGGTGAGATGAGTGCAATTGTGTGGTAGTTTGAGCATTCTTTGGCATTGCTTTTCTTTGGGATTGGAATGAAAACTGACTTTTTCTAGTCCTGTGGCCACTGCTGAGTTTTCCAAATTTGCTGGCATATTGAGTGCAGCACTTTCACAGCATCATCTTTCAGGATTTGCAATAGCTCAGCTGGAATTCCATCACCTCCACTAGCTTTGTTCGTAGTGATACTTCCTAAGGCCCACTTGACTTCACAATCCAGGATGTCTGGCTCTAGGTGAGTGACCACACCATCATGATTATCTGGGTCATGAAGATCTTTTTTGTACAGTTCTTCTGTGTATTCTTGCCACCTCTTCTTAATATCTTCTGCTTCTGTTAGGTCCTGATCTTTCCAGGGGCCAGGGCACAGCAAAACACCACAGACTGTGTAAGATTCTAACAGAGTCTATTGCTGCAACTCCAAAAGACTCACAACTGTGTTATTAAACATACCTGTAATGTCCCTCTGGGGACGCCAGGAAACTGGTATAAAGAATTTGACGTTGAATGGAGAAAAATTTCTCCCTGAGTATTTATAAGCACAAAGAGCCCACACATGGTTTGCAGCCCAAATTCACACTACCTGGATGATCCAAAGAGCCTCAACCTAAAAATTTAGTTTAGAGTGATTATAGTGTGAGTGGTCATGGGTTGGCAGCACTGTGATGTACTTGATAGAAGGGAATATGAACCTTGTCTGGGGAAACTCACCTTCAAATCAGGCCTCAAAGAGTCCCCAAGTTAAACTCATTTTAAGAGTTTTGAGTTTACAGTCAAAATCACACTACATACAGGGAAGCAGAGCCCCATGAGCAAGACTTAAATGAAAAACAAAAAGCAAAATACAGCAACTGGCAGAGTCAGACATACTGAACCTCACATATTAGAAGTATTGAAAAGAATAAAAGTATGTTTAACATGTTTAAAGAAATAAAGATATTGAAATATGGGTAAGGATCAAGAGAGTATTTAAAGAAACAACCAAGCAACTATGAAAAAGAGCCAAATATAATCACCAAAAATGAAAAGAATTTCAACTGAAATTAAAAACTCAACAGATGGGTTTAATCACAGATTAGACACAATTAAAGAGAGAATCACTAAACTGGGAGATAGAGTTTTAGGAATAACCCTGAAAGTAGCACTGAGATCAGGAGATATAAAAGAGAGATTAGAATTTATGGGAATAAAGTGAGAAGACTTAATTCAGTTCTAATCATAGAGAGTAGAGACAATATTTGATGAAATAATGACCAAGAATTCCAAGAACTGATAAAGATTGACTCCAGCCTTCATGTTCTTCAAGCCCATCAAATCCAAAGCAGGACATATAAAAAACTATCTCAGAGACATATCTGTGAAAGTGCAAAGCCCTAAAGTATAACAGAATAGATTAAAAGTGCCAAAGAGAAAAAGGCAAATTTTTCAGAAAGGAATGGCAACTGGACTGACGTCTACTTGATCAGTATAAACAGTGGACACCAGAAGAAAATGGAGTCATTCTTACATGGCAAAAATACAGTTATTTACCTTGAATATATATAACCAAAGGGAATATCTTTCAAGAATACAGGAAAAATAAAAGTGTCCCTATTAACAACTCTTCCCTGGAAGAAATTCTAAAGGGCGTAGTCAGACAGAATGAAGGTAATCTCAGGTGGGCAACTTGATGCATGGAGAAATGGTAACCAAACTATGCAGGCAGGAAAGGTAGCCAGACAATGACAATGAGAAGCAATAAAAATATTGCCCTGAGTTTAAAAAAATACCACAGTTGTAAAGTCAGGGGACGTCCCTGGCGGTGGAGAAGATAGGAATCTGTCTGTCAGTGCAGGGGTCACGGGCTCGATCCCTGATATGAGAAGATCCCACGTGCTGTGGACCAACTAAGCCCAAGCTCCACAGCTGCGGAGCCTGCGCCCTAGAGCCAGGGGCCTGCGTCTGCGGAAGCCCTCCTCCCCAGAGTCCGTGCTCAGCAGCAGAAGCCCGGGCATCCCGGCGAGAGCGCCCTGCCCTCCGCAGCCAGAGACAGCCCTCGTGCCGCAGGGAAGACCCAGCACGCCTCGGAGCAGGGGATGGCAGCCCACTCCAGTGTTCTTGCCTGGAGAATCCCAGGGACGGCGGAGCCTGGTGGGCGGCCACCCATGGGGTCGCACAGAGTCGGGCACGACTGACGCGACTTAGCAGCAGCATATGTATATGTACTTAAGTCAGGAAGGAATGTTTGAGTCAAAGTGTTTTAAACTTTTATATTTTGGGAGCAGGGCAAAATAGTGATTGACTTTGAATTCTGATAAGCTCAATATATATGTTAAAAAGTCTAAGGTATCCATTTGCAATATAAATGGTGTGTTTAATTATATAAAGGGAAAACTGAAATTAAAGGTTCAATCAAATAAAAGAGAGAAGAAAAGCAAAGAAGGCAAGATAAATATGTATGAAATAAATGCTGCAGATAAATCCACATATCATTGATTAAAATGAATGTGAACAGACTAAAAACTCCATTAAAGATAAAAAGAACCCAAACTCCTGACACACACAGTGACACTGATGGATTTAAAAGTTATCCCAAGTGAAAGAAGTCAGACACAGAAGATAAATATTGTATAATCTTCCTTATTTGAAATTCACAAAAAAGCAGGGCTGATCTTCAGTGATCACACTGCTAACATGGTTGCCTCTGGAGGTGGGTGTGGACCAGAAAGTCAGGACAGAGCCTTCCTGTTCTGGAAGGAACAGGAACAGATGGAAAAGTCCAACATTTGATCAAGATGGTGGTCATACTGGTGTAGACATGTACAATTCGTTGAGATGTACCCTAAAGATGTTTTGTGTTTTACCCAATACTTTTAAAATTTACTATTAATGATAATAAAATTTGAAATAGAAATGACTTGGAAATGAATCCAATAAGGTGTGTGCAGTATTTTGGCAAAGGAAATTACAAATTGTTTTAAAAGAAGTGATAAAATTTAAATAAGCGGAAAGCTATTATGTCTGGGAATGATAGAGTATCATGTCAATCCTTGCCAAATCCATCTATTGATAATGCAATTCCAACAAAACTCTCAATGGGTGAGTGTGTGTGTGTGCATGCGTTTATGAGTACGTGAGTATAACTTGAAAAATTTCATATTTGAACATAAAGAATTTGAATAGACAACCAAGGAATCATAAGTAATAGAGATGCTCTTGAAAACGAACAACACTGTGGGAGAATTTAGCCTTCCAGACCTCAAGGACTGTTACAAAACTAGAGTAATCATGTCTCAGAATGTTGCAGGAATACACGGGTGACCAGCAGCACAGAGAGCTCATAGAGAGACCTGTCGAGAGCAGCGCTGCCGACCGAGAGGAAAGGACGGGCTTCTAAATGAATCGTTAAAGGGGAGCTTGCTGTCCATGCAAAACGAAATTAATAAAATAAACTGGACCCCAGCCGTCTCACGGTATTTTGAAAAATTAATTACAGGTTGATTAAAGACCTTAACTAAAAGGCAAACTGGTGCAATTCTTAGAAGATAATATGTGGTGATATATTTATGACTTCTGGATAGGAAAAGATTTCATAAGCCTTACCACAGCAAATACCAAAAGTCTAAGGCTGGATTTCACTGCCTGAATTAAAATTCAGAACTTTTGTTCATTAAACAGAACATGGGTGAAGAAACCACTTGTAACCCTTCTAACAAAAAATGTGCTAGTGATCAAAAGTTAAAAAGACTTTCTATAAATCAAAATGTAGAAACATGGTCAAAAGACTTCAAACATGCCCTTTCAAAACTGGACACTTGAATGGTTGATAAACAGAAAAAGATATACAATATGATCAATAATGGGGTGATGTAAATTGAATCCAATGTTACACACTTGCACATATACCATATTGACAAAAATTTAAAATTATACAAATGGCATGCTTGGCAAGGAGATGAAGTAGTAAGCACTCTTATTACTGTCTCTCGGAATAGAAACTGCCCTTCTAAGTGCTTTGGAACAAAATTAAGCATTGTCAGGTCAAGCCGACTAGGTGCCACCGTCTGGCCCAGACGCCTGTGCAGGTGCGTACAGAAGGATGGACTGGCAGTGCTGTTTCAGGGTGCTGTGCGCTCTTGCAATGAGGTTTACCATGACTAATAACAACAAAAAAATCCCCCCAGCCCTCGCTGACACGGGGCTGGACGCAGAGATGGCATCACGCTCCTAGAGTGGAGTGAACAAGAGCAGAGAGGCAGAGAGAATCGAGGTTGCACTCGACAACAGAGATGAATCTCAGAGAAAAAATGTCGGCAAAAGACACGGGGGACAGGAAACACACAGGGTGAGTCCACTGATGTAAATTTCAAAAGCGCGCACGCTGAAACTCATAGGGATAGAAGAATACAAGGCAGAGTTCCACGGGAAGCGTGGAAATGGACGCAGGACACTCAGGAGGGGCGTCCCCTTGGCTGGGAAGCGCGAGTGGGAGGCAGGGGTCACACAGAATGACCAGGACACACGGGCCTGGCTCAGGGTCCACAGAGAGCTGGCCCCTCAGTGGTGACTGGGCCGGCCGACGGGGGGCCCAGAGGATCTCTGGGGGGTGTCTGAGCCCTGCCCTACACTGGGACCCTATCCATGGCACCAACGAGGGGCCTCATCCTTGCCTTCGGCCCAGCTCAGAGATCCTGCTGTCCCTGAAACAGCAGCGGGAAGGGCAGGAGGGGATTCTGAGGGTGAAGGCGTGGTCCTGGGAGAAGGACTTAGCTCTCAGAGCAGTTCTCAGGGAGGCCGGTGTGTGAAGACGCCGGGGGCTGCCTGGGGCTGAGGAGGCAGCTGGGAAAGATGGAGCGAGCCCAGCATTGGAGATGCCCTGAGCCGCTGACCTAGCAGCCCGCAGCTGCACCACTCGGCTCTTCTGTGTCTCCTGCCGCCACCCCCCAGGCCTCAGAGCTTGCATCCCGGGGCTGCCAAAGATGCTGGCACTCCTTCCCACGCGACCTCCGGACAGAACCGCCAGCCCCCTCTACCCTGACAGTTCAGTCCCCAACCCATTCCCTCGGGCCTCCGCACTCCAGGCCCCCGTCGGCGGCCTGCACGTCCAGCCTCCCTGGCTCCAGAGAACTCATCTCTAGCTCACAGCACTAGATTTTGTGAGATGCAGCAGAGATCCGACCCTGCCCTCTGGCCCTGTGGACCCCAGAGGCCCCAGACGCCGTGCTCCGGAGAAGGCCGTGCTGCAGGGGGGGCCCGCAAAGCCCTCTCTCCCTCACCCACCCGTCATTCAGGCCACCCCGCTCGTCCTTCCAGCTTAGAACCAGAGGCTTTGATGAGCTTCCCGCAGGCCCGCACACGTGGGCTTCCTCGCCCTGGAACGCCAAGTGCTGGCGTTCTGCACCTCCACCTCGATGCTTAGACCATCTGCTCCGGAGCCCGGCGGCCGGGCCGGAACCCTCCTTGGCGGCGCTCAGCCATCCTCTCGGCTCTCCTGCCAGAGAGCGGGTTTGATGTTTTCCATTTCCCCTGGTGCACCAGCACTTGTCTGTCCTGAGGCTCCTTCACTTCCCCTGCTTGGGACGCGCAGACGTGCCCAGCCTGCCTGGCCTCCCCTGGGGACCAGGGTGGATGTGGAGGCCCCGGGACTCCTGCATGGACCCGAGCCCCTCCCGCACCTGGCCCTGCATGGTGGCTCAGGCCCATCCCGGCAGCTCCAGGAGCCTGGGGCCTCAGGATCCTTTGCAGGGGCAGAGGGTGTCCGTCAGGCTGTGGGGCGGGTTCTGGGTCCTGGAAGGATGGTCCAGCTTTGCAGAGAAAAGCGTGGGGAAGGGCAATCCTCGGGAGACGTGCTGAGGAGGCGGCCCGGGCCCTGGGGGGCAGGGGCAGCTCTGCTCTGCGCTCCTGCTGCACCGGCGTCCACACGCGTTCTTGTTGCTCAGTCCTCAGTCGCGTCTGACCCTTTTCACTCATAGACTGGCAGCACGCCAGGCTTCCCTGTCTTCCACTGTCTCCCAGAGTCTGTCCAGACTCATGTCCATTGATGATGCCATCCCGCCATCTCATCCTCTGTTGTCCCCTTCTCTTTGTGCTTATGATCTTTCCCAGCATCAGGGTCTTTTTAAATGAGTCAGCTCTTTGCATCAGGTGGCCAAAGTATTGGGGCTTTGGCTTCAGCATCAGTCCTTCCAGTGAATATTCAGGACTGATTTCCTCTAGGATGGACTGGTTGGATCTCCTTGCAGTCCGAGGGACTCTCAAGAGTCTTCTCCAACACTTCGATTCAAAAGCAACAATTCTTCGGTATTCAGCCTTCTTTACGGTCCAGCTCTCACAACCATACCTGACTGTGGAAAACCCACAGCTCTGACCAGATCGTAAGTGTAGTCCTTTCACCAGCTCAGGTGTGAGCACGCTCTCCGGCCGGTCTGCTGTGCTCCGGACCCATCCTGCGAGTTGATGTTCTCCCCATCGCATTCCGAGGAGGTGGAGACAGGCCCTGGCCCCCAGTCTTGAGTCTGGTAGAGTCAGGGCTCACCCAGGTCTCCAGGGCGCCCCTCCCGCCTTCCCCAGGGCAGACGCTAACGATCTGTCTCCATGTCTGTGTCTCCAGCGGATGGGGCTCCTCGTGGGCAGGGGGCTAACTCTGCCCCCTGGGAACCCTGTGACAGGAGATCTGGCAATGCCTGAGAACCCAGGAGCTCGGGGACTGCCCTGGAGGTGGAGCTGGGTCAGGATGGGAGAGGACCCGAGCACCAGGGCGGGCCCCGGGGGGACACCCAGGGACGCAGAGGTGTCCCAGTTTCTGGCGCGCTGTCTCCACCAACCGTGGGCCCCCTGCACCTTGGCCTCAGCTCCGCTCCTCCATTTCTGACGCGTGACATCGGGAGCACCTAATCTGGCTACACATCCAGTCTTCTTGGGGGCTTTGGACAGGAGGCCGCAGCATCTGTGTGGGGTCCGAGGGGGTTCCTCTCCGTATGGCCTGGACACGGGGCCACTCAGGGGAGCCCAGCAACCTCCTGGCTGCACTTCTGCCGGGTGCAGGGGAAGGGAGGAGCCATGTGGATCGATACACTGTCTGTGGGCTGCCCCCGGCCTTGTCAAGAGCCACCCTTGACACTTGGGGGATTAGGAAAAGCGCTGCTTCACGAAGACCAGACCCGGGACTGAGCTTCGCGGGGGAGGGCAGAGGGCAGGGGCCAGCTCGGTGGGGCCTCTGAACCCCGGGTCCACCCTCGAGCACAGGCCCCGGAGGAGGCAGGGTCTGACCCCACGGCCACGCCGCAACTGAGCCTCAGGCCATGTAGTCCAACCCGCTCTGTTCCGGCGAGAGAAAGAGCTCCCAAGGGTCCCGGCTGGCTGGTGCTGGCAGGACGGCATGAGGCATAACACTGCTGCCCTCATGTGCTCCCCCGGCTCCAGGGCTCCAGAGAGACGGGCACCGGGCGAGCTGCTGGTGTCCCTGGGGCACGTCCCCCTCTTCAACCCCATGCGGAGTCTCAGCAGGACCTGGAGGATCCCGCCTGTGGAGCCTCCACCGTGGGCACGCGGACACCGGGAGCTAAGAGCAGGGCCCTGGTGGACCCTGTGGGGTGGGGTCACTCTGGGCATCTCTGTGTCCTGCTGGGGACCCAGCCTGCAGCTTGCCCAGCAGGGCACACACCACGGGGCTCGGTGAGGGCACTCCTGGTCCCTGTGACCCCGCCCCAGGTTTTGACGGGCAGAGCTCACCCATGGCTGCCCGGACATTCTCCCCGAGGCCAGTGGCCCACACGACCTCCTGGGCTCCACCCTCGCCCACAGCCGACGTGTCCTGCCCTCGGACGAGGCCCGGCCGCTGCCCACCTGGCAGCCACCCCGATCCCAGCTGGGGAGGCTGGCAATTGTGGTTCCCGGCCCTCCCTCTGCTGGCCTTCAAGTACCGGTTTGGTGTGGAGATTTGTGGACTGGCGTGAAATTGCCGTCTTGAGAAGGCCCAGAAAGCTTTAAATAGGGCAACCCGTCCCTGGAGGCTAGGCTCCTTTGGGGGTGGGGGTGTCTCAGACCAGTGCTGTGTGGGGGCAGAGTGGCACAGTCATTGAGACGGGCCCTGGTGGATTCTCTTGCCCCAGTGATGGAGTGGTCCTTCGTCCGGCCAGACCTGGCGAGAAGCCCCAGCGTCTGATAAGCCAAGTCTCCTGACACCGCGGTGACTTTTCTCACGGGTGGGATCAGGCCAGGGCAGATTAATCCAAGCTCTCCTGGTAAGGTCAACCCCTTCCGTCTCTCCACCAGACACGTCCTTTCTTTCAGGAAGAAGGCCTCATCTCCAGCTCCAAGGCTGTCTGGGGAGCTAAAGCCACCTGGGCTGAGCCCCCTCTCCGGCGCGGGCATATGAACCCAGGGCCACCTTGTGGGGTCACGGGCCCCCCAGGGCTCAGACTGGACGTCTGTTCTTGTACTTTACAAGGGCTAATGGTGGTTTTCCTGTTTTTAAGTGGTTGGTATATGAGGAGGAAGGCGGGAGGGGGGATCGGGATGGGGAGCACATGTAAATCCATGACTGATTCATGTCACTGTATGGCAAAAACCACTACAATATTGTAAAGTAATTAGCTTTCAACTAACAAAAATAAATGAAAAAAAAAATAAATGGTTGGTGTAAAAAAGCACCAAAGAATTGATGCTTTTGAACCGTGGTGCTGGAGAAGGCTCTTGAGAGTCCCTTGGACTGCAAGGAGATCCAACCAGTCAATCTCAAAGGAAATCAACCCTAAATATTCATTGGAAGGACTGATGCTGAAGCTCCAATACTTTGGCCACCTGAGGCAAAGTGCCAGCTCATTGGAAAAGACCCTGATGCTGGGAAAGATTGAAGGCAGGAGAAACAGGCAACAGAGGATGAGATGTTTGGATGGTGCCATCGACTCCGTGGACAGGAGTTTGAGCGGACCCTGGGAGAAGGTGAAGGAAGGAAGGTCTGGCATGCTGGAGTCCACGGGGTTGCAGAGTCAAACACAACTTAGTGACTAAACAACAAACTTTAAAAAAGGGAAAAGACTGTTTTATGACATGAAAAAAGTATATGAAATTTGAACCTCAGGGCCCATAAGTAAATTTTCTCTGGAAACAGCCACACCCATCATCAGTTCAGTTCAGTTCAGCTCTGCCCCTCAGTCGTGTCCGACTCTGAGACGCTATGGACCGCAGCACACCAGGTTTCCCTGTCCGTCACCAACGCCCAGAGCTTGCTCAAACTCATGTCCATTGAGTCAGTGATGCCATTAATTACTATTTATTATTGTCTATGAATTATTAATTATTGTCTACGAATGCTTTCACCCTATAACCACCAGCTGAGGAGCTGCTGGTGTCACCCTTTGGCCGACAAAGCTGCAAGCATTCACCGTCTAACCCTTTGCAGGGAGAGTTCCTGGCACTCTGGACCACGGAGGGCTGTGGGCCCTGCGATCATCTGCTAAGAGTAATGATTACTCTCTCCCAGGTGCATAAGGACCCCAGATCCCTGGGTATCAGTGGTTCTCAACCAGGACTGCTTTGCCCCATGGGCACATGTGACAAGGCCTCTAGATGCTCGTTTTTCTGTAAATGGGGGGAGGCTACCAACATTTGTGGGTCCAGGGCCAGGATGCTGCCAAACCTCCTAGTGTTGGACCACTACGGCAGAGAGTCATCTGGCCCTAAACGCTGGCGGGGCTGAGGCTACAAAGAAACCTGATTCCAGCGTGCGTCATCAGGCCAGGCCTGCATCAGTGTGAGCGCTCGTGATGGAGCCGAGAGGCAGGCCCGCTAGCTGGGTCGGGAGCACAGAGGCTGGGAGGTGACGGGCCGCTCCCTGCCTCTGGGTGTGCTGCCTCGGCTGGACAGCCCTGAGCCCTGCGTGGTGGCCCTCTGCACCCATGTGCCAGCTCCGTGCTCGCCCTGAGGAGCAGGTACCCAAGGGAGCTGGCTCGTGATTTTGGTTCATTTTAATGAAGCTGGGGTGGAGAGAGCAAAGCAGGAGGGGAGGGAGAAGGACTCGACCTTAGAAAGGATGATGCGGCCACAGGACCTAGGAAGGGCCGCCGCTCCAGCGTTCTTGCCCGGGACATCCCGGGGACAGAGGAGCCTGGCGGGCTCCGGCCCACAGGGTCGCAAAGAGTTGTATGCTACTGAGTGACGAGACATCGACAGACAACAAAGCCACGGGACGTGACGGAGCCGGTTAGAAGCTGCTAGGTCCCAGATGGAAGATCTGACTTCCAGGAGACCTTGAGCTTCAGTCTATGCTCCATGGACCACATTAGAGAAAGCTAAGTGACATATTCGTGGGCTCCGTGACAGTTCTGAGGCTGACCACCGAAGACCAAAAAGTGGGTGGTGACTCAATTCCTGGAAATCTTGGCCCCTCCCCCAAAGAGTCTGAATAATCCTCACCCTCATTAGCCCATGGAATCACCCAGCCCGTAAAAACCAACCATCCCCTATCTCAGGGCCTCTCGCCTTCTGCGAGGGCCCACACTCTCTCTGTGGAGTGTGTTTCTCTCTAAATAAACCCACTTCTCCCTCATCGCTTTGTCTCTCGTTGGATTCTCTCTGCGACGAGACATCAGAGTCTGAGCTTCACTAGGTCCTGAGGCCAGATGTGCGATCCTCAGGTTAAAGGCATGGGGTCAAGTCCCAGACAGAGCTGCACAGCTTCAAAACCGAGAAACTGATGGCAGACAAGAGCTTCTGCGCCCCGTCAGCCCCGCCCGCCCAGCCCCATCCTGGAGGCCGTCTGCGCTCTGCCCACATCCCTCCTCCTATCTCCTCCGAGCTCACACACCGCTTTGGACAAGCTTCCAGGCAGGAGCTCTTGGGGTGCAGCCTAGGGGGCTGCCGACCGAGCCCCTAGAGGCAGGGCCCATGCTCTGTCACAGAGTAGGACCTCGTGCCAAACCCAGCCCAGGCCACCGAGCCTCAGCTCCCCGATGGCTGAATGGGGGCCCAGAGCCATCTGACGTCACATGGAATCAGCGCGTGGTCACGTGAGAGAGGCTGACCTTGGACGGGAGGCCGCTGGGGGCTCCAGGTAAGGGAGGACAGGTTCTCTGGGCTGCCTGGCCGGAGGTGGAGAGCTAGCAGTGTCACTCAGAGCCCTCCTCTGTGTCCTGCTGATGGATTTCCCAGAACTCAAGTGAATCCAGAGTGGATTTCACAGGCTCTGAATGGATACAAGTCAGCATCAGTCCTGCAGAGACTGAGGGCCGGGCTCAGGCCAACAGCACATGAGTCATTTTCAAGAAACTAGTTTTTGGCTCGCTGACTGATTCTCCGTCCTTTGGAAAGCTGTTTCCATTAAAACATTCTGGAGGGCTGAGGATATTTTTCAGTGGATTGGGCTCACACATGAGCTCTCTGACAATTACAGGGTTTTTGAGCCACCGGTTTTAACATCGAGATGAGCAGTTGTATTGCTCTTTACCCAGAGCGCAGCAGACCACAATTTGGAGAGGCCAGGGGAGCCCAGGGTGTGTATCCCTTCCACCTGGCAGACATGGAGGCCTCAGAAATGCAGATGGAGAATGGATTGAGTCTTTGGGGCCAACTGGGCTGCTCAGCAGATGATGGACACAAATGAGAGCCCCTGGAGCAAAGCCCTGTGCATGGGAAGCCTCTTCACCAGCTTCAGGGTTTTGCCAAGATGGCCTCGAGGCCTCATGGGCCTGAGGCAGGGTATCTGTTAGTTTCTGTCTGTGTCTGACTCTTTGTGACCCCATGGACTGTAGCCCGCCAGGCTCCTCTGTCCATGGGATATTTTCAGGGAAGCATACTGGGATGGGTTGCCATTTCCTCCTCTAAGGGATCTTCCTCACCTAGAAACCAAATCTGTGTCTCCTGTGTCTCCTACTTTGCCAGCAGACACTTTAGCCGCTGAGCCATCGGGGAAGCTCTGGGGCTTATCAGAATCACTCAGCAGCATCTCACACGTGCAAACCCTGGGCCCCTCTGGTCAGCACCTCTGGGCGAGGAGCACAGGTATCTGTGTTTTGAACCCATGTCCTGGCTGATCGTGGGCCTGTGGAGGCTCTGGACCAATGCTGTCTAAAGTCCAAAAGAACTCAGTGCACTGCCGAGAATGTTCTATATCTGCCATTTGTGGCCAAGAGTTACCTGTGGCCATCGGACACATGCATCGTGTCTAGTGGAATGGAGGAACTGGATTTTACATTTTATTTCCTTTGATGAATTTTAAATTGATATTGAAGTGGCCCATTCTGGCCAGTTAATGGCACAGAACAGTTCTGAAACGGCTGAGCTGGTTGGGTCCACGGCCACTCAGCACCAGACAAGGGTCAGGTATGAACTCTACAGCCGAGGCTCGCAGAGCGCGTGCGCTCTGCTTGGCAGAGGAGGAGCTCATAGTGTGCGATATTCCATTGCATCCCCAGAACCCAGGAGGTAGAAGCTCAACTTCAGAGGGGTCAGTGAATTGCTCAGGGTTGTGACACCAGCCAGCATTTCCAGGCAGCAATGTGTCAGTCTGTCTATCAAACTATTTAAAGATGTTCGCTGGGGTGTAAGAATAAAAGAGTCAGCTATTTTATGCCTGGGTCTTCAAATTCTCTCAGAGAGAGTCTTTAGAACTGAAAAAAGAAGCCTCCAAAACCCCTGAGGAAGAACGGAAGCAAAGAACCATCTGGCCACCTGGTCTACCTCATGCAGCGTCTATGCACAAAGCACTGTGTGCTTTCCAGATGCCCCCACGGCATTCCAGAAGTCCCATTCCATCCATACGGTCTCGGGAAGGCCCACAGCAAGCTTGCTTTCTGGCATTCTGCTCACCTTGACTCTGTGTCCTGTGTCCTGTGTGTGTGTTAGTCACTCAGTCATGTCTGACTCTGTGACCCCATGGACTGTAGGCTACAAGTCTCCTCTGTCCATGGAATCCTCCAGGCAAGAGTACTGCCGTGGGTAGCCATGCCCTTCTCCAGGGGATCTTCCCTCCTCAGGGATCAAGCCCAGGTCTCCTGCACTGCGGGTGGATTCTTCACCACAGAGCCACCAGGGAGGTCCTACACAACCCCAGACAAGCCTCGCCTGGATCTGGGTCCACCCGCCTTAAGATGGGCATGACTCTGAGCGTCACCAGCTGGCCTGCCAGTAGGGCTGGAGTGTGAGGTGTATCTGTGCATGTTCACTGAAAGCAGTGCCTCTGCAGAGGACAGAAGCTGTCTCGGTGTCTGCAGCACCCACCTCCCAGCCCCCGATCCCAGCACAGCTGCTCATCATTTAGGGTGAATGACACTCTCTGGGCAGCTGACTCACAGCCTGGGTGCTGCAGGGCGGGGGGTGGGTGGCGGTGCAGCGTCTTCGTGGAGCGCTGAGTCTCATCTCACAGAAGAGAACCGAGAGTAGGTCAGGCGACGGTTGAGCCCACAGAGCCTCCTGCCCTGAAAGCAGACACTTTCTCAAACAGATACTGCAGCCTCTCAGATTCACACCCCTGTGGGCGTCTGCTCACAAGGCTACATCTCCCTTTGGATCGAGGGACACAGGTTCCCCAATAGGTGGTCTCGGCAGAGAAAGGAACTAGCAGGGCTTAAGCGGTGAGGGCGCCGGGGTGCAAGATGGGGCCTGAGAGCACAAGGGTGGGCCTGGGAAGACTGGGTCCAAATTCCAGCCTGGATATTCCCTTCCCTTCTCTAAGCCTCAGGTTTCCTCTACAAAGCAGAGGCAACAGCATCCGTGTTTCAGGATTAGTTGTAAAAATAAAAGAGGGATTTATGTCTCAAGTACTCCCAACAGTGCCTGGCAGGTACCAGACCCTCTGTTCTCGGGACCTATTCCTTAGACCACGTCATCACTTTTGTATCTTGGAGTAGCCATTTCCCAGGAAGCAAAAACCGAACCGGCGGCTGGGGCGGAGCTCTCACCTGGGCTTTGTCGCACACGTGCTATGATTTGGGGCAAGACCTGGCTTCCAAGGTCTCCTTCATTCTCTGTGAGTTTCTCACGGGGGACAAAGGAGAGCATGTGTTTGAAAGCATGGTCTGAACTGCAAACGGCAAGCAAACAGAAGAAAATAATCATTATTCAGCGGATCATCCCCGTCTTTTTCCCGAGACACTAACTTAAGACCAATATGAACAAATGCAATCACTGTCCCTTGCCCTGAGACCATCAGTCAACACAATTTTCAGTCTATCGTGAGCATTTTAATTCGTTTAAAGAGGAAGCACTCTAGGACAGGGTACGCTGTATGTGGGATGTCCAGCTGATGGTCTGAAAGAAAGTCAATCAGTCGGTTGCTGGGAAATGCAACCTCAGACCCTGTCCCCCGACCCAGAGGGCAGGGGACAGACCAGGAGCCTCATCACTCCGGGGTGCCCTCTTTGGGTGGGGTTTGGGGTGGAGCAGGGACCTCCTCCACAGGTCAGCGGAATAAGTGCCTGCTGAGTGACAACATTGGCACAAAAGCCACCTCCGGGAGCCGATTCAGCTTTATAGTTCTGTGATTTGACGCAAAGCAGGGGTCTCTTGGTCACCAGGCATTGAGTTCTTGCTACAGGGTAGGCCCGTGCAAAGAGCTGCGTGCGTGTCCCCTGTTCTTGGCAGGACATCTGGGTGATTAAAGCAGGAGGCGCTGGACACGCCTAGGAAGTGGGCTCGGGAAGGATTCACTGACAACACCAGTGAGCTGAGTTTTGAGGGGCTTCCCAGGTGGCGCTGTTGGTAAAGAACCCCCCTGCCAATCCAGGAGACGTAATGAGACCTGAGTTCAGTCCCTGGGTCAGGACGATCCCCTGGAGGAGGGCATGGCAGCCCACTCCAGCATTCCTGCCTGAAGATCCCAGGGACGGAGGAGCCTGGTGGCCTACAGTCCACAGGGTTGCAGAGTCAGACGCGCCTGAAGTGACTTAGCATACAAGCATGCATGCAGACGAGATAAACCCTGGGAGGCTCCCTGTGGCTCGGAGACATTTCTGGAGAGACACGAAAAACTCCTCCCCCAGTATCTACCCAGTGGCGTTTCTGGTCTCCTCAGGCCCATATGGAAGGGCTCCTTTCCCACATGACAGTCCTTCAAATATCTGAGGACAGCTGTTTAGAAAAGACAGCTTCTTCAGAAAGCAGATGGCCGCCCCACAGGAAATCTGAGCTTTTAAAATGGATAAGGGAAAGATCTGCCCGCCCAGCCTCCCCTGAATGCCCGAGACATCACCGAAAGCTTCCGGGGAAGATGCCGGCCACTACCCAGGACTCGGGGAAGTAGACAGAGGTCAGAAAGCCACTTAGGGGAAACTGTTCAGATGCTGGTAAATGTCTAATGACTGAGTATAAGGAAAAAGCCTAGCTTCTTAGCATTCGCCAGTTTCTACGGTGTGAAGGGGCTTCCCTGGCGGCTCGGTGGTAAAGAATCCAGTGTCAATGCAAGAGACGCAGGTTCGATCCCTGGGTCGGGAAGATGCCCTGGAGAAGGAATGGCGACCTGCCCCAGTATTCTCTCCTGGGAAATCCCAAGGACAGAGGAGTCCACAGTGTCACAGAGGCAGACACAATTGAGTGACTAACCAACAACAACCACAGCAAAGGAGTGAATTCTCCCGTCGTGGCTGTTTTAAGAAGCACCTGACTGGCTGTTGCGAGCTGGTACAAGCCGGCTCCAGCCTACCTCTGCCCTCTGCTAACATCTGGCGAGAAAACAGTCCTCGGGGGAACCAGTCAGGGTGAAGATTAGATCTTTCGGGCTCTGCAGAGGTAACGGCGAGGGCAGTCTGGGTGGCCTGGTCCCTGGATGTTGGGGCAGGGGCTTCTAACAGCCCGAGAATTATTCCTGTGTCTAGAGCTCTGGGTGTCTGAGGTTTGCATTCTGGCCCATTTAGAAGCAAATGTGCCCCCAAGGGTCCGCCGTTGGAGTCTCCCCGATCCAGACCAAAGTCTGAGTGACAGGAGAGGGCTCAGACCAGCACTCCTGCCCCCAGGCCAGCCGGCTTTCCCATGGTACAGATGGGCAAACTGAGGCTCAGAGAGGCTGAATCGCTCCACCAAGGTGTGCAGACCCACCCCCCCAACCCAGGAGCAGGCCTGCCTGCGGTGCCTCTGTGTCTCATGAGTCAGGGACAAGGGTAAGCGTCTGTCCCTGGGGTCAGTGCAGGCAGGGGGCAGCCCACGGGGGGGGCTCTGGGAGCCCCAGGCAGGGAGAGCGGGATGCAGCGGACCAGGGACCCTTCTCCCCAGGTCCCCCCGCCGCACTGCCCTGCCCACAGAGCTCACAGGTGTCCTGCCCGGGGTGGGGAGCCAGGCCGCTGCTGCTAAGACCCGCAGGGGTGGAAAACTGCAGCCCCGCTGCTGGTTCCCATTAAGACAAATCTCCTTGTTGACAAAAATAAAGAGAACCCAGTTGACGCCAGTCTTTGCCGTCGGCCCGTTGCTTTCATTCTCCCGTGAGGAGCCAGGCCCTGTGTTCCAAACTGGCTCAGGCCCACGGGCTTCAAAGGGGAAATTCCGAAGCGGGCAGGGGCCTTGGCGGGGTGCCCCCGAGAATGGAAGTGCCCCCCGGGGGGAGCGGCCCGGAGTTGCCCGAGCCCAGGGTCTCATTAGCGCCCGACACATTCTGTCTCATTTTCCTTGGCACAGAGGCTGCGTTTTCCTAGGCTGGGAGGTGGGACGTGAGGGCAGGACGGATGGTCCTGGCGCGCTGGGCTGCAGAGCCAGCATTTTCTGAGCCAGGCAGGTTGGCAAGCCCGAGGTGTCACCGACGGGCTGGGTGCTGGGCAGGTGGGCCCCACGTTACCCCCTTCTGGTGGGAGTCAGCTGGTCTCCCACATCTTCAAGTTTTGGGTCTCTGATGGGGGCATGGGGAGCCTAACTTGCCTGGTTTATTCTCTAGCAGAGACATCACGTTGCCAACAAAGGTCTGTGTGGTCAAAGCTATGGTTTTTCCAGTGGTCATGTATAGATGTGAGAGTTGGATTGTAAAGAAAGCCGAGTGCCAAAGAATGGATGCTTTTGAACTGTGGTGTTGGAGAAGACTCTTGAGAGTCCCTTGGACTGCAAGGAGGTCCAACCAGTTCATCCTAAAGGAGCTCAGTCCTGCGTGTTCATTCGAAGGACTGATGCTGAAGCTGAAACTCCAATACTTTGGCCACCTGATGAAAAGCTGACTTGTTGGAAAAGACCCTGATGCTGGGAAAGCTTGAAGGCAGGAGGAGAAGTGGGCAGGAGAGGATGAGATGGTTGGATGGCATCACCGACTCAAGGAACATGAGTTTGAGCTCCCGGAGATGGAGGGGGACAGGGCAGCCTGGAGAGCGCGGGCGAGTCCGAACAGGGGTGTCGCAGGGCCGCGCTCTCCCTGGGGAGGGAACCTCCTGCCTCCTGCAGCTGCGGGCACCCCGGGGTTGTGGCTGCATCGCCCGGTCTCTGCCTCTGCGGTCACGTGGCCTCTCCTTCTCCTGTGTGCCCTCTGGGTGTCTCTTACGAGGACGTTCATTAATGGAGTGAGGCCCTCTTCCAGCCCCACCTCTCAGAGCCCAGCCTGGGGTGGCAGCCTCCCCCGCGCCCTGTACCAGACTCACCCCTTTGGCCCAGCGAGGGGACAAGTGCCACCGGGCCGGGTCAGCTGAGGGGCCTGGCCTCAAGCCAGACCTGCCTCCCGGCCTGCCCCCTCCCCTCCAGGCCCGCCCCAGTGCCCCGCGCTCCGGGCCTGCCCGTCCAGGCCTCAGCAGACCAGTGCCTCAGAGTCCGGAGGTTGTCATGGCAAACGACCACAAGCCACGTGGCTAAACCACCGAGACGGACTCTCCCCCGGCTCTGGAGGCCAGAAGGGCAGGGTCGAGGGGCCCGCAGGCCGAGCTGCTTCCGGAGGCTCCGAGGGAGGGACCTTTGTCCAGATGCTCCCTGGCCGGAGGCTGCGTCACTCCAGCTCCGCCTTGTCTTCCTATCGCGTCTCCTCTGTGCATCTGTTTCCAATCTTCCTCTGTCTTCCTCTTCTAAGGACACTTGATGGACTTCAGGGCTCAACCGAGAGATCTCCTTATCTCAGGGGCCTTAACTAGAGAGCATCTGCACAGACTCTTTTCCCAAATAAGGTCACAGTCGAGGTTCTGGGCATCAGAGTGTGGGCGTGCCTTTGGGGGCTGCTGCCAGCATCACATCTCCAGACCCACCCGGGGCCCCCAAAGTCAGCTCTGTACCCCCCTCCCTTCCCGGCCCTGAGGGTCCGTGTGGGTCTGTGGGCACGATATCTGCTGGGGGCCAGCAGGGAGCAGGCACATTCCTGGGGTGGACGGTAGATCCTGGCTCCTCCATTCGGGGACTCCTCAGCCCTGGTGTCCATTTCTAAACGCTCTGAGTCTGAAAGCTCACCTGTGAATTAGGGGTGCTCAGCGTGAGTGAGTGACGGTTAAAGAAGGGGAGGCAGTGGCTGGGTCAGTTCTCGTCAACATCGTTGAAAGCACCCCCCACCCGGCCCACCGGAACCCCAAGTCACTTGCAGCCGCCCAGCCACTCATTTCAGAGACTTGAGCTCCAAGATTTGGAGGAGCAAATAAATCCGGTGTCTGCACTGAACTTCACTTTGGGACACTCACTCTAAATTCTACATTCCCTTCTATTTCCTCTTATGGAATAAAATCTTATCTGGGAGCTATTTCCATTAAAAATATTGATTTCATGGTAAAAATGAAAACGAAACTAGGACCTACTAGAAAAACAACAATACTAACGAGGCAGTGCTGGGCATCCCTGGGCAGCGTGCCCCCACACAGGGCTCCACCCGCATCTGTCCGCTCGCCCACTGCCTTGCCTCCGCCGAGGCTCCCGCCAGAGGGGACCTTGCTCTCAGGACATGAAAAACACAGCAGGTTCTCTGCGCCTGCTCCACCGACCTCGACCCCGGGCTCTGTGCTGACCCCGGAGCCTTCGCGGCCTCCCAGGCACGGAGGCCTATTACTCTGTGTCCAGGCCTGCAGAGGGTAGAGTGGGGGCCCTGGGCATAGGATCTTAGTTGCAAAAGACTTTGCAAGTGTCAGGCAGTTGAGAATCTCAAGAGGAGGAGGCCATTCTGGACTATCCAGGGAGGATCATTACGAGAGAGGGAGGTGGCGGGAGCTTCAAGAGCAGATACACGGAAGGAGCCAAGTCCAGAGGGCAGCAAAACCTGGAGTGATGAGGCTGCCAGCGAAGGAGCGCTGCGAGCCTGAGCTGCCAGCAGAGGCCGGGAACGGACCCCGAGGGCCTCCTGACAGAGGGCAGTGCTGCTGACCTGGAGTTCAGAAACACAGGCACTCCCGATGCTTTGGTCACCTGGGCAGTGGGTATTATTAGAGCATCCCTGGGATACAACTGCAGGGACCAGGCTGAGGCTGGGGACCCCAGGACATTAGCAGGGAGCTTTCGAGGAGGGGGTTGGCGGTGTGTGTCCTGCCTGGACTCTGTCCCACCCAGGTCAGCGTCACTGGCCTGAAAGCTGAAGAAAAATGACCCGAAGGGTTTTGCCCTAAATCAGCAGCTAGTTTGGAAAAGATCCCGATGCTGGCAAAGATGGAAGGCAAAGGAAGAAGGGGGTGGCCGAGGATGAGATGGTTGGATGGCGTCACCGACTCGAGTCTGAGCAAGCTCTGGGAGACAGTGAAGGACAGGGAGGCCTGGCAGGCAGTCCATGGGGTTGCAAAGAGTTGTGCACAACTTAGTGACTGAACAACAGCCGCATCTAGTTTACTTTTCAGGAAGACCTGGTGCCCACAAGCATAAAAATAGACTTCCCAACCCGAAGCCAGTGCTCACATGGGGCCCACCTTCTCCTTCCACTGCTGCAAGTATTTATTTGTTTACTTTTAAGGGATTAATTAATGCATTTATTCACATGGCTAAGGCACATTCCCTATAATTAGAGACAGACTTTTGTTTTCACCTTATGGATTCTTGTGTGACTTTCTTTTTAAAACTGAAATATAGTTGATTTTTTTTCAGTTAAAAAAAAGGAGCCATGAAGGTGATTTACCTGCTGGTCTGTTGTTTAAGTGGCAGAGGCGTGGGCCCTGGGCACCGCTGTCCTCGGGGCCGCGGGGGGCTCGGAGCACTCAGGCTCCAGTCCCCATGCCCCCATCCTCGAGGCGTGTACCTGTGGCAGAGGCGGAGGAGGGGCCCCTGTGGACATGTCCCATGGCCAGGAAGTTCCAAAGAGCAGGCAGCCCTGATCCTGGGGAGGAGAGAGCATTTGCCTCCGGTCGCTGGGAGGTGGAGGGCGCCGTGCAGGGAGCCCTGCGGGGCGGATACCAGGGAGGCAGAAGGCACGGGCCTACGGTCCCCTCTCGGGGCGTGGCGCCCTCGCCTGTGAAATGGGGCGGTGATCCGTGACTCCTCACCGTGCACAGCGGATGAAGGGCCAGAGGCCAGGTGAACGGGGACTTGGAGGCGGCCGTGGAGGGGGGCATGAGGAGGCGGTGTTTGCATGGAGAACAGAGTGTGGCCCAACCCTTGTGGGTTGAGGACCCCTGCGGTGGGGAACTTCACTCTCCCATAGGTGGACGGGCAGGTGCTGGGGTGTCGGGGGCCCCTTCGGGGTGATGGGCCTTGCACACACCCAGACAATGGGTGGATCGGCTTCCTGCCTGGGCCCTGGGCTCCTGGCAAGTCTGGGTCAGTCCCAGCCCCCGCCTCCCCATTCCCACCTTGCTCCCCCTTCCAGCTTGATTTGGTTCTTGCCTCTCTGAGCAGTTCTCCACCCTGCAGTCAGGGATCTTTCCAGAAGAAGACTCTGATGTAGCCTTCTCCTCCTAAAACCCCTACCTGGCCCTTTCTCCTTGGGAGAGCCCAGACTCCCAGCGGGCCCCCGCCCCTGCACGCTCTGCCCCAGCCCCGCCCCAGCAGTGCAGCCCCACGGGCTTCCTCTGGGCCTGAGCTCCTGCCTTCCCTCCGCTGGCGGGGCCTTCCAGGGAGGGCATCCTGGAGAGGCGGCACCAGGCCCTGAGCGGCTTCTCTGGGACCCTGGGGTCTGAACTTCCGAGTCACTTCCTTAGGGAGCCCCCACCCCAGATGTGGCCGTCCTCAGATGCTGGCCCCCAGTCACCTCTGCCCAACACCTCTGCTCACAAGCCAGGGATTATCCCCTCTGAGACTCTGACCCCGAAGGTGGGCACGTGCTCTGTGCCCGGAACAGACCCTGCCTCACCCCCAGAGGCAGTCACACAGCTGTCTGTGAAGCGGCCTCTCTGACCCCTTTTCCAGATGGGAAGCTGGGGTCTGAGGCAGTGCTGCATGTCCAGGGCACTTGGCTCCGGGCTCCAGGGACACCTCTGCCTTCCCCTCCCGGGGAGGGGTCCCGTTCGGGCCGTTAGGGACAGAAGTATGAGATCCCAGGTTCGGCAGACGCCACCCCGGGCAGATGCCCTTTGCGCCTGAGCAATGGTGCCCTGGCCTCACTTTACACAGGAAGCTCTTTACAAGTCAACAGCGATTTTTCCAACTGATGTTCTTCTGGGCTGCGAACTCAACCTCTGCCTGTAAAACATCTCCAGGAGGGTAACCTGTCCACCCAGTCTGAGGCCGAGAGGGGTGGACCCACATCCCACTGTCTGAATAAATGCAAGCTCGCCCTCAGTGTCCAAAGCCCAGGCTGTCTGTCACGGGCTGTTTTGCCTGAAATCCCATTATTTCGTCAAGTTCACTTGGCCCTGGATAGGAACACAGCGGGCACAACATGGAAACAGCCATGCTGCGCGGAGCAGGGGCGGGCCACGCAACTAGCGGCTGCCAAGCCTGACTCACCCACCCCGTGCCCGCCGGTCCAGGGTGCGTCTGCTGCCGGCACTCTTGGCATCAGCCTGCCAGTCCCTGTCCCTGCCCCTGATGGGGGGCAGCTCCCTGACCATTGAGAACTCTGCATCCTGGCCCCGGGTCGACGCTCTGCAGCCACGAAGAGCTCCAGCCTCGGGCAGACCGGAGTGCTGAGTCTGAACCATGCCAGCGGCTGAGTCCTGGCTGGTCTGTGGGTGCAGGACTGTGAGTCGTGGTTGGGCGCTCTGGGAGGGAACAGCCCCTTCCCGCTGCTGGATTCCAAGCTGGCTGGTGGGAGAGGCCTTCACTTCTCGGAGGTGTGGAAGCTCTGGCATAGAGCAGGGGGCTTCCCGGGGAAACCTGTGGGATTGCAGGAGGGCCCCGCAGCCCTGGAGAGCAGGGCGACCACCAGGACGGGAGCCCCGGCTCCTGGTTTCATGTCTGCCTCTTTCCCTACCCACTCGGGCTCACCCAGAAAACCCTGTGGAGCTGGGGTCTGGACTGGCCCGGGACGCTGGGGCCAGGTCCCCTGGAGGGAGATGCGGACAGAAGCATGTTTGGAGGCCCGGCTCCCCCCACGGGGCTGGCTGCACCCGCCACGCCCACCCTTGTCACAGGGACCTCGGGGCATCTCCCTGCACCCTGGGCTTCTCCTCGGGAAGAGTGAGGTGTATGAGTGGCGGTGGGGGGGTGGGGGGAGAGGAGACAGGAAGGAATGGGGGGAGAGGAGGCTGGAGGGAGCCTCTTCGGGGTGGGGGCAGCTGCGTCTTAGGTCGCTGCGTTTGTCCAGTTGCCCCCTTAGCTCCTGTCCGCCCCCGCTCCCTGGCCCGGTGTGGACACGCTCACAGCTGAGGGGCTCAGCTCCATGTGCAGAAGGAGCGAGGCTGTCTGTCAGCTGGTTGGAGCAGCAGGCCCGGCAAGTCGCCACTCAGGTTCCTGCTGCTGGACAGGGTCCTGCCCCCCCCCCCCCCACTGACCTCAGAATGCCCCTACTGTTTTGGAGAACAGACAGCCCCCACCCCAGGCTTCCTCAAAGGCCCACAGACCTTGATTGCCGAGGTGTCCTGGGTGTCTGATGCCACCCCCTCCAGGTTCACACGCTGAACCTTGACCCCCAGAACTTCTGGATGTGACTGTGTTTGGTAAAACGGCCTTTAAAGAAGAGACAAAGTCACCTTCATTTTCGGGTGAACTCACCTAATGTGAGTTGTCCTTCTAGGAAGAGATCAGGACATGGCCTGCAAGGAGGACAGATGTGGGGGGAAGAAGGCCGTCGTCCAGCTCAGGAGCCACCTCCGGGGAACCAGCCCTGCCCACACCCTGAGCTGGACATCCAGCCTCCGGCGTTGTTGTTGTTTAGTCGCTAAGTCGTGTCTGATCTTTGCGACCCCATGGACTTCAGTTCTACAGGCTTCCCTGTCCTTCACTATCTCCTGGAGCTTGTTCAAACTCATGTCCGTTGAGTCAGTGATGCCATCCAACCATCTCATCCTCTGTCGTCCCATTCTCCTGCCTTCAATCGTTCCCGGCACCAGGGTCTTTCTTCAGGGAGTCAGCTCTTCCAATCAGGCAGCCAAATTATTGGAGCCTCAGCTTCAGCATCAGTCCATCCAACGAATATTCAGAGTTTGATCTCCTTGCTGTCCAAGAGACTCAAGAGTCTTCTCCAGCACCACATTTCAAAAGCATCAATTCTTCAGTGCTCAGCCTTCTTTATGGTCCAACTCTCACATTTGTACATCTCACAACTCACAGCCTCCAGGGTGAGAGCACATTCCTGGGGTTCAAGCCGCCCGATCTCGGGTACTTTGTTGTAGGTGCCCAAGCAGACCCGTACCCTGGGAAGCCTGCCATCCCGGGAGCAGCCCTTGGCCACTGGCCTGCCTGGGTTCCCGTCCACCTCTTCCACCGGCTCAAAGAGAAGGTGGGGAAGGACACCCATCGACCTCGGCCTTGAAGTGGTGGGTTTCCCCTTGTGACTGTGGAGGGCTGCCCTGGGAGTGAGAGCCACGCCACCTGAGTCTTGCTGGTTACTGGAGGGACAGCCTGCAGCCTGGGTGGGCAAGGTGGCACTCCTGGCCTTCAGAGGCTCCAGCCTGCAGGGGGCCGTGGGCAGGGCCCAGGGCTGGGAGGTCGGCCAGCCGGGGCTCAGCGCAGGTAGAGGTGGGGCTCCTGGGGCCAGCGGGATGGACAGCCTCCGTCCTCCCAGAGGGCGGGCCCACACGCCCCCCAGGTGGGAGCTCTGGGCTCCAGTCCGGCTGGGCCACCCCAGCTGCCGGTCCTAGAGCGGGTGGTCTCAGGGCCCCCAGCCTCCACGTCCTCCCGGCCCAATGGGAGGGGTTTTACTCCATTGGGCAGGTGGTGTGGTGAACGGGCTGAAGCCCTGAAGGGTCCAGCAAGAAGGTTCAGAGGGGTCGGAGGGAGACCACCCGGCTGCAGGATGCAGGAGAGGGCAGGGAGGGCAGGAGGGGGCCCCGGAGCCCCCAAGGACGCCGCAGGGCTCCTCAGGCCTTCCTGGGCTCCCTGGGGGCCGGCGTCCTCGCCCCCGCTTCCCAGGGAGGAGCGCTGAGGGCTGGAGGCCGGCACTCACCGCCCGAGGTCCAGGGCTGGCGATCCCTGCCGCTGGGCCGCAGCTGAGCGCAGGACTTCGGGGCTGGCCTGGTCCCGGGCACCAACTGCAGGACGCAGGTGGGGCCACAGGTGCCGGAGGCAGGTCTGTAGCAGCCTCTCTGGGCAGCCGGAGGGAGCCTCAGGGCTGCTCCATGGCTGTGGGTGAATGCGGGGGCAGCGCCAGCCCCTCAGCCTGCAGAGCGGGAGCTCCCTGGGTCCCTCCTGGGCCTGCTGGGCAGTGAAGCCCTGGGAGGCAAGCTGATCACCCGTTCTTCCACCTCCTCCAAAGGGCCATGAGCTCCCGCCTGGGAGAAGAGGAGGGGAAGAAGGTAGCTGCTTGTCCTGGGGGGCTTCCCCACCCCCACGAGGACCCCAGGAGGCTGGGTGGCCCCGTCGGATGGCAGGGGAATGGGAGAGCCCACAAGCCCACCGCGCCTAGGGCCTGCCGTGGACACTGAGGCCGTGATCCGTCGCTTAAAAGAATAGGGGAGGAGGCCTTGCAGCAGAGGGGAGGGTGGGCGGCGGGTCCCAGGTGCAGAGCTGCGGCACGCCTGTGCTCCGCCAGGCACCCCGGGAGACACAAGGCCAGGGGTGGCCAGGGGCGCTCAGACCCTGGACGCTGGCGAGTCCCTGCCACGGTGGAGCGCCGGCAGTGGAAGCCAGCTCACAGGGAGGGACCGAGTGGGACCCTGGAGGCAATCACAGGAGAGGAGGGAGGCTCACAGGGCAGCAGGCGCTGCCTGTGCTGCCGGAGTTGGAGCCCCGGTGTGGCGTTCCAGGCCCAGGGGAGGCGACGGGGGTGAGGCAGGGCTGGGGACGAGTGTCTCAGTCACTACAGGCGTCCTGGAGCCCAGAGGGAATAAACAGGTTCCAAAGGACTCTTCGTTTTAATCAGTTGTGGGAGGGTCGCGGGATACTGCTGGGGTCAACCATGAGGCATGGTTGCAAGGATCTGGGCAAGGTGATCCTCATTTTTTCCTGCCCGAAGGCAAATCTGGGTTCAAATTTGGGCTTGGCCATGGATGGATGGGCTGGTACTTTGGCTAAAAGTCCCTCCGCCTCTCTGATCCTCACCTTCCTTATCTGCAGGGGGAGAGCTGACTGTTCTTTGCTGCTGTGTGTGACCGGGCACAGGAGTGGCTTTGACGTGGCAACACGCAGGTCTGGCTGGTGCTCCTCCTGTCCCCGCTGTGCTCCCAGTCGTGACCAGGCGTCACAGTCACCCTCCCTCAGGGGCGGGACAGGGTGGGCGGGCAGGGTGGGGTGCTCAGTTCAGGGGTTGTTCTCTGAGTTTCTGAGTGGGCTAGAAACCACCTCCCCACCCAAGTCCTGGCACTGGTGAGCCCACCGTTGTCCCAAGCTTTCTCATTACTGTGCGGTCAGCTCTCTGGGGGACACGGTGTTCCTTGACTCTCAGCTCTTGAGGGGCCAGATGCCCATCCTGAGTTCCAGGTGTCGGGAGGGCTGGCAAGCAACACAGAGGCACCTGCGACTCATGGAGGAGCTCTCTGCGTCGCTGGGGGAGATGGAGCCCTGAGTCAGCACTGTCTTCTGGAGCCAGACCACTGGCCTACGGTAGCACCAAGTCTTCAGGAGAAGCTGGCCTTCCCCTAGCGGTGTGGGGGGCATTCCAGGGGCCAGGTGGGGCTGGGGGCTCAGGGAGTGTCCAGTGGAATTGCTCTCGGGAAGGTTCACCAAGGACCAGCTCCAGCTGACCGGCACGCGAATTACAGACCCACACACCTGTGCACGCAGCGCACCCCCGCCCAGATCGCAGATGTGATTTACACAGGTTGTAAAACAGCAAGAAAGAACGATCCACACCAGAGAGACCGCTTCGCGTCACACTGTGCGCCTCATCCTTTACCTGGGCAGATGCGGGCCATCGGGTAGCCCCAGGGACCTACCGCCCGGCTGGAGAGGCAGCATGCGGCGTGCCAGCAAACCCAGCCTCCCCCCTCCTCCCCTCCCTCCCCGCTTACAGAAGGGCGGAACTGAAGGGGGTTTGGGGGAGTTTCACGTTCAGTCTGGAGGCCGGGGCACAGGGGTCCCAGCACTGCTTCAGCGTCACTGGCTGAACTGTCTGTTCAAAACAGAGGGGATGGCTTGGGTTCTGAAAAGCCCCCGACTCACCTTCCCTCCACTTCAAAGACCAGCACAGTCGCTCTTCTAGGAAGGGGTTTAGGGGGGCTTCAGCAGGCTTTTGAGGGGGAGCTGGGTGCATATTTCTGGGCTGGGGGAACCAAGTGGAAGGGGCTGCTGCCCACCACCCAGCCTGGAGGCTCCAGGGAGACCTCTAGGAGGCTTAGAGCAGTGGGGAAGAGAGGCAGTGCCCGACGTGGTCCGGGGCAGCCGGGTCCCCAGCCCTCATCCTCTGCGCCTGTCGCCTCCCAAACACGTCTCCTTGGCTTCCCTTTCTGCGGCAGAGGGGTCTCCACGCAGGAGGAGCAGGGCAGGAGGGGTGCTGGCGAACTCCGCCTGATTAATATGCCAGATGTGTGACCTCCAAGCTCCTCCCGAGGACCTCTCGGGAGTCCAGACCTCAGCGTGGGCACGGATGCCCAATCTGCCGTGCGGGAAGGTGGAGAGCAGGTCGTGGGCTGGGGTGGACGCGCCTGCTACAGTCTTGGGCGCCCCGATCTGGCTGGATTGGAAGTCCAGTCTCCACCCAGAAGAGGAGCTCTCAACTCCAAGTACGTGAAAAAGTTAGGCGGGGTGAGCTGCAACTTTTTTTTAACTCCAAATACTCGAACTCGGGGCGCCTCCACACTGGTTCTGGGGCTCGGCCAGGTGTGGGCACCTGGGGCGGAAAAGTGGGCGTTCAGATTCTGCCCCGGTGGCTCCGTCCGCGCGCGCACTCCGGCAGAGCCGCGCGCCGTGCCCGCTCGGGTCCCCGCCCGCCCCGGGCCAGCCCCTTCCTCGCCGCCACTCTCCCGCTGGCCCCACCTCCCCGCCCGCGGCGCCCAGTGGGAAGCGGGGGCCGGCCCGGTCGAGCCCAGCGGCCGCTCTGATTTGCTGCGGGCGCCGGGGAGCCCCGGCCTCCGCGGGTGCCTTCCAGGAGCGAGGGCGGGAGGGGAAGGGGGAAAAGTGCTCGGCGCCCGAGGCGAGGTCGCACTCCTCCTGAGTCCCCGCGGCCGGCGCCGGACCTCACTCGAGCGCAGCGCCCAGGGGAGCGAGTCGCGGGGCGGCGGCGACGAGGAGGAGGCCAGAAGGAACCGGCGGGGGCGAGGAGGCCGGGGCCGGCGAGCCGAGCGGGGTCCCGGCGCCCCGCGGACGGAGGTCGAGCCCTCCCGGCCGTGGGCGAGCGCGCCAGCCGACCCTCCCGGGCCGCCACGGCCACAAAGAGAACGGGCCGGCGGCTGCTCCCATGACTCCCTAAGGTCGTGCCGGCCCCGCTGAGTCCGCTGCCCGGGCCGCGCCCCGCGCCCCGTGCGTCCCCGCGCGCCCGCCCCGCGCCCCGCACCGCGCGCCCCTCCGGCATGGACGTCCACACCCGCTGGAAAGCGCGCAGCCCGCTCCGCCCGGGCGCCCCGCTGCTGTCCTCGCCGCCGCTGCTGCTGCTGCTGCTGCTGTGGGCGCCGCCTCCGAGCCGCGCAGGTAAGGGCGCGGGGCGCCGGGGCTCTGGGGGCCGGGGGCTGCCGGCGCCGGCACGGCTGTCATCCCCGGGCGCCCGGCCTCTCCTGCGGCTGCATGACTTTCCCGGCTTGGCTGTGGAATGCGCGGCCCGGGACTCCGAAAGCCATTAGTCGGGGGCCCCGGAGAGGGAGACGCGCCGGCACAGTCCTCCCCCGCGCCAGATGGGCCGACCGCCGGGGCCGTCGGGGGACCCGAGGATGGGGCTCCGTGTAGGATGCGCAGGAGGGGCTGTCCACCGCAGGCGGACTTTTGTCCCCTGTCCCAGGCGCGCAGCACAACTTCCTTTCCTGAAACCCGGGAAGGGTCGCCCCCTAGAGTTACAGCGGGTCAGTTCTGGCCGGGCCTCCTGGGACGGGGGGCCGCGAGGGTGGAGGGCACGGAGGGGACGGGAATCCCAGAAGCGGAGCCCCCCCACCCCGACTTCTCCTGGGAAGCAGTTTTTTAGGGTTTACCGCCCAGAGACGGATTCTAGGCTCAAGGTGGGGAGATGTTGCCGGGTCTGGGCTGCCTGGGGTTTACATGATGCACAGACGGGACTTCTGCCAGAGGTCTGCCCTTAGAAGGAGCCGTCTCCCGCCGGAGGCATCCAGCCAGCCAGCACCCACAGGGCGCCTGCTTAGATGCCTGCCGCCCCCACACTTTCCTGATGTCGGTGGTGCTCCAAGCGTCACCTCTGCGGTTGCCTATCGCGTAGAGTAGGTCTTTCAACATCTTGGTCCTCAGAGCTCGTGGCCCTCAAAGTCTCCCAGTAGCTGATGGGAGATGGACTCAGAACAGGCTCAGCGAGAGTGCAGGCAGAGGGAGGGGACAGTGGCCAGGAGACAGCTGGACCAGCCAGGGGCCCCCCCACCCCAAGAAAGCACCACTTTAGTTCCCTCACTCTGCTCTGCTTTGTAATTTGAAGACATACAGGAAGAATCGCTTCCACCTTCCACTTACCAATCAAGATAGTCTGCCCCTTTCTGCTGGCACGTGAGTGCTTGGTGGGCCAGACAGGGTGAGCAGGAGTCAGGGTGTCCAGATGGTCAGGGGCTGGGGAAGGCCTGGGAACCTGGCCTGGCTCTGGGGGCCTGGGGTCTCAGCCCTGGACTGCCACCCGCGTTCCCTGGATCCTGGGCTCAGCTCGCAGGCTGTGGGTTTCTCCCGGGGTCACTGGGGGTGGGGGACAGCAGCGGCCTCCAGGGCTGTGGTGTGGAGCAGGCCGGGGGATGTGGTCAGGGCCCCTGTGCTGGGCATCCGACAGGGACAAACCCACATAATCCTGCCCTTGCTCCACTGCTGGGCTTTCCCCCAGGAGGTCAGGTGGGAGTCCTGCAGGGGACTCCACACCCCCCCACGCCGGGGCCGGGGAGCAGGCAGAGCATGCGTTCATCTGGGTTTGGAGTGGGCTGTTAGCCGTCTCTGCCCCCCACCTCCGCCTTCCCGTCCTGACTGAGGCGGGCACGGGGTCAGCGCCTGGGCCATGGCTGTGGACTTAGACATTTGGCTCCTGCCGAAGAGACGTTGAGAGCCTGCGAAGAGGCCACCTCCCTGGGTGGGTTTCACAGGCCTCCCCTCCCAGGGTGGGACCCTTTCGGAAGGCACCCTCGGTCCGCGGGGGCGGCTGTCCACCGAGGCCCAGGGCGGGGTGGGGGCAGCGCGGCTCCTCTCCATTCTGAGATTCACCAGATGTTTGCTGAGTTCTCTCCGAACATGGCTTTTTCCGACCTTGTTCTTGGCCAAGTGTGTGAAGGCATGAAAAGTCAGATTGCGTTTGGGGCCGTTTAACATTGTAACGGGCAAAGGAGAGTAAGTGAAATGAAACATGACCCCAATATTTGGAAATTGAGGTCATCTCCTCCACACACCATTGGTTGACACCGGTCACGTGGTCGCTTTTGGCAATAATTTGGTCGGAAGAGTTGTCCAAGTTTTGTGGGACTTGACAGTCACCAAATGGTTAAATTTCCTCTGACTCAATCCAGTTGGCTGGAAAGACAGCCTTTTCCATCTTCTCCTCCCCTCCCCCCTCCTCCCCATAAAAGAACAGTCAGTGGGAGGGGTTCAGAAGCCAAGCTGGTTCCCCAAGCCTCTGTCTCCTCTGGTCCAGCTTTCTGTGGCCAGAGGGCTCGGAGCTGGGGTCACCGCCTCCCGCACTGGCCGCGGGCAGCAGTCCCCTCCCTGGGCTGGAAGCACACAGGCCCTTCTCCCCAGTGCTGCTCCGGGGCTGTTCCTGGGGTGCCGGCCAGAGCCTGCCCCACGACCCCACCCTTCAGATATTTCTGGACTCTCACCACGGCCACGCCCTTCGCTGAGCACTGCCCGCCTGCCCGCCCTGCCTTCTGGCTGTCTGGCCCTGTCTCCCATCCCTGCCTCCACCCCGGGTCACAGATGGGGTCGGGTGGTGCAAAGGGGTGTGGGGAACAGACCGCCCCCACGGCCTCCCGCCCCTCACTTAGCAACAGTGCGCCCCCGAGGGTCGAGGGTGAGTCAGGCACCCAAGGCCCCGCTGCTGCACCCTCACTGGAGCCCCGGGCTTGCCACGAGGAGCGGGGTGGGGGCCCCAGCCACGGGGAGGCCCCACGCGTGGTGGCGTTCGGGACGAAGTCGCTGGCCTTGCCTAGTGAACTCCGAGGTCTGTGCCCACAACATCGGCTTGGACTCTCACCCTGGCCTCCGGGGTGTGGTGGGGCTGTGTTCCGGAAGGCCCAGGGGCGGGGGGCTGAGACTGCAGACTCTGGGTCTGTCTGCTGTCTGTGCTGGGAGCTGAGTGGGCTTCTCCCTGGGGAGGCCTGGGGCTCACCAGGGCTGAGGGAGGAGTCCCATTTGGCCAGCCAAGTGTTTCGCTCTCTCCCTCCTCTCTCTCCGTCCCCCCTCTTCTGTCTCTTCTTGCCCCCTCCCCGCTTTTTACCCCAAGGCCATCGAAGGGCACCGAAGCCTCCACTGCCCTTTCACCAGGCCCATCACTCACCCGGGTGAGCTGCTGACTCCGGGAGCCCTTGCCTCTGCTGGGCCTGGCTGTGGGAAGGCAGAAGTGATGGAGAGCACACAGGCTGGGGGGAGGCCCACCTGTGGACACTGGTCATTGCACTGTTTGTTCCCTTGGCCAAGCATTGTTGAAAACAGGGTGGAGGGTTGGCCCCTTGGGGAGCTCCGGGGCGGCTTCCTGGAGGAGGTGATGCTCACTTGACTGTTCCTTTCTTCTTCCCCTTCCTTTTGTTGCCAAGGGCCTCCTTAGCAGGTGCCCACCTTGCCCTCTGGCTGCTGTCTCATCCATCCTCCTTGCTGGCAGGACCTTCCCAGCCCCACCGCTTCGCTCTTCTCCCGGGGCTGCTCCCCTTGGCTGGAAAGCCCCTCATTAAGTCGGTTGGCAGGGTGCCCCCGGGCTGCCTGCCCCAGGATGCCGTGCCAGCAGGAGTGGCTGCTGTGAGAAGAGGGTGGTCTCGGGAGGGACAGGAGGGCAGCTGGGCCGTCCTTAACGCTCTCTGGGCCCCATGCCGAGACCCCCTGAGGGATGCCGCCTGCCCTGGCCTGGGGGTCCTGCCGTGGTGGGCCCTGGTGGGGGGGACAGTGCTTGGCGGTCAGGTCACTGAACCCAGGGCTGCAGGGAGGGCTCCTCTGCCTCTAAGGGGTTGTCTGAGCCGGGGACAGTCCCCCGTGCCTCAGCTTTCTCCTCTGGGAAACGGGGGGACATGGCTTCCTTGCTCTGAGAGTAGTTGTGTAGACGGATCGGGGTGATCCCTGGAGACAGTGAGTGGAGTGTGGGGGCACCTTTGGCAATGAGTGGAGGGTCTTACATGGCTGCTGTTTGGGGTGGTGATTTTGTGGAAGGAAGATGCACAGTGTTGCCACAGGCCTCTCTAGCTTTAAGTATCCAGCGGGAGGCTCTGGATCCAGTGAGACCCCGGGGGCTCTGCAAGTGGCTCGGCCTGGCCCCTCCCGCACCCTCTTCAGCCCCCCGTGGGCCCTGGGATCTCCCACATGTGTCACCTCCTGGGATGGCAATAAAGTCACCCTAGGCCACATATGTGGAAGGGCTCTACAAGCCCAGCAGAGAGGGGTGCACACATGTGTGCGTTTGTGTATGTTGTGCATGCATGTGTATGCATGTGGTGTGTTTGGATGCATGTGTCTGCGTGTGTGAGACGAGTGTTGGTGGGCCTGTGCATGTACGCAGGTGTGCGTGCCTGCATCCACAGGCCCCTCCGTTTTCACGGTCTGCCCAGGTGGGCCTGGTGTGTCTGAGGCGCCCTTGGCCAGGTCACGTCTCTCCTCCCCGCGCCGCGTCCCTGCCGGGGAGACGGGAGGCGACTGGGCAGCCACGAGGCTGTGGGTCCGGCCCAGGACAAGCTGGTCCAGGGTCTGATAATCTGAGGAGTCTTTTTTTTTTGCTCACAGGAGGGCGATGTTAGATTATAGCTTCTGCTTTTCCCTCTGTTCATTTCTCCCCTGTAATCGAGTCATCTGGCCAGCACTTGGCCAAATATGCCTTGAGCTTTCTGGCCTGGCTCCTGGGGATACTGAGGTCCTGCGGGCGGAGCCTGTGTCAGCCCTTCTTGTGGGCAGAGCTGCCCCGCCACACCCATGGCCTGGAGGCCCGGTGTGGGTGATGCCTTGGGGTGGGCGGCCTGCAGCTGGGTCAGCATCCTGCCCACCCCCACCAGGTTCCCATCTGTAGGAAAGGGTGATGACTGTGGCTCCTGCGGGATTTTTTTTCAATAAGATTTTATTTATTTTTGGCTGTGCTGGCCTTCACTGCTGCTCGGGCTGTCTCTAGTTGTGGAGAGCCGGGGCTGATCTCTAGTTGCGACGCACAGGCTTCTCTGCGGTGGCGTCTCCTGGGGGCCGCAGGCTCTTGGACTCGGGCCTCAGGAGTTTCGGCTTCAGGGCGCTAGAGCACGCGCTCAGCATGGTGCATGGGCTCAGCTGCTTCGAGGCATGTGGGATCCTCGCAGGCCAGGGATCGAACTTCTGTTCTTTACCACTGAGCCTCCAGGGAAGCCCCTCCGGCAGGATTTTTGATGGGGCTCAGTGCGTGATGTGTCCGCAGCACCGTTGTCACTGTTCTGTCCGCTCTGGGCCCCCGGGTGGCAGGGGGCAGTGGGTCTGGGGCGAGTGCCTGGCTCTGCTCAGTGGCTGGCCTTGTGAGTCACTCCCTCTGTCTTGTGAATGAGAAGCGGTTCTCATTCAGAGAGCCCCCCTTCCCCCATGAGTTCATGGCTCCGTCTGCAATCATTCGGTCTAGTCTGAGCCTCAAACCTTGGCCTGGAGGTGGCGGAGGTCGTGGGCGGTCCGTGTCCAGCACGCCGCTCCTCAAGCCACCCCCACTTTACCAGCGGGGACTGGGGCCCAGTGGAAGGAATGGACCTGCCCACGTCCCGGTTCAAGGACTCTGGCTCCTAAGATGTGACCATGGGTGATGGCTGATCATCTGCCAGGGCATCTGGGGGAGTGGGGTGGGGCCTTGCTAACCTAGACACTGTTGCTGCATCCACACGGCCTGGGCAGCTGGAGCAAAGTTGATGGAAGGAGTGGATGATGCATGCTGCACTGGGTGCATGGGGCTTCGTGGTGGGGTGATGGAGGGTCGCTCTGTGTTATACCTGTTGCACTCTCTGAGCCGTCATCCCATCAGCTTCGACTCACTCTGTAGTTTTTCTGGCAGGTTCCCAACCTACATCGTAACCCACAGTCGGAGTACATGTCTCCACTCTTCGGTGACTCAGACCTAAGAAATGGAACCACAATCTGACCCACTTTTGTCCATGTTTCATTACACAGAGCCCCAGGGGCCGATTTCTTGTGACGTCTCTGTACGTGAAATGGGGGGGAGGTGGTGGTGGTGGATCCTTTTATTTTCTGTTTCCTAGGCCTGTGTTCTTTCAGGGAAATTCAGTCTTCTGTCCTGTTCTTTCCTGCCAGCACCTTGGCAACAGGGATTTTTATTAGCCTCTCTATTTTTAAAAAAATAAATGTAAGAAATGACATCAAAATGTATGTATGTAACTGTAGTGATTTAACTGTAAAAACTCTCGCATTGATTGGAAAAATCGCTTCCTGCCTTCCGCTGAGATTAAAAGCAACTGTCTTTCCCCTCTGCCGGCGGGGTAACCAGAGGGTGGGGGGAGGCCCTTTCTGTGACGGTGCAGAGGGGTCGCAGGAGAGGCTGGTCCTGTGTGGAGACCTCGGGAGGAAGGTGGCTCTGCCTGAAGCCTTTGCAGACCTCAGATGCGCGTCAGACCAGTGCCGGGCGCCAGGAGCAGGTGCACAGGTGAGTGGTAGATGAACATCTCAGCCCTGCAGGAGCTTCCGGTGCAGTGAGGGAATCAGACCTGTGAACAGGCCGAAGTGTCCAGTGAAGTGCAAAGTGGGAGGTGCATCCACCAGCTAATAAGTGATGCCACCAGCCAATCAGAGGGAGGCACCCACCAGCCCCTGGGCCACTGGCCAATCAGAGGGCGGTAGCTGACAGCACCTAGGCCACTGGCCAATCAGAGGGAGGCACCCACCAGCCCCTGGGCCACTGGCCAATCAGAGGGCGGTAGCTGACAGCCCCTAGGCCACTGGCCAATCAGAGGGAGGCACCCGCCAGTCCCTGGGCCACTGGCCAGTCAGAGGGCGGTACCTGACAGCCC
>CM035272.1:1663301-1686283 GCA_020226075.1 Hydropotes inermis | reverse complement strand
CTGGGGCTCTGGCCAATCAGAGGGAGGCAGCCGTGGGGCTCTGGCCAATCAGAGGCCAGCTTGCTTTGCCAGGGTCTATGCCTTTTGGAGTCCCATCCTCCTGAGTTTGAATGGAGGTGTCCCTCGGAAGGGCTTCCTCCTTTGGCTCAGTGGTAAGGAGCCTGCCTGCAACAGAGGAGCCGTGGGAAACATGCGCCAGTCCCTGGGTCGGGAAGATTCTCTGGAGGAGGGCACGGCGACCCACTCCAGCGTTCTTGCCTGGAGGATCCGGGACAGAGGAGCCTGGTGGGCGGCAGTTGGTGGGGTCGCGAGCGTCGGACACGACTGGAGCGGCTTAGCTCGCACCCGTCAGTGGCTGGGGCCTTGTGCTTCAGAAAGAGGCCGGCGGCCTTCCACCGTGAGCGGCTTCTGCGCCTCGGGCTCAGTTCTTGCTCCTTCCCGTTTGACGCGTAAAGCTGGGGCTGCCCCTCGCCACGGTCGTCTTCTCTGGGAGGCTGGGAGAGGCTGTGCTCCCGTGGGACGGGGGCCCTGGCCCATGGCGGGCAGCTGGGGGACCGTGTTGTGTGGCGGGTGGCGGGACAGCTGGCTGGGGGCTGGGCCTGAGCCCTGCCCAAGGGGAGAGCGCAGCGGAGGAGGAAGATGGGCCTCCTCCAGCCCGGGCCCTCAGGTCGAGTCTGCAGGGGCCCTGTGTGGGAGGTGTCGTGCTCCTGTCTGCTGGGGTGAGGTCCCTGGCATCTGCCTTCACGGTTTCTCCTCTTCTTTTGCCCTTTTTCTTTGGGGAGAATCTGAAATTCTGGTGGGCAGTTCTAGCTTCCTTCTTGAAGACTGTGCTGTGTCCTCCTAGGATGAGGGTGGAGGAGACGGTCTCTGAGTCAGTGTTCTGTGTAGACCTTGCTCTTCTAGGAGAAGAGGGTTGCACACCCGGTTGGTTGTGAGCGGAGGAGGAGGAAGGGGTGCTGTACCTTCTGCACCTTTGGGACCCGATAATGTTCAGGTCAAGAAGGTGGGGTGAGGAGCTTGTTCTTGGATGGAAGTGCAGGGAACAGGGCTTATAAATGTCATTCTTTTCCAGGGTATTATTACTGATGTTACTTCAGTTCAGTTCAGTTCGGTCGCTCAGTCGTGTCCGACTCTTTGAGACCCCATGAATCGCAGCACACCAGGCCTCCCTGTCCATCACCAAGTCCCAGAGTTTACTCAAACTCATGTCCATCGAGTCGGTGATGCCATCCAACCATCTCATCCTCTGTCGTCCCCTTCTCCTCCTGCCCTCAATCCCTCCCAGCATCAGGGTCTTTTCAAATGAGTCAACTTTTCACATGAGGTGGCCAAAGTACTGGAGTTTCAGCTTCAGCATCTGTCCTTTCAATGAACACCCAGGACTTATCTCCTTCAGGATGGACCCAGGACTTATCTCCTTCAGGATGGACTGGTTGGATCTCCTTGCAGTCCAAGGGACTCTCAAGAGTTTTCTCCAATGCCACAGTTCAAAAGCATCAATTTTTCAGCACTCAGCTTTCTTCACAGTCCAACTCTCACATCCACACATGACCACTGGAAAAACCACAGCCTTGACTAGATGGACCTTTGTTGGCAAAGTAATGTTTCTGCTTTTTAATATGCTGTCTAGGTTGGTCATAACTTTCCTTCCAAGGAGTAAGCGTCTTTTAATTTCATGGCTGCAATCACCATCTGCAGTGATTCTGGAACCCCCAAAATAAAGTCTGACATTGTTTCCACTGTTTCTCCATCTATTTGCCATGAAATGATGGGACCAGATGCCATGATCTTAGTTTTCTGAATGTTGAGCTTTAAGCCAACTTTGTCACTCTCCTCTTTAACTTTCATCAAGAGGCTCTTTAGTTCCTCTTCACTTATCTGCCATAAGGGTGGTGTCATCTGCATATCTGAAGTTATTGATATTTCTCCCGGCAATCTTGATTCCAGCTTGTGCTTCATCCAGCCCAGCATTTCTCATGATGTACTCTGCATATAAGTTAAATAAGCAGGGTGACAATATATAGCCTTGACGTACTCCTTTTCCTATTTGGAACCAGTCTGTTGTTCCATGTCCAGTTCTAACTGTTGCTTCCTAGCCTTCATACAGGTTTCTCAAGAGGCAGGTCAGGTGATCTGGTATTCCCATCTCTTTCAGAATTTTCCATGGTTTATTGTGATCCACGCAGTCAAAGGCTTTGGCATAGTCATTAAAGCAGAAATAGATGTTTTTCTGGAACTCTCTTGCTTTTTCGATGATCCAGCGGATGTTGACAATTTGATCTCTGGTTCCTCTGCCTTTTCTAAAACCAGCTTGAACCTCTGGAAGCTCATGGTTCACGTATTGCTGAAGCCTGGCTTGGAGAATTTTGAGCATTACTTTACTAGCGTGTGAGATGAGTGCAATTGTGCGGTAGTTTGAGCATTCTTTGGCATTGCCTTTCTTTGGGATTGGAATGAAAACTGACCTTTTCTAGTCCTGTGGCCACTGCTGAGTTTTCCAAATTTGCTGGCATATTGAGTGCAGCAGTTTCACAGCATCATCTTTTAGGATTTGAAATAGCTCAGCTGGAATTCCATCACCTCCACTAGCTTTGATCGTAGTGATGCTTCCTAAGGCCCACTTGACTTCACGTTCCAGGATTTCTGGCTCTAGGTGAGTGATCACACCATCGTGATTATCTGGGTCATGAAGATCTGTTTTGTACAGTTCTTCTGTGTATTCTTGCCACCTCTTCTTAATATCTTCTGTTTCTGTTAGGTCCATATTATTTCTGTCCTTTATCGAACACATCTTTGCACAAAATATTCCCTTGGTATCTCTAATTTTCTTGAAGGGATCTCTTGTCTTTCCTATTCTGTTGTTTTCCTCTGTTTCTTTGCATTGATCGCTGAGGAAGGCTTTCTTATCTTTCCTTGCTATTTTTTG
This sequence comes from Hydropotes inermis, assembly GCA_020226075.1. Classification (NCBI taxonomy): domain Eukaryota; kingdom Metazoa; phylum Chordata; class Mammalia; order Artiodactyla; family Cervidae; genus Hydropotes; species Hydropotes inermis. The sequence goes on along the minus strand of CM035272.1, from coordinate 1,683,357 downwards.
GAACTCCGCATTCAAATGGGAATATCTTTCCTTTTCTCCTTTGCTTTTCACTTCTCTTCTTTTCACAGCTATTTGTAAGGCCTCCTCAGACAACCATTTTGATTTTTAGCATTTCTTTTCCATGGGGATGGTCTTGATCCCTGTCTCCTGTACAATGTCATGAACCTCTGTCCATAGTTCATCAGGCACCCTATCAGATCTAGTCCCTTAAATCTATTTCTCACTTCCACTGTATAATCATAAAGGATTTGATTTAGGTCATAACCTGAATGGTCTAGTGGTTTTCGCTACTTTCTTCAATTTCAGTCTGAATTTGGCAATAAGGAATTCATGATCTGAGCCACAGTCAGCTCCCAGTCTTGTTTTTGCTGACTGTATAGAGCTTCTCCATCTTTGGGTTCAAAGAATATAATCAGTCTGATTTTGGTGTTGACCATCTGGTGACGTCCATGTGTAGAGTCTTCCCTTGTGTTGTTGGAAGCCTTTTCCCTACTTCATTCTGTACCCCAAGGCCACATTTGCCTGTTACTCCAGGTGTTTCTTGACTTCCTACTTTTGCATTCCAGTCCCCTGTAATGAAAATAACATCTTTTTTGGGTGTTAGCCCTAAAAGGTCTTATTACTAATGTTATTTCAGTTGAATTCAGTTCAGTCCTCAGTCGTATCCGACTGTTTGTGACCTCATGAACCGCAGCACGCCAAGCCTCCCTGTCCATCACCAACTTCCAGAGTGTACTCAAACCCATGTCCATTGAGTCGGTGATACCGTCCAACCAACTCATCCTCTGTCGTCCCCGTCTCCTCCTGCCTTCAATCTTTCCCAGCATCAGGGTCTTTTCAAATGAGTCAGCTCTTTGCATCAGGTGGCCAAAATATCGGAGTTTCCGCTTCAACATCAGTCCTTCCAATGAACACTCAGGACTTATCTGCTTTAGGATGGACTGGTTGGATCTCCTTGCAGTCCAAGGGACTCTCAAGTGTCTTCTCCAACATCACAGATCAAAGCATCCATTCTTCCATGCTCTGCTTTCTTTATGGTCCAACTCTCAATGTTATTTAGGTTCACGGTTTAGGTCAGAAAGCAGCTACGTGTCAGTGGATCCTGGCACCCCGAGGAGCATCCAGGGGTCCTCTGTGGTGGGCCCGGCACTCAAGACCGCCTGGGGTGGGGCTGTGGGGCTCACACCTGGGCAGGGCGGTGGGAGGCTCGGCCCGCATTTCCAGGGAGGAGGTGGACCGCAGAGGGCTGGGGGTGTGGGAGGGTGGCCAGTGTTCTCTCGGGACTTCCTCCCTCATCTGAGACAGGGGGACTCCAGGTGTCAGCATAGATGCAGGGGGGCACGTCAGGGTGGGCTGCAAGGCGGGAGAGTGGAAGAGACGAGTCCTCCCCCGTCGCGTGTCCTCCCCGCTTTCTAGAAGGAGCAGTGATGCTTTGCTTTCTTCCCTGCGGGAGGGTGAGTGCACCCTTCTCAGAGAAGACTCTTTCATTCTGCAAGGAAGGAGACCAGGACAACTGGGAGGTGGGGGAAGTCAGCCTCAGGAGGAAGGGTTTATTGGGGTTTGGCTCTAAGAGTGTTGTTGTTATTGTTGTTGTTTTTCGGGGACAGATCAAACACAGCACAACAGATCCGCAGGTCCTCGTGGATTTGGTGAGGATCAGCCCAAGGCCACTCTCATGTGGTCCAGCGCCCCCAACTCCCCCAGGACCCCCTCATCTTCCCAGCACTCACTCCCCACTCCCCTCCACCTGTTTGCTTTTAGTCCCATCCCTGATGTCAGGTCTGACGCAGCTGTTCCTCTGTGTTCACCGCACATCAAGCGTGTGCACTGCTGTCTCAGCGAGAGAGGGGCACCGAGAAGGAGCTCAGCTAGGTCCAGTGAGAAGGAGGGTGGGCCATTGCCAGCCCCAGGCCCTTGCCTCCTACCTCTCCTTGAGTGTCTGGGCTCAGCACAGATGCTGAAGCACCTAGAAATACTTCTGTGAGCCTCAGTGCCCCCACCTGTGAAATGGGTGTAAACTAATAATACCTGTCCCAGAGGTCTGCTAGAAGGACTGAAGGCTCTTGTCATTTGTGTTGCCATGTGTTAAAGCCCTGACATCCGTATTCAGAGCCCCTGGGTTTTCCCAGTGGAGGGCTGGGCCCCAGACTCAGCTTTGCTGGCATTTTGCAAAGGGTGCAGGACTCCAGATCTGGGGCCCTGGCCTGGGGTTGCCCAGGAGCAAAAGAGTCTGGTGAGCCAGTCCGGTTTCCTACCAGGAGGGCTTTGATGGGGGCCCGGTGAGACCAGAGCTTCAGCCGTTGTAGGCCCTGCCTCTCAGATCTGGGACTAGGGTCTGGGGTGGAGCCTGGGGTCTGTGCCTAGAGATCTGATGCCAGTGACCAGCTGAGGGCACCTTGGGAAACACTGGGCATACTTGACGGGAGGTCTGAACCTTCTTCCGAACCCTGCTCCGTGTGTGGGGCCAGCTCCACGGCCAGATCCTAGTCAGTCACTCCTGCGACTTTTAGAAGGAGAGTTAGGAGATGAGGCCGGAAGGCAGTGATGCTTCAGCGCACAGAGGCTGGGTCCCTGGCTTTGGAGGCCAAGAGCAGGGTTTGGACTCCCAGCCGTGTGACTTCTGACGCTTTACTTAACCTCCTGGTCCAGCATAGCTCATCTCCACACGGGAAGATGAAAGGTGAAGAAGGCGACCGCGTGTGGACAGAGGGCCCTTGTCGGGGTCTCCTGCACCCCACGCTCAGCGCCGGACACCAGACGCTGGAATCATGCTGGTAATGGTAACCGCCACCGGTATCTACACCACCGCAGTCATTACCGCTTGACAGGAGTAACGATTATTCTGTTTCACTGTTGCTCTTTTGTACTGCTGCTATGCCTGGCGGAGCAGGGAGGCAGTAATTGTGTAAAGTTTCTGTAGGGTGCTGGGATGTAGGAATAGGGCGGTCACTGCGGGTTTGGGCTACAGCTGGGCCTCAGGGAAGGCAGGGCAGTCAGTGCGAAGCGGGCTCGAGCCCGCACGGGGTGGGGGTGCATTCTGCTGTTATAGTGGGGGAGGGGGCGCCATGGACTCTTCCTCCTCATTTAATGTGGGAGCTGCTTCAGGCTTGCTTCCTTCACCCAGGAGTGCGGGGCCCTGACGGTGGGCAGGCCCAGCCCCCCAGGAAGGAGTTGGATGTTTTACTGGGAGGGCTCACGGAGTCCGTGGTCTGACCTCCCGCCTTGGGGTGGTTTTGCAGATGAACAAACTCAGGCCTAGAGGACGAGGCGGTGTCCAGGGTCACAGGCTGCTGAGAGCAGAGGGGCAGGGGGACCAGACCCCAGCGTGCGGCTGTCACCCGCTGGTGGCCTCTGCCTGGTGTCCTGAGGCTGGGGGAACTGGGTGGTCTCAGAGCTTCACCATCTGGGGAGGGCGTCTGAGCCTTACAGGCTTGTTCTGAGACTCCGGGGCTGGAGGGGTGCTCAGGCCTCCCATCTCGGGCTCCTCTGTCCAGGACGGGTGTGGTGACCGTTGTTTGCCGGTCACCCCCATCGGTGAGCTCACCTGGGGCGGGCAGACGGCACCCGGACGGAACTTGCCAGAACCCGACCTCCAGAGCCCCAGGGTTTTAACCTTGATGTCCCCAATCCTGGGGCTTCTGAACGTCTTCAAGCTTCCTCTTTGCAGAACCCGAACGAAAGCTGCTCCCAGTGGGAACGCTCTGTCTTCTTCCCTTTCACGCCCAGCCCCCCATCCTGGTGTCCCGGGCTGGGAGGACGCCTGTCCTCCCACACCCTGCAGGGCCTGCCTCGGGGCCTCTGCATGGACTGGCTCCCACCTCCCCTTCCTGGACAGGGCCTGTCTGATTACTAACAGCTGCCTGGCCGTGAGCAGGGTTTGCAAACAGAGGGGAGGGCTGTTGTGGAGGGCTGGCCGTATGGTGGGGGCCTGCTCCCTGCCTCCCTCCCTCCCTCCCTCCCTCCTCTCTCTCTACCTTACCCTAAGGCCTTTCATATATTGTTTTGTACTGACAACATCTTTTCTAGGCAAGATGTATCCCCATTTTACAGGCAAGGAAATGAGGCTCACAGAAGCCCCACAGCTAGTGAGTGGCAGAGCCTTTAAAACAGCATTTGCATTGTGGAAACTGAGTTTCACCAGCCTCCTGGGGACAGGGCCTTCCGAGAGCAGACATCACTGTGGGGTGGGGTTTCAGCCCTGTCTTTTTCCCTGGGGCCTTCATCCCAGCGGAGAGGGGCAGGGAGGCTGGTGAAAGCTGGTGCCGCCCCCCCACCTGTCCCCCAGGGCCCACGCTGGAGGTGGGTGCCTGCCCGGGGTCAGGAGGAAGTGGTGCGTGTTCGGCTCCCCTTCCAAAGGCCCCCTGAGGCTCAGGCCCCCCTGGGTCATCCTTCTGCTGCTCGAGTCAGGTCGGCAGGATCAGACCCTGAGCCCAGCCTTTAGCTGTGTTTGTGTGCGGGGATGAGCTGTCCTGGCTGAGTCATTTTTTCCATTTTAGCGGGGAGGAAGGAGCGATAGGAGAGGACTATAGCCAGGTAGGTCCTGCCTGTGTAACATTGGTTCACACACGACCAGAGAGACATGCGGGGCTTGTGCCAGGGAGCCAAACGTTGCCAGCGATGAGGGTGGGGCACGCGTCAGGCCCCGCCCACTCTGGCGACCAGGTGCAGGCCGAGCAGCCCATCAGATGTTTCCAGCGTGAAGCTGGGGTAGCTAAGCACCTCCTCCTCCGGGTCAGAGAAGCTGGGCCGGGGAGGAATCCACATCTTTAAAGTATCAGCATTTCAGAAAAGAAAAAAGCCTGAGAGAGAAGCAGTGGGCAGGGGCCTGGGTTCTGAGCCCGCCCTTTGTCGCAGGAGGTCAGCGGGCTTGCCAAGGGTTCTGCCCCTCCTTTTCCCTTAGGATGGGTCATGAGTCCCAGAGAGTTGTCAGAGTCCTCCAGAAGGTTCGCTCCTTGGGTGGCCCACCTGCCCCACTGACTGGGCCAGGCAGATGCCACTGGGAAAAGTCAGGGAGTTGCAGCTGCTTTGAAACCAAGGGAATAGCACACATCCCGCACACGTGGTCCCAGGCATTTCCAGCTGTAGTTTCTGTTGGTGGGCGGAAGTCAGGATGGACAGCGGGTGGACAAAGCCCAAGTTCACTGTCACAACATCCAAGCCTCACTTTTCAGGTCCAGGTGGAGGTGTGGCCACCTCGGGGCCGAAGGGGGCACTGCAGCCCAGTCTAGCTGCCAGAAATCCCTGGCGTGGCCGGGGGGCTAGGGCTGCCGCGCTCCTGAGCCGCGACCTGCAAAATGCCCTCTTTCTCTGCAAAATGGAGCTGAGGGCATCTTCCTCTTAACTCTGGGTGAGAGTTTCGGAGGAGTGGCCTGGATCTCCATGCCCACAGGGTCTCTCTGGGCCTGGCGCTTCCCGCCGTGCCCGCAGCGTGTGAGGAGATATCCAGGAAGAGCTGTGTGTTGGAGCCAGAGGTCCCCCTGGTGAACGTGGAGGGCGTCGGCCGACACGCTTTGGACTGGCTCTCTGGAGCAGGGTGGGCAGCCTCGAGGGGCTCGGTAATGAATCCACCTGCTAATGCAGAAGGTGTAGGTTCGATCCCTTGGAAAGATCCCCTGGAGGAGGAAATAGCAGCCCAGTTCGGTATCCTCACCTGGAAAATCCCATGGACAGAGGAGCCTGGGGTCGCAAAAGAGTCAGACACGACTTAGCGACTAAACAACAGAATTCACTGAGGCCAACAGGGATGAAGGATTTTCTGTCCTTGTAAAGGTGTGGGGCCCTGAGCTATTCTGGGAGAGGTTGGGGGCCCCTTACTGTCTGGCGGAGGTGGGTATTCTGGTTTGATGCCCCTGCAGAGGCCAGAGGAGAGAGGAGGTGGGGAGTCTGCCAGGGTCCCTCTGGAGTCTGGTCTGGCGGTTGTGGACGAGCAGCCCAGGGGGTGTCCCAGCCGGCGTGCTGAATGGAGTCCGAGGCTCAGGGCTGTGCAGACCGGCCCATGCTGACGTTGCTTTCACCTCCACAGAGCAGTCGGAACCGCCTGGACAGACCTCCCAGAGGATCCCGAAGCCCGTGACCCGTTTGCAGCAGAGGGCGCGCGCGCGCGTGTGTGTGTGTGTGCGTGTGTGCTCACGTGCATCACGTGCACCCTGGCAGGTCTGAGTGAGCGTTGTCCTCGGGGCGCCTCCCGCCCCGTGGGCACAGAGCCACTGCTCGCTTACACTCATGATGCTCACTCCACCCAGCAGGCCCGCGAGGTCCGCCCTGTGAGGGTCAGTCCGGGCACCTCCGCTAACGGGCAGGAGACTTGGGGTTTGAGCGTGCGGGACCGCAGGCCTCCTCCTCCAAAGGCCCACGACGCCTCCGGCTTCTTGCCCCTCTCCCCCACTGCCACCTTGCCTCTTATCTACGGTCTCTCCAGACGGATCCTCGCAGACACTTTCACCCCAGGCTCCTCTCATTCCACGATCAGTCGTCTTGCCCTTTAAATCACGCCCAGAAGCTGTCAGCTGTGTTTTGAAAGTCTTTCCATTCCACCAGCTTCTGTCTGCCCTGCTTCACTTCCGAGTCCTCACCTTGGCTTGCGTCTGTTCTCCGGGACTGCTGGGCAGTAACAGATCACTCTCCTGGTCCCGGGAGGCCTCCTGGTCCCCACCTCTGCCACCCCAGCGGGCACAGATGTTGGCATCGAGCACCGCTGCCTCTCGATGTTCACCACCTGCCCTTCTGTGCCGAATTTAATCCCTGCAAAAGCACTGGGCTCCAGGCACGTGCCTTCCCCATAAACTCTGATGCCTGGTCAATACCCTCTGAAGAGGGCTGGTCTGCTCTCTGCTCGCTGTCTGAAGTGTTTTCCTCTGTGACGCCTGCAGCAGCGGCCACGCCCGTGAATCGCTGTCCCCACGGGAGGCCCTGACGCGCGCGCCGTCAGAGCGCCCTGCCGTCCTGGCTCTGTCAGCTTTACACGCCGCACGTTTCTCTCTGCGGTGCTGCCACCCCGCCCATGCCAGGCGGGCAGGTCCGGCCCGATGCTGGCCAGGCGGGTGACAGTGCCTGCCCCGCCTCCCCCAGGGGCGAGGGGCGGGGAAGCCTGGCCGGGGGGCCTCCTGGGCTCAGGTCTCCAGCCTGTGTCCTTGCGACCCTTGGCCCCTCGTCCTGTCCCCGGCCTTGAGGGAGGGGGCTGCGGGCTGCCAGTCTGGGTGGGAGGGAGACGGATGTGAGGCGCGCTCACTCGGGCTGGGACCCGGAGCCCGGCTCTGGTGTTAATCCCGTCTGCGCTGAGTCTGTGACCCGAAACTCCACTGCCGCTGGCCCAGGGGAACGCACCGCCTCAGGAACGTGTGTCCGTGGGCCTCCGTGTGGCCCGCTGTCCCTGAGGAGTGTGGCGGGAAGCGCTCTAGGAGCACAGCTTCTGAATCGAACCTGCCCGATGCCTTCACGGGGGCCCACAGCGCTGTGGGCGGCACGCATGGCTTCGCTGAGGGGGTGGTTGAGGAGACCGCCTTCCGAAACGCAGTTCAGCCTCTACTGAACTCCGACTGTCTGCAGCCTCTGTGCTGGGGCCGTCGGGGGCAGCCCCGTGGGAAGGGCTCGCCTGGCCCTGGGGGGCGTTGTGGGGTGGGCGGGGGGCTGACCCCAAGGCCTTGGAGGGTCCTGGAGTCGGGACCTGGCCTTTCCCCGTCCTCAAGTGTCGCCTTCCTTGTGCTGCCCGGCCGACTGTAATACCTCGAGGGAGAATGGACTGTGCCCTTGGGGTGCGGGACCCTGGGGGTGGGGGGCAGGTAGAGCCCACGGGGGCGGCCTGGGGGGAGCCGGGGCCCCCGACTGCCCGGCTGGGCCCCTCGCCCTGAGTGTTTCCCCCCCTTCTCTTCCCTCTTCAGTTTACATGCATACACCGTTTCAGTTAAAGATGATACATGTTCATTACAGGCATTTTGGAAAATAAGAAAAAATATAAACAGAAAGTAAAACTCCGCCATAACCCCCAGACTGGAACCCCAGTGAGTCTGAGCACAGAGGAAGCGGAATGGCCGGAGGCACCTCACGGTGCTGCTCTCGGCAGTCCCGCCGGGCCAGGCCTTGTTCCCCACCAGACCCGCTCCCTGAGGGGAGGGCCGCGCCCAGCGCAGCTGGTTCAGTTTGCCTAATCAGGAGGGCATGCGGTTTACATCCGTGATCGCCCTGATTTTCCTGAAGATCCCCCAGTGTTGGACGTCGGGTCTTGCCCAGATTTCTGATGTTGTTAGTGCATCAGTGGAGCATGCTGACTCGGGTTTTCCCTGAGCTGTTTCCCTCCGTGGGTGCTCACCCCTGCCCTCTGGGGCCCACCTGGGGGAGGAGAGTGTCCCGGGGGTCTGGGTGAGCAGCTGACGTCCCCTCTGTGTGGGACAAGACGGGGGTGCATAGCCATGCTCTGTGGTTTTTAAGGCCTGGCAGCTGCAGACATTTAGACTTTGATAAAGGTAGCATTTCATGTTGGCTGGGAAAGGAAGGCTTAGTCATTGGACTGGGCTGGGATAAAGAGGAAGCCTCTGGGAAAAAGAACTTGAACTCAACTCAGTCTTACACCAAAATGCATTCCAGATGGCCCAATGATGCGAACTTGAAAAATGAAACCATAAAACTACTAGAAGAAAATACGGGAGACTGGGTTTTATGATCTCAGATGAGAAGGCCTCTCTCAGTAAGACATAAATCTTAGAAGTTATAAAAAAAAGTTGACTCCATAAAAAGTCAACATTTCTTTCTGGTCAACTGCCCCCCACCCAAACAAGCCATCACTGTAAGAAAACAATATGGAAATATGTGTATCAGAGAAAAAGGATTGATATTCTGTAATAGTCAAAGAATTCCTACAAATCAATAAGAAAAGACCAGGAACCAAACCAAACCAAAAAAATTAAAAATAAAAATAATGGACAAAAGACATGATTAGTTTTTAGAAAAGAAAATACTGGTAGCTCTTAAGCATGTGGGGAGGTGTTTGACCTTTACTCATAGGAAGGGAATGCAGGGGAAGGCCGGGGAGACCCAGCTTCTCACCCAGCCAGGAGGACGAGGAGCGCACCCCGAGAGCAGATGCTGCTGGCTCCAGTGAGGGAGGGGGTGCTCGTGGGCGGTCCTTCTAGGAAAGGCTTTTGCAGTCTTTGTGCTCAGTCACTTCGGTGGTGTCCGACTCTGTGCGGCCCCATGGACTGTAGCCCACCAGGCTCCTCTGTCCATGGGATTCTCCAGGCAAGAATCCTGGAGTGGGTTGCCATGCCGTCCTCCGGGGAATCTTCCCGACCCAGGGACCAAACCACGTCTCATTATGTCTCCTGCATTGGCAGGCGGGTTCCTTGCCGCTGGGGCCACCTGGGAAGCTCTTTGCAGCATGGAAATGCTAAAATGCACGTGCTGCTGGCCCTGGTAACTCTGCGTCTTGGACTGTGTCCTGTGGATACAGGCGGATTTGTGTGCAGACACGTCTGTTGCAGATGACAACAGACCTGCGGTGCTGTCTTCAGATGAGGGTTGAAACAGATGCCCGTCAGGAGAGCCATTGGAGCCATCAGGTAGGTCCCTGAGCGGTTCCTGGGGAGGGTCCCTCAGCAGGTACACGAGTGGCGTCCCCGTGCCTTTCTATTTCTGAAGTGACTCAGTCTCCAACATACAGAAGGAAATAAAGCTCCTCTAAGAATGCATCCGTCTCTAGTGAGAACCCACAGAAACCTACACTTGCGTATTGTAGACGACAAGGAAGGAAGCACAAAAATGGGGGCCCGTGGTTTTCTCTGGAAGGGACATCTTGGGTTCACAGATGTGCAGTTCTCTCTGGCATCTTTTGAATTGGGTGAATGTGGCTCAGACAGGTGGGCTGGTTGGAAGGTGGGCAGGTATGTAGGGAACAGAGACTCGGGATGGAAGTGTGAGCTGGCTGTCCTGGGAGCTGCGTGCCTTCTTGCTGGCAGGCACAGTCTTTTGGCTGGAATGACCCTGTCCATTGTAAAAGCCGATGGTCCAAAAAAGAAGAAAAGAAACAGGACCTACAGACCAGTGCTGCAGGGAACTGACCAGACTGATTACGTGTCTTTCAGTGGCCGTGGGCAAGCACGGGGGAGCCGTGGACATGACTGCTTTCCTGCGGGGCAGCTTCTGTGCTGAGTGGCTGGGTGGCACACAGCTGGCATGCCCCGTGACCTCTGACGCCATGAGCACCATCCTGGCTTCGTGGTCACTCGTGACCCTGCATCATGGCCCTGTGCTCCCTCACCTGCTGTCATGGGGCTCATTCCTTTCCACGGTTCCGAGTCACAGGGTCCTTCCAGTCTCCCCCGCTGGCTGAAAGGCACCTTGCTGCCCAGAAAGTCAGCCCAGAGAAGAGACTTGAGGATCGCGCACCTGGAGGACCTCAGGTGTGGACAGCCAAGGGAGGGGGCTTTGTGGGGTCACGGGGCAGTGGGGACTTCTTTCCCTGAGGTCCCTGCTGGAGTGAGGACTTTCCCCCGACTTCAGTCACTGTTATTCCTCCCCGGCTGCTGCTCTGTCCTGTGGGGACAGAGCTTGGGACTGGGGAGGGGTGGAGGAGCTGAGATCCCTCTGTCCACCTACTCACCTGATGGTGTTATGGGCGCACCAGGCGAATTGGGTTGATCATGACCCCCATTATGGAAACTAAAGGGTGGACTGGCTCCCTGCCCTCAACTCCCGTGTCCTGGTGGGATTCTACAGCCTTAGAGTGGAGATAAGTCTGTTCGGTTGAATCGTGTGAGGTTGCCATTTTATGGGCCAAAGTAATCAGAGGGTCAGCTCACAGAGCTCAGTCTCATTCCGTAAGAGTGGGCACTGAGGAGGACCACCCAGCCAGCCGGGGAAGTCCTTCCCAGAGGCAGCGGTGCCTGGGCTGAGGTCTGCATGGTGAAGGGGACTCACCAGGCGTGGAGGGCGGCTGAACAGGATTCCAGATACAGGGAACGACATGTGCAGAGGCCTGGACACTCCGGGATCTTGGTCTCCGAACGCAGGGTTTAGCTTGGCTAGAGCATGATCTGAGTGAGATGGTGGCGGAGGCCGGGGTTTATCAGAGATGAGACTTTGGGTACCAAAATTCAGTTTAAACGCATGAGGGTCTTTATCCACCATCCATCCATCCATCTGTCCGTCCATCCAATAATACACACACATCACATCGGACTTCCTCTCTGGCCCAGAAGGGAGAGTGAGGCCACTAAGGTGGGCAGATTGTCAAGTAAAGGGATGGTATCTAAAAGCTTTGAGAAGTTAATCAACTGAGTCTTCAAGTCGATGACATTCCTTCCTTTGTTCACTCACTCATTCATCCATTTATTCTTTTAATCACTTACAAAGTCATGTTTCATCCATCCTTCTCTCCCTTCTTCCATCTGGCAATCCATCCATCCATTCATCCAACTGTCCATCCATCCATCCAACCAACCATCCATTCATCCAACTACCCACCCGTCCATCCATTCATCCAACTACCCACCCATCCATCTATCATCCATCCATCCACTCATACAACCAAACACCCATCCATCCATCCTTTCACCCACCCACCTATGATCCAGACTTTAAGCCCACCCATTGATCCAGATCATAAGTCTGCCTACCCACCCACCAATTCACCCATCCTTCCGTCACAGATGTGGGTTGCCCCCTCCACCAACCACTTTTCCTTTTTGCATCAGGATGTGTGTGACCACCCCCAGGCTCCCACCCTCTATTCAGGGCTCCTCGAGGTCTAGGAATGGCTGATTTGCTTCAGCTTCTGCAGTGCCCAGCATAATACCTGGCACCGTGAAATCTTCCTAGAGTTTGTTGGCCTGAACTGAGAGACAGGATGAATACCCTGCAGCAGCAGGAGGCAGGGTATCAGGGAGATGCTGGCAGATTTTTGAGGTTTTGAAGAGAGAAGGGAAGCCTGTGACCCTGGAGCAGCTGGGGATGTGGAGGTCCACTGGGGCTCTTGGCAGAGGTGGGGTGTGGACAGGTGGGGAGCCACATGGAAGCCTGCCAGTTGGCAGGAACATGTATAAGATGAACCCCAATCTTGGGAGCCGGGAGGTGGAGAGTTCACACTTCAGGATATTTAGTTATTGATTCAGAGATTCTACTAATTCTTTAAACACCATTGTTAACTTTTCTTGACTGTAAAAATAAAGCGTCAGAACAAATTTGGGAAATATGAAAATACAAAAATTCCTTTTTCCTTCCTTTCTGTCTCTGGGCTGCTAGAATAAAACACCATAGCCTGAGTGGCTTACAGACAGAAGAGATTTATCTCTCATCATTCTAGAGGGTGGGAAGTCCGAGACAAGATGCCGGCACGGTGGGGGGGGCCCTATTCCGGTTCACGGCCGGTGTGGTCTCGCTGCGTCCTCACGCAGTGTTGGGGGTGAGATCTCTGGAGCCATCATCTCTGGGGGGCAGGGTGTCACCCTGTGGACACTTCTGTGTCATTCATTACAGACTCTTTCTAAGTATCCTCATGGCTGCTGACACGCCCTCAAAGGCTTGTGTGGACCTCACTTAACTGCTCTTCTCATGTTGGATTTGGCTTGTTTCCAGTTGTCTGTGTTATAAATAACACTTCAATGGACATCTTTTGGTGAATCTTCTCTGCCTCCATTTCCTTCGGGTGGATTCCTAGACATTGACTCACTGTGACCATGGGCTGAAACCTTGTAAAGCCTTTTTACTGCAGAATCACATTCCAGCTGACGGTGGGCACTTACTGCCTCAGCTGCTGTGCCCTGGGCAGTGGTGCTGAACCGAGGTGCACCCCGTGTGCAAGAACTGGGGTTACCCACTCTGCCGAAAGCCAGGCACGCCCCACCTTTCTGCTCTGGGGAGGCGGCTGGGAGCTGTCACTTAATGCTTCGGACCTGGTGTGACCGTTGCTGGGCCTGTGGTTCATCCCAGGTCACCTGGGCCTTCGGGACACTGCAGTTCTTCATCTGGAGAATGGAGTGGCTCTTCCTACCCAACAGGGCTGTTGGCAGAAGTTGGATCATTAATAACAGTTATAATGCCCGTGCGTTCCTAGCTTTAGACATCTCCTCTCGTGTAGTCAGAAGAACTAGGGCATCTTCCAGAGCCTAAGACAGCCAGTAGATGCTAATTGTCTCCTCTCCCCTCCCCTCCGTTTCCTGGGCCGTCTGTACATTTGCCATCAGTACATCTGTACATCCGAGCGCTTGCCGTGGCCGGTTGGGTGGACACTGATGTCAGGGTCCAGCTTGGTAGGGTCTTCTCCGGCCAAGGAGGTCACATGGACTGAATGTGCTTGGCGTCTACACTGGAGGACCAGGGGAGAGTGGGCTGGGTGAGGCTCACATCTGGGGGTGCTATAGAGGTGGTGTGGGAGTGGGCTGCCCTGGGCTGCAGTGGGGGCGGGGGTGTGGATGGAAGGGCAGCCGACCCGCACGGGGCTTCCGGTGGAAATGGGCTCTGCACACTGTCGGCCTCCACCTGCTTCTGGAGGGTGGACGGAGCTTTCTGAAGCAGACTGTGAGCCCGCCGCCTGCAGCTGTCGCCCGGGGAGAGGGGACCCTGAAACCCGCTTCATCCCCCCTCTGGCTGGGGCACTCGGGGAACTCAGCCAGAACGGTGGCGTGGACTTGTGGGTGATGACTGGAGGCCGGTTCTGGGCTTGCCACCCAGAGGCACTTCTGCCCGGGGGGTTGATGGAGTCCACGTAAAATTCCGTGTTCACTTTGTGTCCATGTGGCTGGTTTGGGGTCCTAGTTAGAGTGGTGTGAAGGCTTTCGTAGCTCCAGTGGCTGAAAGATGCCTACTGGTCCCAGGGCAAGCACTGTGACGCATTCTTCCAAAGGTCAGACTGACCCAGTGCAATGCTCTTTTCCTTGAATCACATAATTGAATGAGTCATTTCAATGCCAAACACACAGAACCACCTAGACACCAGGATGAGTCCAAGGCCTGAGCTCTGAAAGCAGCTCTATTTGGGACTGCGAAGGCATCGATGGTCCAGACAGTGGCTTTAATCTGGAGCAGGAAATATTCCCTTAACTTCATCTATCATGCTGTTTGCTCTGTGACATTTAATAGGTGTTAAAACCATCCTGTGTTTCTAAAGCTGTCTTCTCTAATGAGGGTTTCAGGGTAAATCCCAGCTGATGCCAGTTTTAGAAAAACGAAGGAGCCAGCAGACACATTCGCCTTTGTCGCATGTCAGGGCAACAGGGCAGGGTCTAGCTGGGCCAGGCCTGATCAAGGGGCCCTGTATGGACTCCTGGGGGTGGGGGTCACCTGCTTCAAATGTCAGACTCAGCAAGTGTAGACATTCCAGAGGGGCGCAACTGCACGTTAGTCTTATAAAGATCAGCTAAATGTTGCCTACCATCAAGGCAGAGACCAGAAGATCTGTGACTATCTTGTGTTTTTAGGTAGGTATGGAGAGGAAAGTTGTTTAATTATATAATGCCATTTCCTGCTGGACACGAATTGGCATTTGTTACGCCATCAATTTGTTATAAAACCAAATCGCGTCCATCATAGAAGTGTTAACATAAAAATCCATCAGAGTCCCACACTTATTTAAGCCATGGTGCTGGTGATGCCGATTCTATAATGGTTTCTGTTAAGTTCAGCCAAATGAATTAGTAACTGAACACTTTGATGTATTTCTTTTCCAGTATTTTTTCTAGGCCTGCTTTTACAAAACTGGGATTACATACTCCTTTGTAATAGTTTTAAGTGAAAAATATGATGAGTAAATCTCTGTAAATGGGAAGTAAAAATGAATTTCAATCTGATACGCGGGATCCATGTAAAACCCACGACTGAAGACTTTCTCCCTTAAGATCAGGAAAAAAAGCAAGGATGACCTCTCTTACCACACCTATTCCATATTATATGGCAATCCTAGCCAGTGCAAAAAGGAAAGAAAAGGAAGTAAAAGGCACGTAAAGTGCAAAGGAAAAAGTAAAACTATCTTTACTTGTCTATGTTAAAAATTCTAAGGAATTTACAGAAAAGCCTCTCGAACTAATAAGTAAGCTTGGTAAAGACACAGGAATCAAAATCAATACACCAAAGTCAGTCCTATGTCTAGATAGTAGAAATGAGCAGTTAGAAATAGAAACTTAAACGTTCTTTACAGTAGCATCGGAAATGTGGAATACTTAGAGATATACCTGATGAAATACAAGAAAATTATAAATCATCACTTAGAGATATTATACAAGATATGAACTGGATAGATATACCATTCTCATGGACAAAACGCTTACTATTGTTAAGATACCATTTTCCCCTGTAACTGATTCAGAGTTAGTGCAATGCCGATTAATATCCCAGCTGGCCTTTCTGAAATGGATGTTAACAAAATGATTCTGCAATTTTTATGGAAATGCAGAGAACCTAAAATAACCACAACAATCTTGAAAAAGAAGAATAATGGAGGACTCATGCTATATGGTTTTAGAAACTTTCATCCATAATTGGTGGGAATAAAAATTGGGGCAGCCACTTTGGGAAACAGTTTGGTGGGTTTTGACAAAGTCAGTCCTACACTTGGCAGAGGACCCAGCAATTCCACTCCTAGATGTTTACCCAAGAGAGATGAAAACATGTCTATACAAAGACACGCGTGTGAAGGTTCATATGGCATTTATCATCCCAAACTGCGAATAGCCCGTGTCCATCCACTGGTAGATGGATAAATGAATGGTGGCACATCCCTACAACAGAATACCACTGAGCAGTAAGAGAAATGAAAACATGAAACTATGTGGGTATGAAAGTATCACGTTATGTCAAAGACACAGATGCAGAAGACTGCGTGGGACATGATGCTATTTACGTGCCATTTGAGAAAAGGCAAAGCTATAGAAACAGAGAAGAAAACGGTGGTTGCTAGAGACCCGTGGGTAGAAGAAAGATGTAAGTTTTGGCAAATGTTTAGTCCTGTAGTGACCGCTGCCATAGGATCCAGGACATTTCCAGTGTCTCAGAAAGTGCCCCGTGTCCCTCTCCCCACCCCGGACACGTGTATATCTCATTTATATTTCTGTTAGTGTCTCTCCCTCTCCATTGCTTGCTGTCGTGGTGGTTATCTATTCCTACATAACCACCACCCCAAACCTTGTGTCTGAAGACGAAAGCAATCTTCTACTTTGCAATCTCAGTTTGCTTGTGAGTCAGCACCTGGGGTGGGGCCTGGCAGGGATGATTGGTCTGCTCCCGTGGCATCAGGCTGATGTCTTGGCCAGGGCTGGAGGCCTATTTCTAAGGTGATTTTCCTGCATGGCTGGCAAGTTGGTCCTGGTTGTTGGCTGGGAGCGTGGCTGGGGCTGTTGGGCAGGGGTGTGGGCATCTTTTCCCACGGGGCCTTCGGAGGGGCTGCTTGGGCTTCCTCACAGCATGGTGTCTGGTTCTAAGGAAGAGGATTCCAGTCTACTCCAGGACATAGAGACTGCCAGTTTATTAAGGCCGGATCTGTACGCCAGCACAGGTCACTTTCACCACATTCTTTGGGTCCTGTAGTCAGGGAGCCCCCTTGATTAAGAGAAGGGGGCATGGATACCACCTCTTCATGGGCACTTGTGCTAAAGAATCTGTTGCCATACCTAAAGCTTATGTTTGTTTTTGTTGTTGTTGTTGTTAATAAAATGATGCACCTTTTAGGTGGATATTTACTTACAACATTTTTCGGGAGGAGAGGTACACAGAGATGAGAAGAGCCTCGCATTTGCCCTTCTGCCAGTCCTCACCCCCTCCCAGATGTACCCCCTGACTGTTTGGCTGGTGTTGTTCTGGGCGTTTTGGGAGGTTCGTTTACCTGGCGTGCTCAGCTTGCATCACCTCTTCTGTTGATGAGGTGCCTCAGCTGCTCTCTGTGGGGGACCATCCAGAGCAACCCCTCCTGCAGCCTCTGCAGAGTACTGCACACATGAGCTGTGTTTACTTAACCAGCTCCTGACTGATGGGCGTGCATCGTGTTCCCAGGTCTGTTATGAGCGACGCTGCCGCAGACATCCCTGCGTGTATACAGTCCCTTGTGCAGGATTTACCCCCAAAGCAGGGATGCCAGGTCCATCCATGCGCACATCCTAATTAGAATGCCTCCTCCCAAAAAGGTCTGTCTCCCACTGGGGTTTACTTTGAATCCCCAGAAGGCACGTTCCTTTTGCACGCTGGTTGGTTTCATGCAGTGGCTGGTTGCCTGGTTGTCCTTCATTCACTGTCCTGAATGTCTGCCCTGGGCTGAACTCTCTTTCACTGTGATGAAGGCTCAGTTCAGTTCAGTCGCTCAGTCATGTCCGACTCTTTGCGACCACATGGACTGCAGCATGCCAGGCTTCCCTCTCAATCACCAACTCCTGGAGCTTGCTCAAACTCACGTCTGTTGAGTCGGTGATGCCATCCAACCATCGCATCCTCTGTCGTCCCCTTCTCCTCCTGCCTTCAGTCTTTCCCAGCATCAGGGTCTTTTCTAATGAGTCAGTTCTTCACGTCAGGTGGCCAACGTATTGAAGCTTCAGCTTCAGCATCAGTCCTTCCAATGAATATTCAGGACTGATTTCCTTTAGGATGGATCGGTTTGGTGATGAAGGCTACCGCTGCCCTTTCTCTGGGAGGTCACAGTGGGGATGTGGCAGGACCACAAGGGAACCTCCTGCCATCAGCGCAGGCTGTGATGGGGAGCTGGGGTGGCACGCAGGAGGCAGAGGCCTGCCCTGGTGAGCAGTGGGCCTCTTGTTCTCCTGGGCTTCATTAAGAGAAGGGATCTCTGGTGGGCACCACCTTGATTTGCATTGTAACTGGGGGGAGGAAAAGAGCTTGGAAATCCAGGGTTTGTAGCGCTGCTAATTCTGGGCGGTGTTCACAGCTTCCCAGGAGAGGTGGGAGGCCCTGGTGCCGGAGCCGCTGCAGGTTAGGGGTGTGCTAGCGCTGGGCCCATTGTGGGCATCAGTCTCTAGTCCTGGGTTCTGAGGACTCCAGTGATATGTCCAGGAACCCTAGGCTCTTCCCGGGGACCCGCCAGCAACAGATGTGCAGATCAGCGCTCCAGGGCCCGGCCTGGCCTCTGCAGTGATGGGACGGGGATTCAAGAAGACCTGGGCCTTCCCCGGGCAGGGGCGCAGCAGGCCTCCTAGAGCGTCGCTGGGTGAAGGAAGCCCGCGTGGCGGGTCAGGCCGGCCTCAGGGATGGGTCCTGCTGCTCCCCCGCGGGACGCCGTCCACGAGTCTGGTCCACAGCCGGGGCGGGCCTGTAAGTCGCCCGTGCACTGCCCGCCTCCCTCCTTAGCGCGGCTCCGCAGGTGCCGGGCCTGGGCCAGGCCCTGGGTGCAGAGAGCCCTCAGCCAGCGTGACCCCAGCTGGCCCGACCGCAGACAACACTCCCTGGCCGTGCGGCGCCCGCCCGAGCAAAGGCAGCCAACCTCAGCACGCGGCATCTAGCACTGGGTGCCATCCCCACCCCTTTCCTCCAGAACAAGGAGAAAAATTACCTCTGAGGAAACTGAGATTAATCACCCATCAGGCCTGCGGGCTCCGCTCCTGGACCGGCTCCCACTGGGCGCATGGCCCAGCCCGCTCTGCCCTGCACTGTCCCTGGCGGCCAGAGGCAGGGCTGATGTCCATGGCCTGTGGCCATTCTTTGAGGATGGATGAGCCAGAGGACGTGGATATTCACACGTTTTCACAAAGGCAGGTGGAAAGGAGATGACCAACGAGAGGAAGAGGTGCCAGGCGAATGCCAGGAGATGCCAGACGTGTCCGTGCGTCTTAGGGTCCCTGTCCCTTGGCGGTCGCACTTCCTCCCAGTTCTCAGAGCGATGCCTTAGTCTGCTCTGCAGCCCCTGATGCTGTCAGGATGGTGGGAATGAGCCTGCTCTCTGAGGCCCAGCTCGATCCTGCCTGGGTGACAGCGTGCTGCCCTTGCTGGGTGGGTGAGCATCTCTGAGCCTGCAATGTTCCTTACGTGACCCCAGATGACCTGGGGGGGGCCACTGTCAGCTCCTGGCAGCCCCATCTTCCCCTCTGCTGCAAGACTCCTTCCCAAGGGCTTTTCAGGTCATGTGAGTCCTTGTGGGCAGCATACTTCCCAGAAGCCATGTGTGTGCCGAGGGGTGGCCAGGCGGCCCTGTGGGCGCCCCCAGACCGGGTGGTGGCACAGACGTCCTTTTGAAGCCTGTAGAGGCGCCCCAGCACCTGGGCTTAGTGTGGGATCACGTGGAAGCTCCACACCAGGTCAGCCTCAACGGGAAGTGGAAGACGGGCCTTCACAGCGTCCCATCTCTGAACGTGTGCACGGGGGAGTTGCCTCCCCACTGTGGCCACTCCCTGGTAACGCTGTGTTTATAGCCAGAGTGGTGTCTGTTCCAGCTGACATTTCACCATAAAAGCTCCCAGCCATCTCTCAGAAGCTTCCCAGAGCTCTTGACTTTTCGGCCCAGAGGGGAGAGCCGTGGGGCTGGGAGACGGCACGGAGTGGGACTGCGCTCCTGTCCTAGGTCTGGCACGCTACGCCAGGCCCTCCTCGGTGGGGGCTGGGCTGCAAGTCCTCTGTGCGGTCCAGCTGCCTCCCTGAGGACCTGAGACGCAGAGCAGGCTCCACACGTTACCCCCAGGGAGGCCCTTCCCAAGGACGTGGAGCCAGGGCGCAGTTTGCCTCCGCTTGAGCAGGAGTTTGCAGGGACCAAGACACACTCGTCACCGGGACTTCAGCTCTGGCCCAGAGGGATCGTGAGGCCACCAGGGCAGGGAAGGGGCAGGTGAAGGATGAATGTCTGAAATCTTCCAGAGGTTAAAGTGTATCAACTGACTCTAGGATGCTGGCCTTCCTTCCTTCCTTCATTCAGTCACTCATTCATCCATTTATCCATTCAGCCATTCAGAGTCATGCTCCATTCATCCTTTTTTGTCATCTTTCCCTCAGTCATGTGTCCTTCTATCCCTTCTTCCATCCGTCCATCCACCCATCCATCCACCCATCCATCCATCTATCCTTCCATCCATCCATCCACCTATCCTTCCATCCACCCATCCATCCACCCATCCGTCCACTCCTCCATCCATCCATCCATCTTTCA
>CM035272.1:1645367-1663201 GCA_020226075.1 Hydropotes inermis | reverse complement strand
CCACCCACCCATCCATCCATCCATCCATCCACTCCTCCATCCATCCATCCATCTTTCATCCACCCACCCATCCATCCATCATCCACCCATCCGCCCATCATCCATCCTTCCTTCCATCCGTCCATCATGCGTCCCTCTGTTCTTCCATTCACTTCATCCCTGTGCCCATCCCTCAGTGATGATTTACAATGTTGTACCTTGAACAGACAGTGAAGAGAGGACTGTATCTCTGGAATCTTTCTCCACTGATGCTCAGGACAGTATTTTAATGTTACAGAAAGTGAGACAAGGGACACATCCTCTGATCTGTCATCCTTCTGTTAGCCGCCTGGGGTTTTGGGATTCTCCCCAGCCCCTTGGTTCAGAGGTTGAGGATCTTCTCTCTACCAGAGTCCTCCCCAAGGTCCTGAACCTCTAGAATGAGCAGGACCTCTCTGCCTTGGAGTGACCTTGATCTCCTGGTCTCTGCTGTGGGCTCTTTGCTAGTCAGTGCCTGGAAGTAGAGTGAGCTTGGCAGTGGTTTCTCTGGAGGCGTCTCGGGGAGCATCCTGCCCTGTCTCCTCATGGTGTCTGGGGAGGAGGGCATTTTGCGGCCAGCCCGAGTCCTCATCTGCAGAGGCTGGTGCCTCCTCGGTGAGCCATCTAGGTGACTGAGGGGGTGGAGGCCGTGGGTGGAGAGCCCAGGGTGTGTGTGGGCTCTGGGGGCGCCTGGGGCCCAGCTGGCCCTCCCAGGCTGGGTGCAGGTGAACCAATGCCTCCTCCAGCCTCGCCCAGACCGCTGCAACCACCGCCCAGCGCGGCCTCCCTGTGGACTGTCCCTTCCCCATCACCATTTTCGGTGGGCCACATTGCCCAGGGCTGTCAGGGTCACATCCACAGCACTCTAAATCCTGGCACCCTGTGTCACCCCTGGGGACGCGGGGAAGGCCGGGGTGGGTCTGCACGGATGGCAACAGGCGATGGCGCGGTCCCCTTTGGTGGAAATCCCTTGGATGCCCTGCTGGTGGGTCCTCAGCCCCTTCTTCAGAAATAGGAAACCGGACCAGAGGCAGGGGACAAGCACAGCTGCCGCCAAGCCCCACAGGCTGAGCTGGGCTCATCGGTGGCCATTCCTCGTCCCCATGAAGCAACAGAGATGGACGGGGTTCAGGGATGGTGCGAGGCAGGCGGGGGTGAGCCGGGTGCAGGGCACCCCTGCCGGGCCGGCCCCTCGGGTCCACTCCCACTGGAGACCCCAGTGCAGGGCTCACATCCAGCCCCCCCCCCATCGTCTTTGAGAGGTGGCCAGGTGGGCTGGGGCGAAGGTGGGCCTGGTGCCAGGCCAAGGGGTCGGAGGTTGTAGGCTGCAGACCCAGGGATGAGTGGGAAGGGAGGTGCGGGAGCCCCAGAGCCTGTGGCCTCGCCCAGGTTCCCTGAGCCGGGTCCAGGCCTCTGCCCCGTGACGTCCCAGGTGAGCGGCCGCTGGAGACTGTCTGGGAGGCAAAGGCCGCCAGCGTCCTGCCAGCCCTGCCCCCGGCCCGCAGCCCGCGCCTGCCTCCTGCTTTGTTCCCAGAGTTGGGTCATTGAAGAAGAATTTCGGTCGGAGCCTCTGAAGCGGCCTGCTTGTTTTCCAGCCTGCTGTGCCTACCTCCCTGATGGGGCCGCATGCTCGGTGCTGGGGCCTCGGTGCTGGGGCTGGGGGGGTGCTCAGTCCGGGACGAGGGGGCCCTACGTGCCGCCCACCCCGTCACCGGCTGGGAATGTAAGCTGGGAGATAGCAGGGATGGTCAGAAGAACAGATGTGTCTCCTCAGCGACCTGCCGGGAGCCCTGCAGACTCAGAACAGGCACTCCCTTCAGCCGCAGTTCCTGTGGGACCCGCCAGGCTGGGCCCTGCTCGCCCGAGGCCCGTGGCCCAGGAAGCAAGACCTGTGTTATGCAAGGAATTAGATGTCTTTACACTTAGGGATGTGAGAGTTGGACCGTAAAGAAGGCTGTGCACCAAAGAATTGATACTTTTGAACTGTGGTGTTGGAGAAGACTCTTGAGAGTCCCTTGGACTGCAAGGAGATCCAGCCAGTCCATCCTAAAGGAGATAAGTCCTGGGTGTTCATTGGAAGGACTGATGCTGAAGCTGAAACTCCAATACTTTGGCCACCTGATGTGAAGAGCTGACTCATTGGAAAAGACCCTTATGCTGCGAGAGATTGAAGGCAGGAAGAGAAGGGGACGACAGAGGATGGGATGGCTGGATGGCGTCACTGACTCAATGGACATGGGTTTGAAGCCTGCTCTGCTGCAGTCCTATGCTATGCTATGCTAAGTCACTTCAGTCATGTCCAACTCTTGTGACTCCGTGGACTGTAGCCCACCAGGCTCTTCTGTCCATGGGATTCTCCAGGCAAGAATACTGGGGTGGGCTGCCATTTCCTTCTGCAGGGGATCTTCCTGACCCAGGGATTGAACCTGGGTGTCTTACACCTCCTGCATTGGCAGGCAGCTGACATTTAGGGGTGATTGTGGATGGCCTTTTGAGGGAAGCAGAGAGGTCATATTCATGTGATTGGTGGAGACATTGCCACTGGAAGCTGAAATGTTTGACTCCTTAGCGGGCCAATTGTAAAATTTGTCTCTGGGACATCTACCTCCTGATTTCTACCATTCACATATATATTGCTTGTTCATCTATCCATCCATCTGTCCATCCATCCAACCATCTGTCCGTCCATCCATGCATTCTCCCACCCATCCATTCATCCATCCATTCATCCACACATCCATCCATCTAACCACCCATCCATCCATCCGTCCATCAAACTGCCCATTCATCCTCCGTCCAACCATCCATCCATCCAACCACCCGTCCATCCATTCATCCTGTGCATATATACACATACATATATATCGTTGATGTATGTGTGTATAACAAACATTTCTGTATTTGAGCTCCCCCTTTGTGCCACTGCTTTTCAGGGCTTTCTGCCATGGGGCAAGTGGAACTCAACTCTGTTCGCAAATTCTTTCTCGGGTTCCTCCTTTCTGCCTTAAAGCTGACCCCTCCCGCCTCCACTCCTTGACAGGTCTGGGGATGGAACGCCTGCCTGTGTCTCAGGCAGGCTCAGTGCACAGGCAGAAAGGGGGCAGGCTGTGGTAGAGGGGAGAGACTGAATGCAGGAATCGGGGGCTTACACCACCGCTAGCAGGGCTGGAGTGGGGGGTCACCTGGCCCCCAGTCACGGTCACGCCACCGGAGTGAGTGGAACCCAGACATCACAAAGTCACTGCTGCAAATGTCAATGGTCCCCACAACCTGGCCCCAGGTCCTAGCACGCAGGCCCAGCCTCTGCAGAAAGAAGGTGTCTCAGTTTCTCACATTCCAGCTCCCCTCTGAGTGCAGAAAGTAATTTGCATCCTGAGCCCCTTCCCCAGAGGGATCTGGGAAACGTAGATTTTAGCCCCCAGGCCCCGCGGAGCTCCTCCACATCAGAAGTACCCCAGTGACCGATCACGGCCGGGGTAACAAGGAAGCCGCCCGGCTCTGCTTCCCTGAAGCCTCAGAGCCGCCCTGTTGGCATCACTCCTGGTTCTCGGGCTCGGAGGGGTCTCTGGTCAGGCTGCACAGCCAGGCCCTTCTGTCTTTCCTGAACCACCAGACGCATGGTGATATCCACCCACGGGACGGTCTCTGCTCAGAGGCAGGAGCTGGGAGGAGGGCTCTCGGTGTGGAGTGCCTGGGTCCCGGGAATTGGGCTGGGCTCTTTGCCGGTCACTTTCCTCATTGGCCTCTAGAGAGGCAGTGACCTCAAGATCATCTCCCCAGTGGGTGATGCTGGACTTGAGCCCACGCCCATCTGTCCCCAGAGGTGGCACCGCCTCCCAGCAGAACTCTTGCTCTGATAGAGATGCTGAGGCTGCTGGGTAAAGAGGGGCTTTGGCCTCGGCTGGGAGAAGAGTGTGGTAAGCGGTCTTACTGGAATCTCTTGGGCCTTGCCACACCTTTGAGACAGTGAGAAAAATGCCTGCTTGGCTCTGGCACAGGCTGGAGGGGTGGCTTTTTCAGCATGTTGCAAGAGAGGTCCGTAAACATGGCCCGGAAGGCTTCTGGAAAACCGTTTTCCCCTCCGGCCATGGAAGAGGCAGGTTCGAGAGCCGGTGCGTCTGGGAAGACCATCATCATGGCTCTCAGGGCGTGAATCCTGCCACCAGCCTGGGTCTGCGAGGCCTCCTGGCCGCGGACGACCTTGGAGCCGAGTCTCAGAGATGAGCCAGGGCTCGGCTGTGTCCGGGGCAGGTGAGCCAGCGGTTGGCGCGGCCGTCTCTTCCCACGGGCCGAGGCCAGGCCGGGGCTGGGCCGGGCACCCATGCCTGGCCAGCCTGGCTCTGCACCTGGGGTTGAGCGGACAGGCACTGGGGAGCCCCGTGGGGCCGAACTCCCGTGGGGAGAAGATGCCTGGGTAGACACGCTCTCTTCACGGCGGACGCCTGCCTGGACCAGGGTGTCTTGGGTCCCCACCATGTCCCTCCCTCTGCAGGGGTGGAGAATCTCATCTCCCTGGTTTCTGGTCCCCTGATTAAAGGGACAGAGGTCTGTGCCAAAGCCAAGTTGTAGAAACAGCCACTGCTGGAACAGGTGCCCTCAGATCTGTGAAATCGGGGTAACATGGTGCCTTGCAGGGCACGGTGGACGGGTTGGGATGGTGTGGTTAGTGATGGAGAGCCCACCCGGGCCCCCAGGGAGCCTCCTTAGCCCGCCACCTCCCCCAACCCCCAGTGCCTCACGGGGGGTGGTCTGCAGGGCGCCGTCTGCTCCTCCCTCTGGCACCGTCCACCACGCCTGCCCTGAATGCACTGCCCGGCTCCAGCTCCCCTTGAAGGCTCCATCGGGGCGGTTCTCTTGTTAGGGACCTGCCCAGACCAGCACGGAGGCTGCATGGAGCCCCCGTCCCCCATCCCCGATGGCTGCGCTGGGCTCCGCAGGTAGCAGCTGGCTGCAGGATGGCTCAGAACTCGCGAGGGAGAAACCAGCCTTGATGGTCCTTTCTCAACTCCACAGCTCCCACCCTTGTTAAAAAGGGGACACTTGCCTCTTGAGCGAGTCTCAGGCACGGTGAGACTCTGGGGCAGAAAGCCAGTGAGCTGGGGAGGCCCAGAGGACCCAGGGGCACGCTTGTGTCAGCCTGGCCGCTGCGCCCAGAGGTGGGTGCGGCCTTTTAGCAGCAAGTGTCGGCGTCCAACGCGAACTGGCGCACACGTGCTGACAACCTGTTGGTTTGTGTAGACGCGTCGTCTTCAGGTCCAGCTTGATCCAGGAGCCCGAACTGTGCAGCGGAAATCAGCCCACATCCGTGGGCAGGCCCTCGTCCCACGCCCAGGGGAGGGCCGCCCAAGTGTGAAGGCCGCAGAGCCGAGAGCAAGAGGCCCCAGGTTGCAGCTCCCTCGCCTGGACCTGGCACGTGCCGCCCCTGGGCCCAGCGCCCGGGGCAGGGTGGCGCTGCGCTCTGATTGGCCAGGGAGACCCCGGCGCCCGGGGGAGGGGGCGTGGCAGCCCCGCCAGCACGCACGCGGACAGGTGGCTGCCGGCGGGCTCCCCGCAAGCCCCGGGCGGCGCGGACTCCGGGTTTGAGTTCCCTTCCCCTGCCTGGACGCCCAGGCCCCTTGTCCGTGGTAACACGGGCTGCGCTGACCATCCGGGGCCTTGCTTAGGGCGGGGCCGTGTGGATCCCAAGCCCGCGGCCCTCGCCGCCTGGAGGTCTGGGGTCTGCGTGGCGTGGGGCGCAGTGCGCTGGCGCGCGGAGCCGTCCTTTGCATCTGCAAACGCTCCTGGGAGCGTCTCCGCCTTCCTGGGGGCCGCTCCCTTCAGTGCGAGCCGCGCGGGGAGGTCGGGAGCTTTCCGGAAGAGGCGCGGGGGCCCGCCGGTGGTCTCTCGCCCTGTAGGCGTGGGTCTTCCGGGAGCAAATGGAGGCTGGCCGTGCGGACGGTTATGGGAAAACTGCACTCCAGCTGGATACGGATGCGGGATGAGACGTGCCCGCAGCCTGCCCGCTGTCCTCGGTGGCACCCGGGGGCAGGGCCCGCGCTCGGCAGTCACATCACGGGCGTCCCGGGCCGTCAGTCACTCCCATTTCGTAAGACCGCCCTGGGTAAAGCCGCTTCCGTCCGCTGTGGGAGCTAACGCCGCCTTTCAGCTTCGGTTTGGGGTGGGTTTCCTGTGATGCTGAGAAGAGGGGTCTGGGAGCCCGGGGGCTGGTGCGGCACCGGGGGGAGAAAAGGAGCAACGTGAGGGCCGAGTGAGAGAGGGTTCCACCTGGGGGCGGCCGCCTGCAGGGCCCGGGGTGGGAGCTGGCCCTGTGCATTTACGCAAAGGGGGTGTCCTGCCGCCTAGAGCGCCTGGTTTCGGAGCTGACCCCTCAGCCTCTTCGGAGAGCGCCTGGTTTCGGAGCTGACCCCTCAGCCTCTTCGGAGGGTCAGAGGCGGTCCTGGAGCGGGCGGAAGGAGGGGCTGAGGGTTGGTTTCCAGCTCATCTGCACCCTCGGGTGCGCCCTACCTGCTCATGGCTAACTTGTCACCTCCCCTTTGTCCTTTCAGCTCAGCCAGCAGATCTCCTGAAGGTTCTAGATTTTCACAACCTGCCTGATGGAATAACCAAGACCACAGGCTTCTGTGCAGCGCGGAGATCTTCCAAAGGCCCGGATGTCGCCTACAGAGTCACGAAAGATGCCCAGCTCAGCGCGCCCACCAAGCAGCTGTACCCTGGTAAGAGATGGAGTGTGTGCCTAGCGGGGGTGCGGCTCTGCTTCCCACCCCCAACCAGGCGGCAGAACCCAGAGCCTGGAGCCGGGAGTGGCTGGGAGGTGGGGAGGAATGCCTAATGGAGGGAGAAGCGTGCTTGGTTTTCCGGAAAGGAGCCCGATTTGATGTCAGGATAGTGGAAGCACACGTCTAGCACCGGTCACCATCCGCACCAAAGGTGGGAGTGGGGTCTCTTCTGTTCGCACTGCTTCTCCAAGCAGGTGTCTCTCCAGCAGGGGGGCAGGTTGTTGGGACTCCAAAGGCAGCACAGAGATGCATGGTTCCTGCGGGGGGGCGGTTAAGAAACCCCGGGATCACGGGAAACGAAACACTTCCAGACTGAAGCTTAATTGGGGGTGAGGACATTAAGAGACACATACATCAAACATCAGAGCTCCCAGCAAGAGAGTGCAGGATTTTAATGAGAATCAATTGCCAAGTGTCACATTGCTGCTTTTAATTATGAGCCCAGAGCGGGAGCGATGGTTGCTGGTAGGCCCCCCTCCACTGCCTGCCGGCCTTGGGGCCCGTCTGGACTGAATGACCAGGCCTGCAACTGATAGCCTCTCCCCCCACTTCAGTGGAACTCTTCTTCCTGATTGATATCAGAGAGGGCCGGGGGACCCTGGGCGGATGCACTTCCCCCAGAGATGGCCTGCCTCGAGGACATTGATCCTCGGGCCGGGCAGTCCTTCGGCCGGCAGTGGGGTCTGTCAGCCACATGCCCACAGGGTTCCAGAAGGATGTGCTCTTTCAGGGCCGCGTTTGCTTTCTCTGGCCCTTTCACTTTGACCCTCTGCTTCCTGCCCGTATTTTCTCAGCCTCTCTTTAAATCCACAGGGACTCTTAGGAGTTTGTCTCTGTGAGAGAGGCTGGGTCCGCTCTTTCCAGGAACGGCATTTGGGCCAGTGAGCTATTTCAGGGGCCCCAAGGCTCTTCACTGAGTCTTATGAAGCCCCCCCAGCCACCGTGGGGTGTCAGACGTCGCCCCTCCAGAGTGTCTGACCAGCACTGCAGATGGGGCTCACCAGGGCCCCACAGGTCGCTCACCACAAAGAACCTCGCGGATGTCACTCTGCCGCGTGTGCAGAGAGCCTTTCGTATCCTTTCGGGGCTGGCGTGTTCTCAGAATCACCCAGAAGCTGTCTGCTCTCCTGCCCCGAGTCCCCAGTTTAGGATTCCCCTCCTGGGGGGCTGAGGGGCTGGGGGCAAGGGAGTCTTGGGCAAGCTGCTGGCTCTGGAGCCTGGTGCCTGCGCTTTGGGACAGACATCCCCTGCACGGCGTGTGAGGACTGTGGTCGTCTCACGAGGTGTCCTGCCCCGAGGCCGTCTGGAGCCGCTCTGCTGGCAGCTAGTTTAATCTGATCCCTGCCACACAGTTCGGGGTCACAGCCAGCTCCCCGGGGTTGGCGTCCTTTACCCACGCCCCCCCATGTTATCTGGTGGCAAGTGAAGTCGGGGTTGGCGTCCTTTATACATGCCACCCACCCCCGGCCATGTTATCTGGTGGCGAGTGATGTCAGAGGGTCTCAGGATACAGGCTGCTTACTGGAGTTCTGGTATGAACTCCGGAACAGCCAGATGGGGAATTGCTTTTAAGCCCACAGTTTCCTGAGGCTCTCAAATTAGGATCTTCATTAGATGCTGAAAGAGTTTAAAGGGCTGTCACCGGACCTCCGAGCCATAATTCGCTCATGGAGTCGAATGGGTCCTATGTAACGCTCACCTCCTTAACGCCAGATGGTTTAGGTGGACGTTTCCCCGGGTCTTTCCTGCAGTCCGGGGGTGATGACCACGCCCCGCCTGCCTGTCCTTTCTTCCCTGGGAGCCTCTATTGGATGCGGCTCGGGTCCTCTGTGGGGCCGTCCCCCGCCCCCAGCCCTGATGTCAGTTACCCCCAGAGCCGCCCACACCAGCCTCGCCCGCTCACCTGTCCTCCAGGGCTGGGCCCCTACCTGCGTCCAGGCCGTCCCCTGGGACGTCGGGGGCCACAGGCTGGCTTCTTCAGATGCCCGGCCTGCTTCCCAGCAGGTGAAGAGCAGCAGCGTGGTGTTCTCTGCCCTCGCCGGCGAAGCGGGCACTCGCATTCCTGCCTGATCTGAGAAGGATTCTCTAGTCTTGCTTGCAGCCTGTGGTCTGGGCTCTGAATCGGCAGGACCAAGAGCGTGACCAGGCCAGGTGGTGCTAGGTCTCCTGACCCCATCTGGACGGAGCCACAGGGACTGAATCAGACCCGAGGGTGGTGGTCTCTGCAAGGACTGGGTGCCGCCAACCAACCGGAGAGGGCTGCCCAGCTTGCCGGGCGGCGGGCGGGGGGTTCCTGGGCCTTGTCGCCCTGGCTGCCTGCAGGGGGTGGGGGGACCTCACGTGGCAGTAAAGCCGGCCTGAGACCCTGCCAGAAACTGTCACGGGCGCTCCTGGAGTGCGCCAGCAGTTGTGTCCCGGGAGGCTGCCCGGCCGCTGGTGGGGCGCCTCTGTGTCCCCTGAGACACTGGCCGGCTGCGCTCGCCCAGGTCAGCCGCCCTTCTGAAAGCGTCCAGACAAGGCAGCCTGCCCGTGGTCGCCTGGCCCCCTCCCCTGTGCTGGTGGCCGGGCGTGGGGGCCGCCCCCCATTTCAGCCTCCCTCTGGTCACCTTGGGGCCCCAGATGCTCTCAGGTCGCCGCTGCCCGGGATCTGAGCGGGGGCGGGGGGAGGACCGGGTATAATGACGCCCCCTCCCCCACAGCCACCATCCTGTTGGGCCTTCTCTCCGAGACAGGCTGGGGCTCCAGAATCAGCCTGTGTCCACCAGAACCTGAAACTGTTGGCCCAGCCACTGTTGGCCTCGTAGGGTTCAGTTTAATGGCACGTGCATTTATTGAGCGCCCATGGTCTACCCAAACTGTTCCAGTGCCTGTGGGCTTTGGCCCGTGTGAACAGGAGATGATCTGAGGGAGTCGGGGGCCTCTCACCAAGCCTACCGCTCAGTTTTGACTTTTCTCTGAGGATAAAATACGAAGCCCTGGCCAGAAGGTGAGCTTCTCCCTGACGGTGTAGAAGCACACCAGTGTCCCGCTCACGCGGAGATGAGAGTGGACCATCTCTGAAGTGACGATACACATCCATTGTTATTTTGCCAGGAGAGGGATGACTGTTAGACGTAGTTCATCCTTTCAGGTTATCTGAGCTGAGAACACATGTTACGGAAACGATTTCAGCATCAGTAGACAGCATCTTAGTGAGCTGGGAGTGGGGGCATCCGTGGTCCTGGGCTGCGTGCCCTGATCGGGGTGGGGGGTCCTCCCATTTCCAGTCTTCTTACTACCTGAGGCAGGAGGGTGATGTCAGTGGTGGGGTCACCACGGGTTGGGCACAGGAGGCAGGCCGACCTTTGAGATGAGAGCGGGGCTCAGGGACTCAGAAGGTGACTTGTCTGTCCTGGAAGTGAGCAGGGACCTCTGAGATGCTTGGGGTCAATGCTACCCCGGGCCCCTCAGTGCCCGGTGACCAGAGGGCCCGCCAAGGTCCTGGCTGGGGTCTTGCCCTGAGGCCTGTGTGCAGTGCCCCCCCCCCCCCCGGCCATGGCAGTTCTAGCAGGCCGGGGTCTCTGGCCCCCCAGCACGTCTCACATTCGGAGGACAGTGTGGGGGGACACTGGTCACGGCAGTGGCCTCCACTGACCTCTTTTCAAACGGCTTCTTGTGCAGAGAAGGGCAGCCTGAGTCTGCTCCTTAATGAAGCCAGCCTTCCCCCAGGTGACCGTGCTGACCACACCCCCTCCCCTCGGACCTGGGACCCTGGCTGGGTGTGGTGGTGCCCAGACGTTCCGTGCTTACCTACCCCTTGATCAGACTCTTCTTGCAGCTTTCCCTAACACCGGCCAGGCCAAGCCCACCCCCTCTCTCCCTGCCCCCGGGGTGGGTGGAGCCCTGGCGATGAACACAGCAAAGAGATCCCGACTTGCAGCTTCTCAGCAGTGGGGCCTGGTCCTGGGCTGCGAGCTGCACGCCTCCCTGCATCTGCACTGTAGCCTGAGCCTTGGGCCCACGGCTTGGCTGCTTCCACCTGCCCTCCATCACGGCCTTGAGAGCTCAGAGTTCTGTTGGCCTTTGGGGTGTGGTTTCTGTGCTGGCAAAGCTGCCATGACCCCTCTTATCCTCCCCCTAGAGAGACCCATCCACCCTGGTCCTACGGGGGCCGCGGGGGTTGGGATCTCCTTGGCAGCCCCCTCCCCCCAGCAGGGCATTGGCCGGGCTCCCCCACAGGGGACCGAAGCAGAGCCCTGCTGCCCGGCTGTGGGGGGGTTCCATCAGCAGAGGGCGCCCACGGACAGCTTCCTCACTGGACGGCAATGTGTCAGTCGCTCAGTCCTTTCTAACTGTTTGCAACACCGTGGACTGTAGCCCGCCAGGCTCCTCTGTCCACAGGATTCTCCAGGCAAGAATACTGGAGTGGGTTGTTATGCCCTTCTCCAGGGGATCTTCCCGACCCAGGGATTGAACCTGGGTCTCCTGAGTTGCAGGCAGATTCTTTCCATCTGAACCACCAGGGAGGCCCTCCTCACTGATCCCAGCTCAGGCACCCGGGCCATCTTGTTGACCTCGTGATGGTTCTAGAGGAGGGGAGGGTTGATGAGGGGCTCCGTCCTTACCCGGAACCGGGACCTTACCCAGCTCCAGGCCTCTGCAGCGTGCCGGGTGCGCGGTGCTGTCAGCCTCAGGGCCTTGTCCTTCCCAGGCCGGAGTCCCCACTGACGCTCCTCTGGGCCCGCTCCATCCCTGGGTCCTGAGACACATGCTGACGTGTGCTGAGCCTCCCTGACTGTGCATCGATTGGCCCAGCCTCAGGCCTTCACTCTCGGGGGAACTGCAGACTGCACAGAGGGAGCACCGCTGACCCTCCGACCGGGACGGATGGGAGGGAGGGGCCGAGCTTTCCTGTCCTGTCTACGACGCAGGGCGTGAAGGGCTTGTGTGTGTGCAGGACTCTGGAGCCAGCGGGGTTCTGGCTGGCCTGTGCTGTGAGGAACTCCTCCCCCATCAACATAGCAAGCCTGGGGTTTTGTCTTCTGACTTATTTTACCTTTTCTGATTCACTATCAACCAGGAAATGTCTGCCATTCGAGTGGTGATCCCCAGCCTCTTGCCTTCCTTCCCCTCTTCTCTCTCCTCCCGCCCTCCAAAGGGTGTGGAATGAGACGCACTCTGCTAGGTGCAGCGTTGGGCACTGCAGAGGGTCAAAGGTGCATCTGAAACAGCGCCTGCCCAGAGGAAGCTCACGTTCTAGAAAGTTCTAAGGACTTAGACACAGATGTATTGAGGTTTGGGAAGTGAAGAAGTAGTGCTGAAGGCTCACAGTTGGAAGGAGCAGTCAGGTTTCCTTTTGGACTGAGCCTCAAAAGGGGTAGGTTTGGCCATGTGGTGTTAAGGAAGGGTTGCAGGAACAGTTTGATACAGGGGCAGATGTGACGCAAATGCCTGAGCACCACCATCCACAGCAAAGGCTTCCGGGTCCCTGAGTTGGTTTGTTTGCAGAGCTGTGGCTGGGCAGGGTTGGGGTCCTCCCAGCTGCCTCCTAACCTCTGTCCTCTGTTCCAGCATCTGCGTTTCCTGAGGACTTCTCCATCCTAACCACTGTGAAAGCCAAGAAAGGCAGCCAGGCCTTCCTGGTCTCCATCTACAACGAGCAGGGCATCCAGCAGATCGGCCTGGAGATGGGCCGCTCTCCAGTCTTCCTCTATGAGGACCACACGGGGAAACCGGGGCCAGAGGACTACCCCCTCTTCAGAGGCATCAACCTGTCGGATGGAAAGTAAGTGGCACTGCTTGGCAACCCCTCCCTCCCCTGCCGGAGGGTCGGGCGGGTCACGTAAGGCCCCCGGGAACTAGGGACCTAGCAACAGGATGTGATTTAGAGCAGGATGGTGTCAGCCTGCCCACAGGTCAGAGAGAGCACTGGGCCTGGAGTCTGGGGGACTGGTCTCCATCTGGGCTCATCCTTTGTGGCTCTGGAGACCTTTCCTCTCCCAGGGCCTCCCCGGCCCCCTTGTAAAGTGCACTGAATGATATCAAATGCTGGTCTGTGAGTACCCGCAGGGACACGGGAGACTGTGTAGGGATACCCAACCTCTTTCAGAAAGGATTCGAGACCTCCTTAAGGATGCAGACACCAGGAGGGCGCAGCACCCGACTCCAGGAGTCTGGCCTGGAGAATCCCGTGGACAGAGGGGTCTGGCAGGTTACAGTCCATAGGGCCGCAAAGAGCTGGACACGACTGAAGCGACTTAGCGCGCACACAGGGATACAGATGCGGATGTGAGAGTGAGTGACTGAAAAGGGGGACGTCAGGGTTCTCCAGAACTCTCTGTTGGCAACCTCCCTAAACCCTGATCGTTTGAGGTCACTCATTTCGCGGCCTACGCGTCTGAGGCCACATGCCGCGGTCCTTCAGGAACTCAGGACGTGAGTTCTGCGCTTCTCACCGAGAGTCTCGAGCAGGCCCATGGGCGCCCCCATCTCCTGGCAGACTCAGTCCCCCCACAGCCTGCGTTTGCATTGGGGGCTGGGATGCTGCGCAGGGAAGTGCTGCAGCGCCTCCCTGCCCTCGGCCGGAACCGGGTTTCAGGGCCGCGCTGGACAGCTGACCTCGTCCCAGAGGCGACAGACCTGACTTGAGTGCAGGGGGTCTCGCGCGGCGCGCGGTGTGGACTGGTTCCCGCACCTGTCTGACCACAGCGGCTCGGCTCCGAGCGACTCTGCAGAGAACGGGTTCCTCCCGCGTCTCCCGGGACCTCGGGCAGAGACACTTGTGGTGACGCCTGCCCCCCGTCACCTGCTCGGGCTGTCTGTTTCTTGGCAGGTGGCACAGAATCGCTCTCAGCGTCCACAAGAAGAATGTCACCTTGATCCTGGACTGTAAAAAGAAGACGACCAAGTTCCTGGACCGCAGCGACCACCCTGTGATAGACGTCAACGGCATCATTGTGTTCGGCACCCGGATTCTGGACGAGGAAGTGTTTGAGGTCAGTGGGGGGCCGGGCCATCCTACACCCCCAGGACACGCCGGCGTGTGGTCCCTGTTGGCGGGCCTGTCCTTCATCTGGGGCCTGGGGCCGGCCGAGCCGACGCCCCGTGGCCTGTATCCCGTGCTCCGCTGCGGGGGGACGTGTGCTGACTGTCCCGCTTCTATTAAGGGCAGGACTGATGTCTGCCTGGGGAGACGGGCAGGCGGTCGGATGAGCCCTTGGGCTTTGAGCGCGTGGCGAGGAGGCATCTCTGGTCTCGTCTCTCTGCAGGCTCCTCCCGGGGCCGCGTGCATAGCTGTGAGAGGTACATGGGGACTGGTCTCGGTGCAGGCCCGAGGAGCGGGACTTCCGGCCTTGGGCAGCTTGCTATGACGCTTGAGCCTCAGTGTCTCCATCTGTTAAGTGGGATCATGAATGCAGCTTTTTCATAGACCGTGGCAAAACTTATGGTGGGGTTGAATGCGGTAAAGCACCACTGCCCGCTCCCAGCAAGCGCTTGACACCCATCAGCCTTGATCGCGGCCTGGCGTCGGAGCAGGTGGGAAGGTGGACGGAGCACAGTTGGTCGGATGTGGGTTAGCAAGGAAAATCAGAAGAGCCGCCTCCGTGGAAGTGGGGGGTGGGGAGGACCAGCGTGTGAAGGTAGGTCTGTGCGTCCTGCTGAACTTGGCTGCTTTTCTGCAGAGCATCTGCCCAGGGCGCCCGCAGCCTGTGGACCGCAGGGCGGGCTGGGCTCCTGGGCCCAGCTGGCGCTGCCAGATGTGGGGCATAATGAGGACACACCCTCTGAGCGTGACTCTGCTCCAACCACTCTTGCCCGGAGACCCGGGATGAACTGCAGGACGGCTGGGCTGTCCTCACCCAGGCCTGAGCGGCTTCAGGGCTCCCCGGGGAACTAGTGTCCAAGGCTTGGGGGCCGCACAGACTGGGATTGAGTTTTCGCTGGTGTAGACTTCCTGCTGGTGCGAGGATCTGGAGCAAATGCCACTGGGGAGCTTCAGGACTTCTGTAACACGTGGGTGCTGGCAGCCTTGCCTTTGTGGGGGGCTCTCAGGGGCTCCCCTGTGAAGCACTTGGCTTGGGGGCCTGCCCAGCGCCCGGGAGTCTGGGTGGCTGCCACCGCCCTCGCTCCTCTCGCTGGACGTCTGAATGCAGAGGAGGGCCCGTGAGCAGACTGGGATTTGCACTCAGGTGCCGTGCCGTGGCTTGCCTGTGCAGGGCCCGATCTGGATCTGTCTGATTTCTGGTCCCTTTTGTGCGCTGCTAGTGGCTCTTTTATTGCAAAGATTCAGGGGAAAGCTTCATCAAAGGATCCTACGCCAAATTCTTCGTCCCTGATTTTCCGAGCCGGAAGAATTGTTTCCCACGAGCACAAGCCTGTGGAGACTCCAGGGCTGTAGGGAGCCCTGGGAAGGTCAGGGCGGGCTCGAGCCCCAGCCGCTGTTTATGAGCCACATGGTCTCCTCGCTGCCCCGGGTTGCTCGTGTGGGGGAGGGGTGGCTGAGGACCACTGCCGCTTCCGCCGCTTTACCCAGGTTTATTGTTAGAGAGGGAAAACAGTTTATGATTTTCAAAAGAAAGTGAAGTCGCTCAGTGCTGTCAGACTCTTTGCAACCCCATGGATGCAGCCTACCAGGCTTCGCCATCCATGGGATTTTCCAGGCAAGAGTACTGGCGTGGGTTGCCATTTCCTTCTCCAGAGTATCTTCCCCACCCAGGGATCAAACCCAGGTCGCCCGCAATGTAAGCAAGACGCTTTACCCTCTGCGCCACCAGGGAAGCAGATCTAAAATTGGATAGCTCAGGTTTTTCTCCTCTGCTTAGCCTTCCGACCGTCAGGAGAGGTCTTGCTCGGTAAGCGGGCAGGCTTTTGATTGCAGCTCAGAAATAGGTTCGGAATTCCAGGAGCCCTTCTTCATGGCTGTGGCTTTCAATCTGAGGCTGAGGGGTTGCCAAGCACCAGAGACTTCTGTTGACCGCAAACTCCTCACGCTGTGAGGGAAGCTGTTCCATAGCCTTGGCCTTTCCCGGCTGCTGGACCTGTCCGCGTCGGAAAATGTGGCCGGTGCTTCCTGCTGAAGACCAGGGAGCCGAGGGGGGGTGCCCTCAGGGGCCCCGAGCACCGTTTTTGCTTTTCTTCCTTCACAGATAAAGCTGGTGGGAGGGGGTGGTCCTCAGGTTCCCAGCCACCCTTTGTCTTGTGGCAAGTGAGACAGAATATTTTTATGTTTGGAAATAAAAATGATTTAACTCTTGACTTTTCAGCGGATTCCAAATAGCAGCACTTGCCATTTTAACCATTTTGGTTCCTAGAGGCGTCTCCTTAGAAGGAGGAGCCAGCACTGTTGAAAACCATTTCCCAGCAGCCACACTCTTCCCCGGGGAAGGTGACTTTCCCTCATTAAAATCCAGTTTGTCCTGAAGCCCTGCAAGCCACAGGGGGCAGCCGGAAGGTTCTGGTACTTTGGTGGACGGCCAAGTGGCCGCTGGCAGAGGCTGGGCTTTGCGATTTGCACTGTTTCCAAACGGGGACTTGCTGAACTCTAGAATGTCTTTTGGGGGTGCCGGGCTTTCCTGGGGTGCGTGTGGCCCCACGGAGGCCTCTTTATCCAGAGAGAGAGAGCAGGGGGTGGAGACCAAGGACCAAGGCAGACAAGTGCTTCCCGCAGCGCGGTGCCCGCTCTCAGCCAGACCGCACCCTGCCGGGGTCCTCCCTGGTGCCGCTGCTGGCCTAGGCATGCGGCTGGGCAGGCAGCAGCCGCCCCCTGCTCCCTGGGGCCCCCTCCCCGCCCGGCCCTGGTGTGAGCCTGGCTCTGGCGGGGCGCCCTGCAGTCGGGGGCACAGCACCCCCATCCCTCCAAACCGCCCAGAGGGGATGAGGTGCACAGCAGCCTCAGGCGCTTCCTCTCCGGCCGATGGCCTGGAGCCCACCTCCGGCCCATGGTCCTCATCTGCAGAATGGGCATGGCAGGGCCAGTGCTTGGGTCCCGGGGTGCCCGCGTAAGGTGCCCGCACCGTGGGACCGTAGTGAACCATACCCGCCGGCGCCCTGGCAGAGCGGGTGGCCCATCATCAGCTCCCGCCGGGGTCTAACCCATCAGCCGTGGTGGCGGCCGTGACCGAGGTCCCCCCCTGCGGGGGCACGGGGTCACATGCTGTCCTGCGTCTCACCTTGAGACTTCAGTGCTGGCCGCGCGCCTTGGAGACAAGGGCCCCGCGCCGTGCAGGGCTGGGCCGCCTGGGCTCACGGGCTCCTGGTCCTGGGCCCAGAGACCTGAGGGGAGGCTGGCACTGGGTGGTGCCTCCCCAGGCAGGGTGTGTCCTGGGCAAGGTCCCCGTCGCCCGTCCCTCCGGGTGCCCTGGCGCTCAGGCTGGCTCCCCGGTCGCTGCTTTCCCACCTCACTGACCCGACCAAGCCCCCGCCTTTACCCACCTGTTCCCAGGTGGAGCTCATGCCCGCGGGCTGCCCGGGGAGCTGCCTACTGGCATCTGCAGTGACATTCCCGGAAGCTCCGTGCCATGTGTCCTGCCCCTGCTCCTGGGGAGGGTCTGCACCTTGGGACCGGAGAGCCGCAGGGGCTCCCCAGGCTTTGTCCCACCCTCCGGGGACCTGCTGTCGGGGGAGGTCGGGGATCCTTCTTCAGACCCCCACCAAGAGCGGTCCCGCAGGCCCCCCGTGCAGGAAGACGTCTTGTGTTCGCCCCGGGCTCAGGAACAAGCTTTGTGTTTTCAGAAACAGGCGAGCCTGCCAGGGGAGCGAGTGCGTCTGGCAGGCGGTGGGAAGCGGCTGCTCGTCTTCGGGGGCAAACCTGGGTGGGAGGCCAGGCGGGGCTGCCTGCAGGGCCCCGTGCCAGCTCACCGCCTGTGCGCTCTGCCCTCCCCGCGCTGGGTCACCCGGCACCAGAGAGGTTGAGTAACTTACCAAAGGTCACCCAGCGGAACTGCTGTGCAGTGGTGTTGGTGCCCGCACCTGTGGTTGCCCAGGGCCCACGGCCTATCCCGAGGGCGTGATAGCGGGCGGGCGCGACAGTCCCAGCCGCCCGGCATCTCTCTACCGTCCGAC
>CM035272.1:1619488-1634555 GCA_020226075.1 Hydropotes inermis | reverse complement strand
GCTGTGGGCTCACCCACCCGGGGGAACTTGCCGCTCCCCAGAGAGGACCGCTGTGGACGCTGCCGTCAGCTGCGTGGGGCGCCGAGGGGCGGCTGCCCAGCCCGCAGACCCTGCCTCTCCTACCAAGGAGGGGGTCCGGAGGCTTGAGGCCCGAGGAGGGCAGGATGTGCAGACACAAACCTGACAGCTCGGTGAGTTCCCTTTCGCTTTTAATTACATCTCTAGTGCAGGCAGCTGGCAAATTTTTAAGGAAGAACCATGAATAATAAAAGGTGAGACAGAAAAACTGGTTTAAGTGATTTGCAAAGCCTCAAGGAGCTGTTTCACATAACATAAAACACGATTTCATATGAGAAAGTTTTTGTCTTTCTTTTACGCTCAGTTACGAGCAAATAACCTCCGACTTTCCAGGGAGAATTAACTCTGAGGGAGGTACACAGCTCTGGGTGTGGAGAAACCAGTGCACGAAGTCCCTGAGAGGCCAGGGGGAGTGGAGGTGCAGCCCAGGATCTGCTGGGTGGTCGCCTCTCTGAAAGGCTCACCTAATTCTCCCGGGCCCTCCTTCTGACTCAGCCAAGTCACTGCAGAAGGCTGTGAGCGGGGCAGAACCGGGACAGGGCCACTGAGACCTCCTGCTTTGCCAGAGCAGCTGCGCGGGGGGCAGGTGTGCGAGGGTGTGCAGGGCGGGGAGACGCCCATGGCCAGGCCTCGCCAGCCTGTACGTTACCTTTGGCCCCTGTCTTCCTGGGTAGCCTGGCAGTCCTGGGACTCCGAGTTTGCCCTGCAGAGAGAAAGGAGGAGCGTCACGAGCCGGCTGGCCCTGCTTGGAACAGAGAGGAAGCTGGCGAGTGTCGGCAGGGGGACTGGAGCAGGTGCGTCTCCACGGCCTCCAGAGCGAGCCTGCCTGTCCTCCGGGATGGTGTCTCCCCCGGAATCCCTGCACGGTTTGCAGCAAGGCCCTCGGGCAGGAGTGGACACCCCTGCTGAAGCCAACGGGTGGAGGCTGAGGCCCCGTGTGTGGGAAAAGCGCTCTCTGTCTGTGGGGTCTTGCTCAATCCTTCTGCCGGAGCGCCCCAGCCCTGGGGCTGGACAGGGTGGGGTGTTTGGGCTACTTGTGAGCCGGTTCCTGTGCGGGGGCTGGAGTACGGGGTGGGAGAGTGAGATGAGGGGGCGGCCCCCCCAACAGGTGTAAGAGCAGCTGTCAGGAGCCCCAGATCCCGGCCCTGAGCTCAGCCAGGAGCTGAGCGAGAGGAGCGAACGGCCCCAGGAGCGGTGCGGTGGCCCAGCAGGACGCATACCGGCCCCACCCAGGGCGCCTGGATGCTCCGGGCTGTCGGGACAGCCGGTGCCCGGAAGCAGCCCAGCTCCGGTGTCACGTACCTTCTCCCCAGGGGGTCCCAGAGGACCCGGGTCGCCATTCGGACCGCCTCGCCCCTTGGGGCCTTCAGGACCGTCCTCTCCTCTGGGACCAGGTGGGCCGATCTCTCCCTGCAGGTCAGAAGGAGGAGATGAGGGTATCGCCCACAGACTGCGGTCCGTGGGGCTGCCCCCACCGCCTGGGAGTGAGGGGCGGGTGGCAAGCATCACTGGGCCGGCTCAAGCAGACCAAGCCCCGGCCCGGCCCCAGGAGACCAGTCGCTGCTGAGTGGCCGCAGCCCCTCGGCGCCCACTCTCAGGCCCACGGCCTCCTCTTCCCGTGACCTCCAGTCGAGCACCTCCTGGCTGGACTAGGGGCTCTGAGCTGCTATTTCCCCACCAGGCAGGGGGCGGCGGGGGAAGCTGCCTTCTTCTCCTGAAGACTCGGGAGGTGCCGTAAGGGCCCAGGAGCCTGGCCAGACTGCAGCCTGAGAGTCAGCGCACACGGGAGACCCACAGGCTGTGTCCAGAGACCGAAGGGCCAAACGCCGCCTCGCCAGCTCTGCCACATGCAGGCCGGGAGCCTGAGCCACAGTAGCAAGGGGGCCTTGGGGGCCAAGCGAGGGCAGCAGCGGGAGCCCAGCCTGGCCGCAGAATGCCCGCCTGGCCTTGCCGTCTGCGTGGGGCCCTCCTCTGATCCCCAGAGTCCAGGAGCAGCCGCAGGACAGCTGTGCAAACCACCCCCCAGAAACGTGCATGGCGGGAATAAAGCCGGCTAACGGCTCCCTCGTTCCTCGGCCCCAAGCTCTCTGCAGGCCGAGGATGCTCTGTCCCCAAGAAGCGCTTTGCTCACTCAACCCGAGAATCCTTCCCACGTTTACTGAGCCCTCAGGAAATTAGGAAATGCCAAGTGTTGGCAGAAATGCCTCTCCAAGAGAAATTAAGATGGAAGAGGCCCCCTCCCAGCCCCCCGTCCATCCTCAGCCAGAGGCGAGCCCAGGACACGGCGTGTGACAGGGGTTCGGCTCTGGAAAATGTGTGCCTCACGTTGTTGGAAAGGAAGATAAAGGGGGCTTTCACCAGCCAGACAGCGAGAGGCCCCTCAGATGTGGGGAGCCATCACCGTAGAGAAAATTCTAGAAGGGCTGTCTTTGCCAGCGGCGTCACTGAGACAGGACTGTGAAAGGAATGCCTCTCTGTTCTTCCCCTCCTTCTGACGGAGGCCCGGATCCCATCTGCCTGTCCAGCATGGGACAGAGCGCCACGCCACAGGCCCCCTGGTTCTGGCGGGTTCTGGAATGGCACCTGTGGGCCCGCTCTGTGGGGGACAATCAGGGCAGCCGGCCACATGGCAGCCCCGTTCCCGCTGACGGCATCCGTCCACGTGCGAATGCAAGCTGCTGCCTCGGCGGGCCCCTCCAGGGGTGCAGGCCTCCGCTCCTTCTGGACTCATTGGGGGGTCTCCAGGGTGTCCCCACAGCCGCAGGCAGCTGGCCCGCCAGCCCAGCCCCCCAGCATCATCTGTATCACCCTCCCTTCCATGGAGACACCACCACTGGTTTCTGTGGGCACCTGCAGTGTGGCACACCCCAGCCAGCTCCCTGGAGCCGAGGCAATATATTCACTAAGAACCAGACAGGCTGTTGCAGCCTCGGAATTCACTAAAAACCAGACAGGCTGTTGCAGCCTCCGACAGCCCAGCCCGAGGTCCAGAAGGGACTATGGTGGGGTCTGAGGGCAGCTGAAGAGGTGGTTGGGGGCCCAGACGCCCGAAGGGCTGGTCAGGGAGCCCAGGCCCAGGTCGGGGTGCGGCCCTGCTGGTGACCCGCCAGCAGCCTCTGGCAGGATGCGGCCCTCCCTGAAGAGCTGGGCCATTTCTGCGACCCCTTCTCTTTCCTGGACACCTGTCTCACTTCAGGAGCCAAAGGAAGTGCTCTGCAAACCAGGGCGCTGGCTGGTCAGTCGCCCAGTTGTGTCCGACTCTTTGTGACCCTGTGGACTTCAGCACTGGCAGGGTACTGGCCAGCAAGAAGAAAGTCCCCACGGACCCCCTGATGGATACAGGGCAGGGGAGCAGGTGACCCCACAAGTGGGGTGGGACTAGATGTCAGCTGCTGCAGCTCCTGGCTAGAAGCTGGGGAGGAGCTGGCCGCTGCTGGTGGCCAGGAACTCCACGGAGGCCTCAGCTCTGTCTTGGGAGGCTGCCCTGTGGCCCCTCCCTGCCCCGACACTCACCCGATCGCCCTTGATGCCCATGTCTCCTTTGAAGCCCGGGAAGCCATCTTCACCCTGCAGGGGAACCAGAGACAGCCTCAGTCTGGGGGAGAGAACCTCCACCCGGCTAGCTCACCCTACGGCCGTGAGGGTGGGTCGGGACTCTGAGTTCCCTAACCCGGCCCTCGGGAGCAGTGTCCCTGTTAACCCTCTGCCTTCTGCGGTTCTGGCCGGGTTGCAGCAAGAAGGCTGCAGCCCTGGAGGCCTGGCTTCACTGTGCCCCCTGGGCTGGCTCTGTAGACACCCCTTCCTTAGAGTCTCTGTCTCGTGTGCGCATGACCACAGGCCCGGGTGACAGGTGGATTTGAGGAGGGGGAGACTGACAGAGACCCCCAAGAGGGGCGGGGTCACGACTGATGGCCTCGCAGGAAGGCCAGGAGCTCTGTGCCAGGCCAGGCTACAGTGGGGCGGGCGGTCGGGGCCCTCGGTCACCGGGTCCCAAGGTTCACAGGGAGCTGCATACACCGGTGCTGTCAGTGAACTGGGGGTTCACACATCAGTGGCCTTCCCCGGCTCTCGGCCAGGCCCCAGCGGGGGGACGGGGACACTCACCTTCTCACCCTTGGTGCCCTTCAGGCCTCGGATGCCGTCTGCCCCCTGTGCAGAGAGGGAAGCAGAGAAGTCACAGCCCAGGCTGAATGTGGGCCTGACCCCCAACACCCGGGAGGCTGAGCGCCCCACAGACAGCCCTCAGCGGCCCGGTCTCGGGAGAGAGGGTTCCGGGCATGCGGGTCCCCTCCACCCCCACCCTGCTCTCTTCCAGAAACACCCCATCTCCCTTTGGCTTCGGTAGCAGAGAACCTGAGCTCTGAGCTGGAGCTCTAGATTCAGGCAGACGGGTTCAGGGCCCCCTCTGTAGCCTCTGACGAGGCCCCAGACTTCTGTTCACTTGGAAAGTCGGGGTGACGACAGCCCTCACCCCGTCCCTGCTGGTGAGGGGAAGCCCCGGGGTCTGTGCCTGGCACACAGCAGATGCTCAGCAGGGCTGTGTCCATCTGACGGCTTTCCTTTTCTATCACTGTTAGTATTTGATCAAAACTGTAACAGCGTTTAATAGCATTAATTATCACCGAGTAACACCGACCAGCCCGGCCCTCTCACTGGATCGGCTGAGGACAGCTCATCCTCGTGCTGAGCAAGAACCGTCAGAGCAGGACCAGTCCAAGCCTGCTGGACCAGGTGAAACGGCTCCATCCCGGGGACAGACTTGGCGGCCGCGGCCCACCAGCCGGTCCGCTTACCGGCCCTGTGCGGAACCCACCCGGCGGACTGCCCAGGAGGCCTCAGGCCTCCTGGCTGTGGGGCCCCGGAGAGGCCGGCCTCCGGCTGGGATCCGGCTGAGCCTGCGGCCAGACCCTGCTGCTGCCGGCTGCCCTCTTGTGGCAAGAACTCCGCTCAGAGCCGGCTGCTCTGAGCCTGTGCCCGGAGGCCATGGTAGGCTGAGGATAGCTGCGGAGGTCAGAAGGCCGGGTCAGACAGACGCAGAGAATGGAGAGCAGGCTCCACCTGCTCTCCGGGCACCATCCCAGGCCGCGGTCTGCTTCCCAACAGAGGGGAGGCCAGGGACCCCGAAACCCCGATTTTGGGGGGAGGCTCTGGCACCTGCTCTCCTGCACCTTGCCTAGCAGGCCGGGAGGGCTTCCCTCCCCACGCCCGGACAGAAAGAAGAGGGGGAGACAGGGTTGGGCGGATCCCTGCCAGACCTGAAGTTCTACGGCCTCAAGACCCGTCCGAGGCCAGGGAACGGGTCCGGGGACACAGAAGACCAGAGCTTCCCGGCCTGAGCGCTGCTGCCTCGGGGTCCAGATGGTTCTTTGTTGCGAGAGTGCCCAGGCATGTAGGGGGTGAAGCAGCCTCTCAGACCTCTGCCCCTCAGTAGACCCTGAAGTAGCCCCTCCAAGCCGTGACGCTCAGAAACGTCTCCGGGTGTCCCTGGGGGGATACTCCACCCCGGGTGAGACCCCTTGGACCAGAGCACCCACCACGGCCCTGGTGGCCCAGGGTTCGGGGAGGGAGATCCAAGGTCACAGACCGGTGGAGGGGCAGGGCCGTCGGGGTCACCATCTGTGAGGGCATGGAAGCGAACGGGGCTTCCCAGGCCTGGAGTGGATTCACACGCAGGGCTTCCACCAGCCCCCCAGCCCTGCGGGCTCAGTGAGAGGCCATGTGATCTCACAGTCAAGCCCAACAGACCCCTGAGAAAGGAGTAAGTTGGGGGGCAACCGGGGGATGCATAAAGGTCAGTGAGGTCAAAGAGCTCAGAGGGGCCCTTTTCTAGGGAGGAAGGCAGGACTCGGGTGGAGGAAAGTAGAGGGCCTCGGCCTCCCAGGGCAACCGCGACACTTGGGCTGGCCTGCACCTCCGTGGTCGCCGCCCTCCGGGCCTCGTCACACCAGGGGCTCCGCGGTATTCAAGCACACGGGCAATGAGAACCCACTAGCCAGAAAACAGTGTCCAGCCTGCTCTCCCTCCCACCCTCCGCTCGCCCGTCCAGCGGGACGGTGCGTGTCTTGGATGAATTCTAATCAGGCCAAGATAAGAGCATTCTCTGTGAGCATCTCAGAGTAGACACCTTTCTGGTTCACAGCGGCAGCGCCTCGCAGTTGGCCGTGGATGGTGGCTGGCACAGGCTCTTTGTGCAACTGGAATTTGTAAGATAAACACGCTCCAAGCTCACACAATCAGCACGGCTGCTATATCGCTGCCCTTGTAAACTCATCAGGCAGCGTGCGGGCCGAGGGCCTGCTTCAGAGAGCGACGCTGCCGTCCAAGGCTCCCAACCTGGGGCGTCTCTGTGCCCCTGACCTGGGAACACCTCAGTTCCAGGAAATGGGAGTTGGGGCCCCTTGGGGTCAGGATGGGGCACTTAATTAGGGGTAAGTGAGTCTAGGGAGAGTCCTGACTGCTGCGTGGATCTGGGGGGAGTTGCGGGGAGGTTCCTGAAAAATGAAATCTTGGCTTCTCCTTCCTCCACCCCGCGGGGCAGGTGTGCATGCTGACATGCAAAAACGCTAGAAAGCATAAAGGAGCGTGAACGACATGGGTGGGGACTCCAGAGCTTATGGGCGTGTTCACTCAAGCCCTCCAAGATAAACAAGATGTTTCCTACATACAAAGGATCCTTCACATCAGACGACGGGGGTTTTGAAGGGAAGAACCACCCTTGGCTTTCTCGCGGGTGGGAAGCCTGAGACTGAAGACGCAGCAGCAGCCCCGCCCGAGAGGGGGGTCTCTCACACACACACGGGGGACACCGTCTGCCGGGAGCAGGTTCAGGGAGCCGCCTCACTGAAGACCAGACTGCACAAGCAAACGCAGTCGGCTCGGGGCGAACAGACAGCCCCGAGTCCGGGGTGCTGGGG
Source organism: Hydropotes inermis (assembly GCA_020226075.1). Taxonomy (NCBI): domain Eukaryota; kingdom Metazoa; phylum Chordata; class Mammalia; order Artiodactyla; family Cervidae; genus Hydropotes; species Hydropotes inermis. The sequence goes on along the minus strand of CM035272.1, from coordinate 1,627,563 downwards.
CTCCGTGCTCGTTTAACGAGGTTCCAGGAGCCTCTCGACAGGGTGTGAATAGACGGAGTCTCCCACGGACACAAGCCCCAACAGCAAGGTCTGCCCAGACTCCATGTCGATTGGCCCAGAAGAAAATGTCCCAAACTTCCCAGGCAAGGGCCCCTAGCTCGTCGCTTGGGCTCAGGACAGCTGCCCTGAGAAACTCCAAGACCAGCAGGCCACTTAACAGGGACCATAAAAGAGCAAGAGGCCAAGAGGGCCCCGTGTCCTGTGGAAGGCCACCACGTGCTGCCCAAGCTGCCCCAGACGCCCTGGGGGGGCAGGCCCTGCTCCGTGGGAGCCCTTCCCGGCCCCCAGGGACCCTCCGTCAGCCGCTCGGGCTCACATGGAGGGAGCTGATCGCCCAGACCAGGGCTGTCCCCGCATAGGCGGGCAGGACGTTAAAGCACCAGATCCCTAACATGGGCCCCACGGACCCTAGGAAAACCCCAGGCTGAGATGCTCACCTTGACTCCGCGAGGACCCGGGTAGCCGATTGGACCCTGGGGGCCGGGCGGACCCTGAAACCAGACGGGAAAGTGCGTTAGCCTCACCTCAGGTGGATGACACGGGTTCACTCCAAGCCACCCCTGGGTCCTTCCAGCATAAGCTGGAAAGCGGGCCTGCCCCCAGCACACTGCCCTCTCGCTGCGAGCTGAGCGGATGGGTGTCTCAGGCCAGGGCAGCAGGAGGAGATACGTGGGCACTCTGCCCAGCTCCACGGGGAAGGGGGGCCCGCAGGGGGTCTTCTTGGGATGGAAGCGAGCAGGGCAGGGGTCCCAGACCATAGGGGCCCAGTCCCACCCATCCTGAGGGAGATACTGGAGGGGCCGGGGTGCAGCCAGTACCCACCTGCCCTCCCTTCTCTCCTGGAGGGCCTTCTTTGCCAGGGTGCCCCTGTTGGGAAAGAGAAGGCAGGCGTTAGTCAGTGGCCACAGGGAACTGACCTCCACAGCAGGTCTCCAGTGTGAGGGTCAGAGCCCAGGTCCCTCCTGTTCCCCCCACAGAGCCTTGGTCCCCCCTCCCTTTGGCCCCAACCCTCGGTGGCTTCATCTGTTAACACGGGAATGATGCCGGGGCACGGCGACGGCAGGGGATACACTTCCAAACCCAGAGACAGGCCCCAGCCTGCGCCCAGCCTGCAGTGGGAGGAGTCAGTGACAGCAAGGCCGTGTGTTCACGGTCCACCAGCACAACCACACCGGTGGCCAAGCAAGGCCAGGGGAGTGGGACCAGACCTCCCAGGTGCTGCGGCACCCCAGGCCTTCAGACGTCACTCAGGCGACGCAGACGGGGAGGGAAGGGATCAGAGGGAGAATCCCCCCAGAGGCGCAGAGCGGGGGCCCCAGGAACTGCTCACGGCCCCCTCCACCCTGGGCCATCAATCCATTCTCAGAGACTTCACCTTCTCTGACTTTCAGACCCAAGCTGGTCACTAAGTTCAGCACCTCTGAGCTTAGGAGCCAAACACGGACGATAAAAACAAACTGAGCCCTCACTGTCGAGAAGCAGGATCCCGCCCCCAGGACGCCAGGAAGAGAAGCCACGTGGCATGGGGGGAGGATGCTGGCGGGGCAGGCGGGGCAGCCTGATTCCAATCCTGGGGACCCCGAGCCACTGTGTGACCTTGGGTGAGTCACTTGCCCTCTCTGGGCGTCCTCTTTCGAGGGTGTGTAACGAGAGAGGGGGTTGACTGCTTTCAGCTCGATCCTTCCCAAGTTCTAGGGCTCTACTTGCGGGACGCAGCAGCGCTGTGGGTGCCCGGATCTCACCCATTTGAACACATGCTTTGTGTGTGCTCTTCTTAATCTGCGATCACTGTGAACTGGATCTGATGCCACCGCAGACAGCCTGTGGCGGTGGCCGCGCGAGGGGGAGAACGCGGACGTTCCTTGGAGAGGGGGGTACCCTGGGAGCCCGTGAGGTCAATCAGGCAGCAGTCGGACCACGCCTGCTGCCCGGGCCTGGAGGGGACACGCTGCCCGCCCTCCACCTTCCCGAGACGAGGCTCGCCGCCTGCGTCCCAGGCCGGCAGGGCCGCACCTAAACGCGCCCGGGACGGCGTCCTGCCCCGCGCTCGCCGGAGGAAGTGGGGCCTCCTCCCCCCACCACGTGGGCTCTTCCTGGACCTCTCACACAGTTCCCAGCGAACCTAGAATCTCTCCGTGAAGGAACGGCGGTCACAGGCCGCTGTGGGCAGGGGAGGCCAGGCCCGGACACACACGAGTCCGGACCCCACATCTGGGCAGCGAGCCGACCCTCCACCTGGCAACCACCTTATTTACGTGGCGGCCATAAGGACGGGCCTGGGGACTTGCCGAGTGGTCCAGGGGTTAAGAATCTGCCTTGTAATTCAGGGGACTAAGATCCCACATGCCTTGGGGCAACTAAGCCTGCGTGTCACAACTGACACGTGTCACAATTGACCTGATACAGTAAAAAAATTTTTTTTTTAAAAACACAGAGTACACCTGATGATCACAGTATTTTGGAACAGATAAAGTAGGACCGATCACTGCCATGACCACTGTGTTTTGGGGCGGTACTGGTTTTTTGGGGGGTATGCCACACAGCTTTCAGGACCGGAGAATGAACCCATGTTCCTGCAGTGGAAGTGCTAAGTCCTAACCCCTGAACCACCAGGGAAGTCCCCACCGTAATTACTGCCGTTGGAATGGAGGCCAGGCTTCTAAGCCGTGTTCCCAGGATGAGAGCCACTTCGTGGGGGGAGCATGGCGCTCACATATTTTCAGAGTTTGCAAGAGGAAATCCACCCAAGTCAGAGGGGCTAACTTCCCGTGAGAAAGGCCGGCCGCCTCCACCCTCTTTCTGCTCGCCGACCTCTCCCCAGAATCCTGTAACCAGCAGGATTTTATAATGGAAAAGTAATAAAGCTTAAATTACGTATATTTGATATTTTCTGATTAAAAAAGTAATATATGTTCACTGTAGACAAATGTAAAAATAATAAAGCTTATTTGTATTTGATACTTCTCTGATTAAAAAAGTAATATATGTTCATTGTAGATAATTAGGCAAGTGGAAGAGAAAATTAAACCCCTTCATAACCTCACCACACACAGTAATGACGGCCAAGGGTGTGATGCGGTGCAGCTGATCTATTTGCTGTGCGCATTTGCATGCAAAACTGGCATCAGAAGACGTATTTTTAATTCAGTATTATATCAGGGGCGTCTCCTCCTGTCACTGAATACTTGCTGGAACTTGATTTTTCTTGGCTCTGTAATGTTCCCGTGAGCCCCTGATTCATTATCCGAACCCTGTCGTGTGCGCCTAGAATGACTTCTCGATTCAGAGCAGCGTCTGCCCTGAAACCTCTGACACTTCTCAGCGGCTCTGAAATCTATCTTCCCTTTGTTCTCAAACCACACCAAACCAAAACAAAGTGGGGGAGGAACAAGTCTTCTCTTTAAGGCTGCAACCACGAGACGCCTCTGTAAGATGTTTCAAACCTTTGTCTCCTCCCGATTCACCTGTGACGAGGGCTCCGTGTCCCTCTGCCTGCAGCGCTGATGTCCCCCCTTTTATCTTTCGCTTTGAGCATCATCACTGTTGACCTGGCACAACCACCCCCCCCCCCCGCCCGCCCCCGGCGTCCTCGGTACACTTGTATTTTAAAGTGCGACCACTGATCGGGGGAAAAGAAACGGAAAACCTATGAGAGGTGGCCTCCTGACTTCCTGGGCCGGGCCGCCCTTAAAGGCCCCTCTTTCCCCACGGCATCCAAAAGGAAGCCGGTGACCCTTCAGGGACTCTAGTCGTTGGGGCTTCAATTCAAGGAGGAGGACTCCAGGTAAGGTCAGGGAATCTTCCCGACATGACGCATGCTAAGTCACATCCAGCTCTTGTGACCCCATGGATGTAGCCCGCCAGGCTTCTCTGTCCATGGGATTCTCCAGGCCAGAAGACGAGTGGGTTGCCATGTCCTCCTCCAGGGGATCTTCCCGACCCAGGGACTGAACCCGTGTCTCTTACGTCTCCGGCACTGGCAGGCGGGCTCTTTACCCCGGAGCTGCCTGGGGAGCCCTCTGACATGAGGTGCCGTGGGAAATGCCCACGGACGCCCGACACTGGAGACAAAAGGAAAGCTGTGACCACAAGGGTGCACGTCCGCCTGCGCTCAGGGTTCAACCCTCGAGGATGGGATCGGGCTGGCTTTCACATTGCCATGTTACTTCTTTTCCTAATTTTCCAGAAGAAGGTATTTTATCATCAGAAAACACAGTTAGGTGTCAATGTACATGAAAGCACATAAAAGCCATGTTGCAAAATATTCATCTCTTTGCATCAAACTCAGGCCAGAGGCAGAACGCTGCCGCACCCCCCCCAAACCAAAGCAGCTCAAGCAGGAATGAGACTGTGATCGTTGGTTTAGATAAAGCGTGTGATGGGTGACTCACTGGACCAAAGGATTTTCAGAGAGAAAACAGGAAGACCCCGCCCCACGCCAGCCAACCACCAATTGATGGTTGAGGGGCTGAACTTCTCACTTTGTTTCTAATGGCGCTATTAACAGAGCAAAATAACTGTGTCTGAAATAATTAATTTCGCTAATCATTCTCTAAAACAGGCTCTCTACTTGGCATCAATTAGATACGCTAAAAATAAACCAGAAGCAAAAAGCCCATTGGCCGCTCCCGCGGAGGCTGGTGGGTGCGGACAGGCCGGCGTTTGTCACCATCCCACCCCCTCCCTCACAGCTTGGCCACGGACGCGTTTGTCCCTCACTGCCTGCTTCTAGGCGGCATCTACTTAGCTCCACAGCTGCGTGTGCACACCCGGCTTCCCGGTGCGTGATCACTAAAAATACACGATGCGCTGGCGACACATGCGAGGGCCTGGAGCCCAGCCCCGCCCTCATTACAGCTGAAAGTGCGGGGCTGGGCTCGCGGGCGGCGGATGCTCCGCCGCGTGCAGTTACCAGCGCGTGACGGGAGCATGTCCAAAACCCAGTAATTCCTGAGCCATCGGATGGGGCTGCATCGAAGGAGCTGGAAGAGGCAACGTGGGCCAGGCAGGCAGCCCGCTCCAGAGCTGGAGAGGGGCCGTCTGCCTGCGTTCCCAGCCCCCACCCCTGGGTGGACACGGGCAGGGGCATGAGGGTTGAGGGGGCCAGGGTACTCACCGGGGGTCCGTCAGCACCGGGCATTCCTGGGAGGCCGGGTTTGCCCAGGGGACCCTAGAACAAACCAGAGACTTCATGAGCTGATGCCCAGGGTGCCCTGGGCTGCCCACCCTTCTCTACACACTCCCAAAGTCACTCTTCAACATATCTGTTCAAAAAGCATTTACTTAAAAAGGCTGCTCAGAGGCATCGTTCCCAAGGGCTCTGCCCAAAGACAGCAGACCCTCTGCTATGTCCAGGGCCTTCGGGTTTGGCTATTGGAACAAGATCACCGCCCAGTGGGGACAGGAGCAGGGGCCGTGATGCCCTGAGAACTGCCCCTCGGAGGATGTCCTGGCTGGTGCCAGCCCAGCGGTGGGTTTACTGGGCACCTGAGGCTGAGCCACAGCCAGGCCAGGGCCCAGGCTGTCTCCCCAGCACATGGGCTTGGGGTGCCCAGGATGTGTTTAGAGCTGGCAAATTTAGCAAAAAGAAACATTACAAGGCAAACAAGAGTGCCTGTGTGCTGAGTCACGTCAGCCGTGTCCGACTCTTTGTGACCTCACGGTCTACAGCCCGCCAGGCTCCTCCATCCATGGGATTGTCCAGGCAAGAATACTGGAGTGGGATGCCGTGCCCTCCTCCAGGGGGTCTTCCTGACCCAGGGATCGAACCCAGGTCTCTTCTGCCTCCTGCATTGGCAGGCGGGTTCTTTACCACTAGTGCCACCTGGGAAGCCCAACAAAATGAGATGCCCAGTTAAATGGATTTCAGACAAGAGTTCAAATTAAACGGAGCATCCCATATCTGTTTTCCTTCCTGAATCTGGCAACCTTATATCAACACATAACTAAAGAAGGGAGGCAGGCGGGAGGGACGCAGGGCCACACCAGAGCCGGTGATCGGCGCTCCAGGGCCTGGACACTGGCAGGCGCCATGCCTGCTGGGCTGGGATGCACCCCACCGTCAGGCACACCTACGCCGAGCACAGCCCACCTACCTTTTCTCCTGGAGGTCCGATTGCACCCTGGGGGCCTGGAAGACCCTGGGAGGGGAACAGCGAGCAGCAAAGGTCAGGGATTTCTCGACCCAGAACCCCTCCCCGCCGTCCCCCCATCATCCCCAGCCCCGTCCCAGGTCACCCCCCCGCCAGGCCGCAGGCCTTGCTGGCTGACCGGCAGCGCGGGGCAGCGCTCAGCGCCCACTCAGGCCCTGGGTGCTGTCTCCCGGCTCCCACCGCCCTGCTCACTCACCTGGGCACCTGGGTTGCCCTGCTGCCCCGGGGGGCCGGGCTCTCCCTGGGGACCCTACAGGAAACACAGGCAGGCATTGAAGGGGGCTGCGGACACAGTGTGCTCTGGAGCGCAGGCGGGAAGCCAGACCCGGGGGCCCCAGCTGGTGTGGGTGAGGGCGTGGCCACCCAGGGGGGACTCGAGACAGGAGCCTCCAGGAGAAGGATTCTAATCAGCTGAAATTCCCCAGGTCGCCGTGTCAGCTGGTCTCCCCTAACAGGAGACTCACGCGATGCATCCAGTGGGCACTGTCCAACAGCCCCTGCCCTCACCAGCTTGGCCGGGGGATGAGGATGCCGTTCCCGTGTCTCCCTCCCCCGGCGTGCTCAGGCTTGGGACGCGGCAGGGCCTCAGCCCGTGCTGTCCTGTGGGAGGCCCGCACCTCCCACATCTGTCGGGGTGGCCTGAGTCCCCCCGCCACGAGGTCGTGGTCGGGCGGGACCCCCGGACTTACCACGTTGCCTTTCGGGCCTGGCTGACCGTCCATTCCCGTCACACCCTGGGTGGCGTCGAAACAGAAAAGAATCAACAAAGCTCAACAGGCAAAGCCCTCTCAGCACGGCTTGATCCCTGCCCACGAGGTCAGAGGGGGGCATGTCCTTCATGGGAGGGGAAAGGCTTGACCCCAGATAAATGCTGAGACTGGCTGCAGCTTAATGGGGCTGCTGGGCTCATTGCGTGGGGGCACCCCGTATTCTCGGACAGCTGGGCTGGGGGCCCAGCCCCGGGAAGCCGCTCCTGGACAGACCCCTGCCCGACTACAGGCCGTGGTCTCCCTCTGGGGCCGTCCGAGAGGGTCCCGGCCAGCACACGCAGGGAGGAAACGGGCATCCCGGGGACTGCTGACGACACTGGGCACCGTGTGTGGGGAAGGAGTGAGCCCAGCCGGCCTCCACCTGCAGGCTCACGCCGCCGGGCCATCCCCCATGCCCCACATGAGCACTGGGCCGGGCGCACGGCCGTCAGCGCGGGGGGCTGCCCGCAGGACCGCGCGGGCACAGCTGGGGGCAGGGACGGGGCAGACAGGCAGGGGACTTACGGGAGGTCCAGGAGGGCCTGGGGGCCCCTTCGGCCCCAGCAGACCTCGCGGCCCCTGCGGGAGGGAAGAGCAGAGAGGGTCAGACTCAGCCCGGAATCCCGGCCCCTGCCCTGCACCGCCCTCAGCCCCCACTTCCGGCGTCTCCGCTGCCCCGGGAGCGTGGCCGACACCCCTCCTCGCCCGCTTCCTCTGCTCCCCCCACCCCGGCTCCCGGCCTGGGCCTTGGGGCGAGGGGGGCCAGGCCTGGTCGGGGCTCAGTCCCCACCCGCGGCCGGATGGGCGCTGCCCCACGCCCTGGAGGGTCACAGTGCGGTCGCCACCTGCCCTTGGGCCGCTCCCACCCGCCCCCCTGCTGGCGCTTGATTTCAAGGGCCCTTCATTCTGACAGAACCTCTTCAGACGCAGCACAAGAGACACCCTCCCTGCGTTCCCTGCCACTTAAATGTTCTTCGCGGTTTTAATACCCAGTCACATAAATGTTTTCAGGAGTTAATAACCCAGAAGGCATTGCCTAGACACGGCTTAGAGGAGAGCGCTGTGGGCGAGCCCCCTTGGGGGCTAAGCAGACACCTGGGGGGTGATTCAGTCC
>CM035272.1:1602008-1614488 GCA_020226075.1 Hydropotes inermis | reverse complement strand
CCGACGCCCCCTCACGCACCCCACCCTGCAGGTCCCCCCCTGACTCAGGCTCGGGCCGCCGCTCCAGCGCGGTCCTGCTCACCTCCCCGTGTGCCCCCCGCCCCACTCCCAGGAGCCCGCAGAGTCTTCTGTCTCAGGCTGAGCCCTGCCTAATCTGGGCCCCGAGCCGATACCGGAACATCAGCGAGAGGCAGAATCCCGCCCGGCCCGCGCACTTACAGGCTCCCCGGGCAGCCCTCTGGGCCCAACCTCTCCATCGTCGCCCTGTGGGGGAAGAAAGGCAGAGGTTAGGGACAAGCCGTGCGGCCTGGGCCCCAGGGAGACACCTTTGCCTCATCTCTGCCGGAGTCTCGGGCCTGGGGCTGCTCCGGAAACGCCAGAGCCAACACTAGTCCTTTCGCCCGCAGGGAAGGCCCGGCGCCCTCCTCCCGGAGGGTGAAAGGCGAGGTCAGGCTCACAGGCCACAGCCCCAGGGAGGGGAAGCCGGGCAGAAAGCACCCCTGGTTACCTGCCAGGCACAGAGACAGACGAAAGATAAACTGCCTGGCAGAAAGCAGACAGAGACAGGGAGATGATGGATGACAGATCAGATTTAAAGACGGGCAGACAGACGGATGGACAGACGCACAGATAGATGAGAGACAAACAGGTAAGAGACGGGTGATTAACAGATGACAGATGGAGACATACACAGATACGTAGACGGATGACAGATAGAAAGTTTAAAGATAGGAAGGTAAACAGATAACAGATAGACGGATGATGGATCGATGCATAGCGCGCCCAGACCCCCACACCCGCGCATCAGTCTGCCCCACCTCCAGGGTGAGGAAGGTCACTTTCCGGCTCCCTCAGCCTCTCTCCCTGCCCCGACCCTGCGCTCCGCCCCTCGCAGCCTCCCTCTGCCGCTGAGCTCATCAGCTCCCCCACGACATCTTTCCTGAGATCACGCCCTGGGCAACTGGTCAAAGCGCTCAGGGCGCCCACACCCGTCAGCGTCAAGGTCCATGAGCTGGAAGTTGGGTGCAGCCCACTGACGACCCTCAACCACGAGGGTGCGCACCGCCGCCGGCATCCACTCAGTTTTCAGAGGAGACGGGCAGCTGGCGCGCCCTACACGCAGCAGGATACGTACCCTTTCTCCATCTTCCCCCGGAGGTCCCGGCGGGCCGGACGGGCCAGGGTCGCCCTAGGAAGGCAAGCAGTGTCAGCACCAGCCCCCCGGGTGGATGCGCACGGCTGTATCAACCCCCGTTTCATCTCTCTCTGCTTCTGAGGCTGAAAACCCCCCCCCCCCCCCAGGCCTTTCCCAGAGTCACAGAGGACCCGTCAGAAAACACGGGGCCCCCTGGCTTGTCGGGGGGCGTGGCTGGCTGGCGGGATGCTCCCCAGGCCTCGGAGTCCTGGCGGCGGGTCAGATAGAGCAGCACCGAGGACCGCTGGGCGCCCCAGGACCCGCAGCAGGGTCCGAGCAGCACCCCACTGGCCTCTCCGTGGGAAGCAGGCTGCACCCCAGCCCCACGTGGCCCCCTGAAAGGGCCACCGCTCAGCACTCTGAGGGTCAGCGCTGGCCCGCCCGACACCCTGCACCTCAGGCCCTGCACTCCATCCGTGCTCAGCACGTGCCAGTCGCTGGCCTGGCCTGATTGGGGTCCCCGGGGGTGGTGGGGCGCGCAGGTGCGGCAGCTCTGGCTAGAGCCCTACAACTGCCTCCCGAGGCAGCACAGGCGTGATGGGTGACCCGTGTGACAAAGCCAACATGTGTGTGGGTGCACGTGTGTGCACACGTGTGTGCCGTACACACAGACATGTGTCCGCAGGTCCAGAGTGTGCCGAAACATCAAAGAATCGACAGCATCAGAGAAAACAGGTCAGGCAGGAACCATCCACGGAGCTGCCGGGAGCATTGGCCGGGGGCACCTAACTTGCGTCAGACGAGCCCAGCCGCAGCCCCCACCCCACCGCTGTCCACGGGGGAGGCCACGCAGGGGAGGCCATCCACGGGGGAGGCCACGCGGGACCGGCCCGCATCCCGGAGTTGCCCCTTTAATGGTGCGGAGAGTTTTGGCCGGCCCCCGCAGGGCAGCTGCTGGGTTTCCTGACAGTGTGGAGGCCCCTGAGCAGAAGCGGCTTCCCGCTGCCTGGCCCCTTGAGGGACAGACCCCAGTGGCCCTTTCGCCGTCAGCGGCGGTGGAGAAATGGGCCCTCCGTGGGCTGAGCTCGCATCCCCAGGACGTTCTGACCATGTCCGGCCCCACCCCCATGAGGCTCTCGTAGCGACCACTCTGGGATCGAAGGTCTGGCCCCCGGGGAACCTAAGGCTGCCCCGAAGGGCCCTCACACGACCGCTCCCTGCGGCCCCCAGACAGCAAACACTCACCCGGTGGCCCTTCTCCCCCGGCAGCCCCGCCAGGCCATCGAAGCCGCGGTCACCCTGCAGGGAGGACAGAGGGCAGCTCAGTGCAGGTCCCACGGCCCCTCTGCGGGCCCCAGGTGGGGTCCACACAGCGTCTAACGCCTGGGGCCCCCACTGGCCACCCCCCAGCGCACCGGCCACAGCCCTGGGTCCACGTTCCCATCTCTTTCCCCAAAACCCCAACCAAGGCCACACAGAGACAAATGGCTTCTGTCCCAGAGCCACGGGCAGCGAGACCTCAGACGGAGGGCTGCAGAGTCTGTGTGTGAGCATGCACAAGGGCTCCCGGGCCGCCGTCTGCCTGTGCCTCTCACCGTGACACACCAGGGCCCAGCGCGGCACCCACACACAGTAGGTAGACGACTCAGCACCGCCCTTGGGCCCTGGGGCACCCCGGCTCCCCGGCAAGCCCTCCTCCCACCGCCCAGGGGGCCTCCCAAAGCCCAGCTGCCCGCCTCGTGTGGCAAACCGCATAAGGGAAGGCTAGTTCAGCCTGGAATCCTTTTGCTGTTGCAACAAGACAGTAACCTCCTGGGACAGACTCGGGAAGCTTCTCCTCCTTTGTCACCCAAGGTCCCTTAGACCAGGATGGCTCCAGGCTCGCTCGGGGCTCACAGGGGGCAGCCGGGTGCCGGCCCACACCAGCTCCGGGGTGGGCAGGGGCAATGCCCGAGAACAGCTACTGTCCCCACTGTGGGCTCCTCGTATGGCCCTGGACAAACTCTTGCAGGGTGAGAAGGATGGGTACCAGGAACAGGGCCGGTCCCCCCCAGATTCGGGGACAGAGGGACAGGCCCGCCACACCACGGTGGCCGGGGGTCATGGGCTGCCCTGGGCTGCAGCCTCCTCAGCCAGGGCAGACACTGCCCTCAAACACACCTGAACTCCCCGTGTGCAATGTCTACTCGCTCCCTGCAACCCCAAGGAGCTCGGACTCCCCCACCTGGGCAAGAGGACTTCCTGCCCTTGGACTTGGGGGACCCACGAAATTCAGCCCACTGACACCGGTCCCATTGTCCATGTGCCGAAGGGCTGACCCAACCTGACCCTTCCTGCCCCCGAATGAGGGCACACGCCCTGTCTCCAGTATATTCGTCACAGCCGACGACAGGGGTGATGCTGACCGCGCGGGCCCCGGGGGGCGGCGACCGCACCTACCTTGGGGCCAGTCTGTCCCGGCATCCCTCTTGCCCCGTCACTGCCGGCTCGGCCCTGGAACAGAGTGGGGCAGAGTGTCAGCATAAAGGAGCGGCCAGCGTGAGGACCCCGAGCAGGGCTCCCTGTGACGTCAGACCACAGCCCCCGCCTCAGGCTGGCCCAGAGGACCCAGACCTGCAGTCCCGCTTGCTGTTCACAGGCTCTGGTCTTCCCAAGCCTTGCCATCCTGAACCTCAGAACGGGCACAACCCAATTAACCACCTAAGTGTCCACCCCGAACCAATCACAGGCTCTGGTCTTCCCAAGCCTTACCATCCTGAACCTCAGAGTGGGCACAACACAATTAACCTCCTAAGTGTCCACCATGGACCACTGAACCCCAGCAGAGGTTGGAAATCTAAACGGCAGCCCTTTCAGAACTGGCCATGCACCCCTCTGCCTGTGGACCTGGGGCCTTGACGGGCCGCCTCGAGACACCCGTGCTTGGGAGCCATTCACTCTGTAACGTCCCTTCTAACTACGACTGACTCCTGGGACGGAGGCCCCGGACTAAGGAATGACTCGTTTTTTGCCTCGAGTGCTTTGCAACTAGAGCAGGAACTGGCAGACCAGTGGCCAGCGATCCTTGCAGAGGCTCATTAACACAAGAAATGAGTATCCCTTTCACTCAGCAGAAACATTCAGTTGATGGAAAGATGCGCTAGTGAGAGTTTGATGTGGGTTAATTAGGATTTCCCGAGCTCGCGCGGACGCTGTTCATTAATTTACGTCGGGTGAGAAAGGCGCCCGCCCTCTGTCAGTCACCACGGTCACCTGAGGGAAAGCACTCCCCTCCACTAACACGCCCGGCCGGACAGAGTCCGAGGCGGGGGATAGAGAGGGGCTGCCGGGGGGTCTGAGAAGCCACCGGCTATTCCCCCGCAACAAAACTGAAGCCGTTTCTGGAGAAAGGAGGCTGCCCTGGAGAAGGAGGGACCACTGATCATGTTGTCTTTTACACACTTGCTCCCAAAGAACATGGGAAACTGCTTTAATTCAAAATGTGGGTTAATATGGAGCTCAGCTCGGGGCTCTGTGATGACCTGGGGTTGGGCCGGGGGACTGGGAGGCAGACTCAAGACGGAGGGGTACGGGTGTTCTTATAGCCGATTCACATCGTCATACAGCGGAAACTAACAACAGTGCAAAGCGGTTATGCTCCAATTTAAAAGAACATGTTAAACTGTGTTCGGATGCTCAGGACGGAGGCTGGGGCAGGGGAGCTCACTGCCGTGGGACAGGACCCACCCAGCCCCGGACACAGATGTGCCCTCTGAAGGCGGGGGAGGCTGGCCGGCGAGACGCAGCGTCACCACGGCAGACGCAGCGCCGACTCCCGCCGAAAAACACTCACCCTTCTCCCAGGCTTTCCTGCCGGGCCAGGCGGGCCTTGCACGCCCCGCGGACCCTGTCCGGATCAGAGGGCAAAGGTCAGTCACGTGTCCGCTTCTCGGAGGACAAAGCCAAGCCTGGTCCCCGTGCTCGGCCCCCCGCTCCCGCCGCCGCCCAGCTGCCAGCACGCGGCATCACGCGGACAGGGCGCAGGGTCCGCGGCCCTGAGCCAGGGCAGGACGGAAGGCAGCCCGCGCGGTCCCGCTCTGGACCCCACAGCCGCTCCGCATCGGGCGGAGGCAGTGACAGGGCTCCGTCTTCCCGGAGAGGCAAAGGCCCCGGGATACGTACCTGAGGCCCCATGTCTCCTGGCTCGCCCTTCAGACCTCCGCTCCCGGGAGGGCCCTGGGGGGACACGCCTGGTTAGGGGGCACCCAGCACAGGGGTACAGGCTGTAGGGGTGGCTGGGGAGGGCAGGGAGGGGGAAGGACCCGGGGCTGCCCCCTGGGCAGGGCCCCCGTGCAGCCCACCCACCGCCTTGGACACACCCGAGGGACGAGCAGTCATTTTCCTGGTTTGCATCTCGTCCCGGGTTGGAGGGAAACCCTGGACGGGGGCAGGGGGAAACCCCTGCGCTCAGCACATGCTCGCTTCTCTCTGGGACGGATCTGCCCTCCGTCCGCCACAGCCCGCAGCCCAGGGCCGGGTGTGGACGTACTTGTCCATGGCAGGGCAAGATCGCCAGATGCTGTGAGGGACTGAACACCCCAGGGTCAGGGGCCAAGCGCACCCCCCCCCGGGGAACAGAGAGAGGCCCCGTGGGGCCTCGGCTCCCCGCAACTGCAAGAGCCACACCTCCCCCGGAGACCCCTCTCCCTGGCCCTGGGGTGCCCGGCACACGCTGCCCAAGGAGTCGGGTGGGAATCAGGGTCTGCCTCATGCTGAAGTGGTCTGGACGGTAAATAGCCTCAAAAGAAAGAGGCTTGGAGCCCCCTCGGGGGGGGGGGGGCGAAGCAAAGTCGGGGTCAGTAAAACTGCAAGAGTTTCCTTGCCCCGAGGGCAGCCCGGGCCTCTGGTGCCCAGGGAGCTCCCCACCCCCCGCCCTCAAGATGCTCTGACCCGGTGAGCTGGGAGCCTGATGGGCAGGGGCCAGTGAGGGGCACCCACCCCACACCCCCAAGATGACTCACCATGGGACCCGGCCTCCCAGTGAGACCCATCGGGCCAGCGGGCCCCCTCAGCGCCAGCTGCAAGGCAAAACGGGGCATGCTGAGAAACGGCTGGTGTACCCGTCCTGACAGGCAGGAAGGGGCCAGTGTGAGAGGCCAAGGACAGAAGCCTCTGGCGGGGGAGGTCACAGGGACCCCGGACCCACCTCCTCCGATCCTCTGGGCTCCCAGCAGCAAGCACCAACGGGGCGGCAGAGGTGGGCGGCAGCCGGGTGGGTGCCCACTCACCGCTTTGGGGGTGGGTGCCCGGAGCCTCGGGCTGACCCTTCCTTCTCCCCACCTGCCCCGGCCAGCCCCGCACCCTCACAGCGCGCGTGAAACGCGGCTGCCCTGGGGGGCTGGCCGGGCATGTGCTGTGCAGGCGCTGAATCACACATTCCCCGAGAGGCACTTTCAGGGCCCGGGGGTTATATCGGGGAGCCTTCGGGGTGAGTGAAGTCCTTGCCCCAGCCACGGGGACCCCCCTGCACCCCTGCCCAGGTGCCCGCTCCTGCCCACTGCTGAGGCTCACTCCCACCGGCATTCTCCAAGGGCCTCTTCCACACCTATCGTGCAACTGTTCCCTGCACGAGGCCATTTCAACTTTGGAACATTCTGTGTTATAAGATCTTAGGAGCCCATCTCCCACTTGGCTTCAGTCAACACACCCACAGATTCAAAGGCCAGCCCGGCCGGCCTGTCAATAAGCCCCGTGGCGGGGGATACGGCCTGTCGCCCGCTGACAGCATTACACGGCAGTTTGCTCCACAGTAACAACTGCGTACCCGCTGCCCTGTAATTCATTATCCACGCACTCTGATCATCAGTATCTATCCGTGGAGACAGAGCTACATAAATATCGCCAAGCGAGGGACTCCTCAGCCGCTCCTTGTGACGCCCCATTACGGGCACTCCAAGGAAGGATGGCCCACCCCGCCGGGTGGCATTTGCTCTTGTCATCGGCAATCAGCAATCTGGAGCCTTGTCAATTAAAATGTAATTCACTCATCTGCTCGTTTGCCAAGAGCGGAATGGTAAGGAGGCTCCTTGGGACGCCCCAGGCTGAGCGAGGGGCTTCAGGGCCCACGGGCTTCCCCCCGACGTTCAGACTCAACCCAGCCCCATCACAAGGGACCCTCCAGGAGTACATGGGGTCTCTCCGTCCCAGAGCCGGGAGGAGGCAGTACATGGCCGAAGAAGACAGGGTCAGCAGAAGCCAGAGGGGCTCAGCGGTGTGTCCATATCTGGGAATCTGGACCCTCGGTGTGGACAAGGGACCCCTGAGAAGCTTCCCCCACCTCTCCTGGTGCTCACCAGGGCCCCCAAATGTGCAGGGGTGACTGGACAACGCCCCAGGCTCCTGAATCCCAGGTGAGCACCCCAAGTTGGGAAGAGGGGCTCCCCCTGCAAGCTGGGCTCCCAGATGCTCCCCAAACCCCAGGGCCACTCACCCGGGCCTGCTGCAGGATGGCTTGAGCTTGGGACTCCTGGGCGGAGACCATAGGTCCTTTGGAGCCTGCATCACCGCCCCCTCCAAAGCGGAACTGCAGATGCAAGAGTGGGGTCAGCGGGGCTTCACGGGCACGGATGTCCACGCTGGACCCCAGGGCTGAGGGTGTCCAGGGGCCCCTCAGCTGACAGCAGGGCTCGGGGGGGCTGGCGGGCAGCTTCCAGCCCCGGGCCTCCGCCTGCTGACCACGCCACCCGACTGCCTGCACACGGCTGCCCCGTCTCTGCCCGACAGTTCCAGCCCTGGGCATTCCCACCCCCCGGCATCCATGACATCTCTCCTGAGACCCCAGAGCCCTGTGCCAACACCCATGCTGAGGGGCACACGGGCTCAGGGAGAGACGACGTCTCCTGGCCTGGGCTCCCCGAGAGGGAGGTGGCCTGGGTCCTCTGCAGACCCCCAGGGTCAGGAGCAGGTCACGTTCAAGGAGGGAGTAGGTGGTCTGAGGGTCTGAGGGAGAGGGCAGGTGTGTGGTGACGGAGGCGGACGCCACACAGCTTCCTGCAGAGATGGGCTCTGCTCCCGCCCTGGACGCTGTCGAAGGTGGAGACCCCGATCCTGATGTCCACCCTGCTGGGCTGGCAGAACACTCCCAGGAGCTATCTCCACAGGACGGCTGGCCCAGGTTGGAGCCCGTCTGTGGTCAGGGGACCCCCCCTCACTCTGAGCTCCGAGCCCGCCCCCCAGTGCCGCCCCCCCAGGTACACTCACAGGCAGCATTAGCATGGTTCCAGGAGGGCCGGGCAGCCCGTCAGCACCAGGAAGGCCTGGGCGTCCAGGAGGACCCTGCGGATAGAGGGCAGGAGAGCGGGTCAGGGCCTGGGAGGGAGCTGGACTGGGGCGTCGTGAGGGGCGGAGTCAGGGCCCGCGGGAAGCCACGGCGAAAGCACAGAGCGACACAGGGCCCGGAGCCCGGAGGAGGGGCTTCACTGCGGGCCGAGGACGAGAAGACCCCGGACCCGGGAGAGCCGAGCGAAGAGGCAGAAAGCCTGGAGTCTGCAGTCCAGAGTGGCAGAGGCCACCCCGCGGGAGGCGGGCAGGGGAGAGGCGCCCCAGCTTCCACGGCCCCAGGAGCGTCCCTGCCGGGTACCGCCCTGGGCTGGGCAGCCCAGCAGCCCCGGTGCTGACGGCTAAGAGGCCAGCCCACCCCCACGCCCCCTCGGCCCTGTGGGCGGAGCAGAGGCCGCACAGGCCACGTCCGCTCGTTTAGACGGACATAAGGGGCAGGCATCCCCGGGGTCACAAGGCCTCCTGCGCACTTCGAGGCCCCACCTCTGCACAGACACCACCTCAGCGCTCGCCCGGCTGGTCCCCGACACCCCCAGCCCCCGGCAGAGCCTCTGACCGATTCTGGCGAAGGTCAGGCCTAGGTGAATGCTGCACGGATGTGAGCGAGCATCGTCACTTCAGTCGTGCCCAACTCTCTGCGACCCCACGGAGTGTATGTGGCCCACCAGGCTCCTCCGCCCATGGGGTTCCCCAGCCAAGAATACTGGAGTGGGGTGCCACCTCCTTTGCCAAGGGGAGCTTCCCAACCCAGGGATCGAACCCTTGTCTCTGATGTCTCCTGCGTTGGCCGACGGGTTCTTTACCACTAGCACCACCTGGGAAGACCCCTGCAACATGAATAATACGGCTTCTTGTCAGAAAAGCGTTTTTATCACTCAGCTTTTCACAGAGGCAGACAGACGCCCAAGCAGCTTGCCGTGGGCGAGGTTCATGTGCAGACAAGCGCAGCCCGCCCCCTCAGTGAGACAGACCGCCACCAGCCCATGGCAGGGTGCTGGTTGAGCCCTGCACGCACGACCGCAGCGCGACGCTCCCGGGGCAGACGCACCTCACTCCCGAGCCCCGGCCCAGAGGACCGAGCACGGGGCTCCACCCCAGATGGGCTGGGAAGGGCGCGCCCAACCTGGCCGGGACCTCCACCCGCCCGTCTTCTCCTTCGCGGCTGTGTTACTCCAGGGCTGATCCCTCCTCCCGTGAAATGTGGCAGAACAGGGCTGCCTGCAAAGCGGAACGTGAACGCTCCCTCTTGCGCCTCCAGGAGTAGCCGGGGATAAACGCCTGTAGGTGCCCAGGGAGGCCGGAAGCACACGCACCAAACATGCGATGTGTATCAGGCCTATGAGTCCACGGGCCGGGCGGTGGGGGGCGGTTCTCCTCTTAGGAGGTGGTCTTATACACGTGGCTGGCAGTCTGCGCCTCCCCTCTGCCGCGTGTGGAGGCCTGTTTGTGAGCTCAGCCTCACTGCTTCCAATGGCCTCGGAGGTCCCCGCCCTCACGGGCTCATCAGTGATTGAATCCGTCCTCCTCTGAAGCGTGTTTGGGTCCAGTTTTCATTAGGACACAGGCTGTTGTGATGAAGCTTCAGGCATCTTTCTTTCCTCTTTTGTTTTTTGGCTGAGCCAGGCGGCACATGGAATCTTAGTTTCCCACCCAGGGGTGGAACCTGAGCCCCAACAGTGAGAGCGTGGAGTCCCAACCACTGGACCGTCAGGGGGAATTCGAACCATCTTTCTTAGATAGGTTCTCAGAAGCAGAACTGCTGGGTCAAAGGATTTCTGCGGCAGCTCCCTGCCCATTTTTTATTGCTAATAGGCACAGCTAAATGGTCCTTGCTTGCCATTTTCGAAAAGAAAAAAATATTCCCAGAAGATAAAATTTACTTAAAAAAGAAAAACCCAGGGAGTGTTTTGCCAGTCAGACTTCCTCTTGGAAATTCTACCCTGAGAGCTGCTCACTGCTGAGCTTTCCGCGCCCAGTCGATCCCAAAGCAAACCCCCAACTCAGCTTAGAGTCGCGTGTCCCAGGGACGAGATGCCGCCCATGTAATGTCCACGCCCATGTGGTGCGGGCTCACACGCGTGTGTATGCGTGTGCACGCGTGTAGCGCTGGAAACCAGGGAAGCACATGGGGCAGCCCCTCACCCACTGAGACCCTCCTCCTGCTCTTTCTAAGCTGCAGGGGTGAAAGTTCAACCTCGGGGCCCCAAAGCTACTCAGCCCTCATGCTGACATCATCAACCACACTGAAAACAATCCCCAAGAGCGTGTGGGTAGACAGACAAAAGTCTGACAACCCTGTGAGAGAGAGAGGGTTTACCTGTGGGAGAAAACCCCCCATTTTAAGGGACCCTCCTGACACCTTAAAATCTGACACGAGTCCCATGCAGCCCCGCGCCTGTGATCTCTATACTCACCACTGCTCGGAGAAGCTCCCAGCCAAACTCTGCCAGGCCCCAGGGTCTGTGTCTCAAAGACTCGGCCCCCCAAGCCAAAACAGGGGTCTCCATCCCAGCCGCCCTGCCACCCTCCACTGGACTTGAGCCGAGGACAGGGCTGCTCTGTCCACGACCTGCGTCAGACGCAGGGCACGCCGCAGCTGCCGGGCTCAGGGCGATTTAAGAAGAGCCGGCCGGCCTTTGCGTCTTTAGATCAGTGCCCTGAGCTGGCCAGGCAGGCGCTATAAGGGACTGGTGCTGCGGGGCAGGCCGCACGCAGACCCCGTACAGACACCAGGCCCTCCCAGGGCGGCACAGGGCTTTCCCGAGGCCGTCCTGGAGCCGCGCCGCCGCAGACAACAGGCAATAGAGAGCTAGACACTGCGAAAGCGGCTGCCGGCTCCAGCCCCGCTGGTCCAGAGCCCGGGACTCAGCAGCAGGCGGATCGGGGCTCACCCCCGGCTACAGAGCCCGGCTGCAGCTCGCCACAAGGACAGGCAGCGGGGCTGGGCGGGGAGCGCCGGAGAGCAGGCGAGCCTTTACGCTGGGACACTTCTGCTGTCAGGCTTCAGAGAGGCCCAGCAGAGGGGAGCAGCTGCGTCGCCCCTCGGGTCCTCGGGATCGGGGTGGCTCGCTCAGGTCTGATCCTGTGCAGTTGCGGTTTGGGGGAGGCCGAGGCGTTCTCAGTGGTCACTTCCTGATCTAGATCCGAACACTGGCTACCCCTGCGGCCGGGCCAGGGGGCCAGACGGCCCTGGACGGAGACCCTGGGCGTTTCCGCTCCCAGCCTGCCCCTCTCGGGAGGACCCCCACCCCGTGCGCTCCCTGATGTGACAAAGGGTTCCTTCCGGCTTCCGGGGCTTCAGGGTTAACAAGGAGACTCGGATGGCCCCAGTGCCATGCTAGTAACGCCCCCCCACAGCACGGCAGGGGGCGAGCAGGTCACAGAGAGGACGCGGCCCCACCTCCCCCGGGGAAGCCCCGCATCACCGCGCCTTGTGGCCGGGACCTCACAGACACTGGCTGTGCAGAGAAGCTGACTAACCAGGTGTCCCGGGATGGATGGCTCCACGAAAGATGTCCTGGGCACACAGGGGCGTCTGGGGCCCAAGCCCCACACTCAGCCCCCAGGAGGTGGGAGACAGCACAACAGCCTGCCCTGGGGCACCCGCGGTCACGCGCCGCGGCCTCTGCAGAGCTGGAAGCTTCCTACGGGTCTCAGTGGACCCTGCATCTTGGCCACGTGGCAGGGACCTGGGCTGCGCCCAGTCCCCAGACCTGAGCGTGAATCCAGCCAGCCTGCCCAGAGCCCACGCTCTGCAACATAAGAAGGTACCACAGCTAGAGCAGAGTCTGCTCTCCACAACTAGGGAAACACCTGCACCGCCAGGAACACCCAGCAGAGCCAGAAACACGTAAATAAATAAGCGACATGATTTTAAAAAGGAAGAGCGGCAGAGTCCCAGGATCGGGACGGGTGGGGGTGGGGGCAAGGATCTCCCAGATTCCCCGGTGAGCAGCTCTCACGTGCAGACGGGCATGTGAGGGGTGGGGGTGGGGGCAAGGATCTCCCAGATTCCCCGGTGAGCAGCT
>CM035272.1:1523863-1539107 GCA_020226075.1 Hydropotes inermis | reverse complement strand
CATGGTGTTCCGGGCTCTGTCACAGGCTTCCACAAGCGTGGGGCCCAGTGTTGCCACCTGTGCACCCAGACCTGGGACATTCTGGCCTTCGAGGGTCAGATGTGTGGCCTCTCGAGGCCTGCTGTGGGCAGCTCTCTGGCCCAGGGAGCAGCTGGTGGACAGAGGTGTGCTGGGCTCCCTCCACTCGGTGCGGGGGGTGGCCTGGGCCGCTGCAGCCCCTGGGGGTCCACACCACCTGCTGTCTCGTCAGGAGGCAGCCCTGCCCTCGTCACCTAGAAGCCGAGCCTCAGCCTCAGAGGCCCCAGGATGCCAGTGTGGCCCCGAGACCCCTTGTGGTGCCCGCGGGGCCGGACTCGTGGGGACTTGCCAGGGGCAGGGGCTCTGGAGGCAGCTGACCCCCAGGGGCCTGGGGCCTGGCCTTGGTCAGGGCTCTGCGTGGTGCCAGCGCTGGGCGGGCTGCAGGCCAGCTCTGGGAACACGCTCCCCGCCTGTCCCCACAGGGCCCCAAAGGCGAAAGAGGGGAGAAGGGCGAGTCAGGCCCCTCTGGTGCCGCTGGACCCCCAGGGCCCAAGGGCCCTCCTGGAGATGACGGTCCCAAAGGCAGCCCTGTGAGTACCGGGGGACGCTGGGGCTCTCAGCAGGGTCCTTCTCACTCCCAGGCCGGGGGGTGCAGAAGTTGCCTGACCCCTGTGGGTTTGGGGTGACCCCCTGGGTCCTGAACTAGAACAGAGGAGGAGAGAGGAGGAGAGAAGGGCCGGGAGGGGGCACACCTCGGAGGCTGTGGGCCGGGCAGCCTTCTGGACGGAACGGGCTCTGTGCCCCACCCCCCTTGCCGCAGTCTGCCTCGCATTGCTTCAGGAGGGTCTGCAGAGTAGCAAGTCCTGGAGTTCAGGGTCCAGGATCAGGGTTACCGCGGCCCCAGGAGCAGATGTGGGCAGGAGGCTGCCCTCCGAGGCCTCCAGAAGGCGAGCGGCAGCCCCGCGTGGCCCGCCACACACAGAGTGATGCTCTGGGGGGAGCCGCCTGCTCTGGGGGGCCCCAAGGTGCCAGGCTGGTGGGAGGCGTGGGCTGGCCATGTGGATGCAGGCCCGTGAGGCCTGCGCACTCTGGGAAGGTGGCTGATGCTTCTCTACTCTGTTTCAGGGCCCCGTCGGTTTTCCCGGAGATCCCGGTCCCCCTGGAGAACCCGGCCCTGCGGTAGGTGCTCGAGGGTGCAGACCTGGGGGTCCCCACAGCCAATGACCCACCTCCAGGCCCGTCTTTCCCTTCTGGTTGCTTCTGTTCTGCCTCTGCTTGGGGCCCGGTGCTCACCCCTGCTCTGATGAGTGCACAGGGAAAGGTGTTGCCCCTCCGAGCTCCCTGGGTGGAGCTGGGCTTTCGGGTCGGGACTGGGGGCCAGTGGGTGCTGATGCCTGAACTCTGGTGTGTCCAGGGCGCAGAAGGAACCTGCTTTTGGTCCCACAGGGTCAAGATGGTCCCCCTGGCGACAAAGGAGATGACGGTGAACCCGGGCAAACGGTGAGTCCACCCAGGACCTCTGCGGCTTCTCAGGGAGCTGTCAGGCCTTGCGACTTGCTCTGTTCATTTCACCCAGTTGCCTTAGAGTAGTGACCCAGCCACCACGGGGGCCGTGAGCTCCCTCGGAGGACCCTTGCGAGCTGGGGACCCTCCTCCCAGAAGGGGAAGTGTACCCCCAGGCCCAACAGTGGCTCTGCACACGAAGCCTGGTGTCCACGACGCCCCCCCAGAAGCCCACCCTGCATCGTCAGGATCCCTGTTTCTGCTGGGTGGGGTCAGACGTGCTCCTCAAAAGACTCTTCCCACGTGAGCCTCTGGAGCTGAGCTCACATTGGCCGTGCCTCTCATCTCGTGCCGGGTTTCTGAAACGTTGCTTCGAGCCTGCTTAGGGACACCGATTTAGGGCCCCAGAGAGATTTCTGCCCTCCTCCCACTTCCTGGCCGGTGACCCAGAGTCCACCTCTGCAGAAGGGGTGCCGGCCAGCTTGCTGGGAACCTTCCCCAGACGCAGCAGAGCCACAGGTGTGGTGGGCCCCCACACTACCGCAGCCCGAGAGCAGGGCAGGGTAGTCTGGGACCACCCCAACTCAGGGCTGATTCTGCAGAAGATGAGACAGGCAGTTTTGGGGCTGGCCGAGGATGGACTGAAAACTCTGCGTTTTCTTAGCCTCGGACCCACCCAGCTCCGCCGGGTCTTAGCTAACATCCTTGGTTCCTAAACACTCTGCTCTCTCCCACCCCAGGGATCACCAGGCCCTACGGGTGAGCCAGGCCCATCGGGGCCTCCAGGAAAAAGGGTACGTGACGCTGCTGGGCACCCTTGCACAAAGCCTGACCCTCCCCCGCCCTGCACGGACCCCGGGGCCCTGAGCAGCCCCAGGGAGGAGGAACGGGCTTCTCTCTGAAGCTCACTGCCTGCTCAGCTTGCTGCCACAGCATCCGATCTCAGAGCCGCCAGGTCGATGCGTTGCTCCTTTCAGGATGAGCTGACTGCGGACACCTTCAGTGACGGCTGTCGTGGGAGAAACAACTCACCCACAAAGCTGAAAAAGCCCCTTTCCCCTGGGTCAGACCTTTGGAAAAGTCAGAGCAAGCAAACTGAATCATCCAGCAAATGGAACCATCTGTTGCTGGCCTGCGGTGACCGCGGCCGCTCTGAGTTTGCAGGAAGTGAGGCCACTGGAGTGCCCGCCCCTTGCCCAGCCCAGCCCACTGGCCTTTTCTGGAACTGGAGGCCCAGGGCCTTGTTCTGAAGGCCTGGGAGCAGCCCCACTGCCCTACCAGGCCTGTGCCCCCAATGCGCTCAGCTGCCCTTTCGGCTTCTGGGAGCCCACTCATCACGCGTTGCCCTCTTATACCTTCCAGGGTCCACCCGGCCCCGCAGGTCCCGAAGGCAGGCAGGGGGAGAAAGGAGCCAAGGTAGGTGCTTCTCAGCCCAGCTGCGGCCATGACTGTGAGCATGCATGGACCTTCTGGGGTGTGCCAAGGGCATGGTGACCGCTTGGGGTGTGGCGGGAGAGAGACTGGACGCTGAACATGCAGAGAGGGGCCGGCTGTCTTCAGACTTGGGCGGAGAGCCCATCCTCTGCAGGGGGAGCTGGGCTGAGCCTCCAGCCTGGGGTCCCTGGCCGGGCACTGCAGGTCATGTGCCCCGCCAGCCTGGGGGAGGGGAGGCCGATGCAGGGTGCCTTTGGGCCTGGCGTTGACCTGGCAGGGCCTGGCTGCCTCACCTGCAAAGCAGAGACAGTAACAGCACCCACTGCAGGGCAGAGGAACGGGTGGGGTGCCCTACAGTGAGGTTAGGGTGCAGCCCGGCACCCAGAGCCCTTGTGGCTGCTCTGCCCAGGGGCCTGGGTGCCTCCCCAGGAGTGGAGGTTCCCCGCCGTTGACTGAGACGGTGGAGCTCGCCCAGCCCCCGTCTGCTCAGGACATGCAGCGTGTCCACCCTAAGCTCCAAGCTGGCTGTAACCGCCATGGTGGCTGGGTGGCTGGAGCCCAGATGACTGAGGTCTTCAGTGGGTGGAGGATGGGGCTGGATGGCCTCTACAGGGAGGAGAGTTGGGGGCAGCCCCTGGGTGTCGGGGGCATGCAGGGTTCTCGCCAAGGCTCCTCACGGTTTCTGAGTGGTGGTTCTGGGCGGGGGTGACTGTAGCCTCAAGCGTCGGGGCCCCCCCTCTGCCCTCTCTGCAGGGAGAAGCCGGCTTGGAAGGCCCTCCTGGGAAGACTGGCCCCATCGGCCCCCAGGGGGCCCCCGGGAAGCCTGGGCCCGATGGCCTTCGAGGGATCCCCGGCCCAGTGGTGAGTGGCCCCGGGGGGGGGTGGGGCTGGGGGGGGGGCGGCTGCTGAGGGAGGGGTGTGGGGACGGCCAGGGCGGGGCTCACGTGCAGGGTCGACTGTGTTTCAGGGTGAACAAGGTCTCCCTGGAGCCCCAGGCCCCGATGGCCCCCCGGGACCCATGGTGAGTCAGGACGTTCCCCAGGGGCCCCCAGTGGAGGTGGCGGAGGGCGGGGTTGGGGACAAGAGCTCTGAGCCCCCCGCCTCCCCCACAGGGGCCCCCAGGACTCCCCGGCCTCAAAGGAGACTCTGGACCGAAAGGGGAAAAGGTGAGTGGGCTGTAGGCGCCTGTGCGGTTGGAGCGCGGGCCCTTTGAGAGCCTCTGCCTCCAACCCTACAAGGTCTGGCTTTTCCCCCCCGTGCATCACCTACTCGGGGTGGGGACATGAAGGAAACAGCTCCATGTGGCTTGGAGACCCGGCCGCTGCCTGCTGTCGGGCCCAGCCCCGGGCACGTTTCCCCTGCAGGAGCTTCGGGCCAGACGCGAGGTGTTGCCACTGCAAATGCCCCTTTCATTCCCACAGGGTCACCCAGGCTTGATCGGGCTCATCGGACCTCCAGGCGAACAGGGAGAAAAGGGTGACCGTGGTCTCCCTGGCCCCCAGGGCTCCTCAGGCCCTAAGGGAGAACAGGTGCGTGGAACTGGCTCTGTGTCCAAAGAACCGAGGCTCGTTAGAGCCGGAAGGACGTCCCCTATCCACGGGACCAGGGCGGGAGCAGCCGAGGGGCCGGGCTCACCCAGGTGCACAGGACAGGGGCGGAACTGGAGCCCAGCCCAGGCCCTGAGCAGCCCTCACGGTTCTGCTGGCCTCCGCAGTGAAGGTCATCGCCCCCCTCCACACTCGGAAAGACCCTCTCTCCCAGCTGAACATCCAGGGGTCATTGGCGACGCTCAGCTGCATCCTGGCTCCCCCTTGACCCTGTATATGCCCTCCTGACCCTGGACTTCCCTGGGAACCAGCCCCCGGGAAACCACAACCAGGAAACCAGCCTGCGAGGCTGGCCCGCCCTGCACCTAGGAGGTTCTGGCAGTGGATTCCTTGGCCGGGGAGCGGGGGGGGTGTGCATGGGGTTGTGGGGGGCCTGGCAGGCCTGCCTTTCCGTCCCCATAGCAAGGTTCACAGGGCCTGTGAACCCCCGCTGCCCCGCTGTACCTTACACACGTGCGTGTGGTGGGCCCTGGAGATGACGCCTGAGCACATTGGGTGTATGTGTGCACACATGTGTATCTATCTTACACACGTGTGTGCGGCGGGCCCTGGAGATGACGCCTGAGCACATTGGGTGTATGTGTGTGCACACGTGGCACTTAGACCAGGAGAGAGGGTCAGTCAGAGGATGCAAGCTCCACTGTGGGGAAGCCCCTGCGAGGCTGGATGGACAGACGGAAGAGACAGGGCCCCAGGTTGCTGTCTGCCTGCTGCCCAGGGCTCATGCTTGGGGTGGGCCCTCAGCGGGAGCAGAAAGCAGCCAGCTAGACAGGACCTGGTGGGGATGGTTCACACGAGGACATTAGAGGGAGGTTCACACTCAGGCTCCCTGGGGGTCCTTCCAGGCCGGCCCGGCAGTGGCCCCGGGGTGCCAGGCCTCCCAGCAGGCGTTCAGGCCCCGCAGGGAGTGAGGGCTCTGCCCACACGTGTCCAAGTTTGGGGAGGAGGCCAGTGAGAGCCAGGGAACGAGGCTGCAGGACAGGCTCCCTCCTGATCCAGGCGATGACGACCGCATTTCTGCTCCTTTCAGGGTATCACCGGTCCTTCCGGCCCGATTGGCCCCCCAGGTCCCCCTGGCCTGCCGGTGCGTATCTGGAGGGGCGGGTGGTTCCCTGGGTTGTTCTGGGGGAGCAGGGTGGGAGTGGTCACGGGGAAGCTGTGGGGCCCCAGAGTGGGGTCTGCGGGCCCCCTGGGTTGTTCTGCTCATTATCTCTGATCCGAGTTATGAGCAATGGAAATCAGGAAGTGGATCACTGGGCACTGATTTCAGGTGCGGGAGCTGGGGGTGAGCTTCTATCTCCAGGCATTTTAGGGCATGTGGACAGTCCTCTGTAGGCGTTTTGGGGACAGTGAGGACAGCGGCCAGTCCCTCCTGGCCCCTCGCTGTCTGCACGAGCAGGGCCAGCCTGGCCTGGACATGAGGAGCTGGGGTCCCGGCTTCCAGGCACCAGCCTGGGGCCTCCCCCTGCAGCTGGGAGACCCAGGACACGTCCTGGAGCCTTGAGTTGCTTCTCACCCAAAACCAGCCGACCTCTGAGCTCCACCCGAGCCTGGGTCCACGTGGCCCAAGGCGGCCCCAGCTTCTCTGCCGCTGGCCCCGTGGCAGGCTGTCAGGAGGGGCCGGGGGCTCCACGTCAGGGCCTCCGAGGCCAGCACGCCCCTGTTGCTTCTCACTTGGGCCGCCTGAGCTGTGATTTCCCTGCCATGGAGGGTGGGGGCTGGGCTGGGGCCTACAGGAGCCCCGACCTCCATGTGAGTGAGCGCTCCCCCATCTGCCTCCCTGTGAAGCAGATACAAGCTCAGACTCCTGGAAGTGCCAAGGGCGGAGAAGGAGGGCAGAAGGGAGGCGGGGCTGCGAGGGTGTGGGTCACAGCGGGGGGCCTGGGGGGAAGGGGCCAACCCCGCTGATGCCCTGCCCCTCTCCACAGGGCCCCCCTGGTCCAAAAGGTGCTAAGGGCTCCTCGGTAAGTGGCATCTCCCTGACCAGCCCCTGGGCCCGGGGTTGGAGGAGGTGCAGGCTGTGGGCTGAGAACCTCCTGGGGTCCCCCATCCCCCTTGCCTCTCGGGGCTGGCGGTTGACGCCTCTCCTGTGGGGCCAGGCTACCCTGCACCCACCCCACCACAGACCACGGCTCCCTGTGCACAACGAAGGGCTCTGTCCCCCAGGCTCCCCCTCTGACTGTCCGGTTCTCACATCTGGGGCTGGGGGCGCCCAGCACATTCAACAGGCCCCTCTGCCCTCTCCACGTGTTCCCGGGGATCGTTCTGGATCGCCAGGTGGACAGGTCCTGTCAGGCCTCCGTAACTGTGGCTGATTCTGGTTTCTTTTTCCCCAGGGTCCAACTGGCCCGAAGGGTGAGGCAGGCCAGCCAGGACCCCCTGGTCCACCGGTGAGTAGCCCTTGAGGAGTTGGGGGAGTCCCCTAATGCTGAGACAATCGTGGGAAGCATGTTTGTGTAGTTTGATCCCAAAACATTCTGAACCGTGTGTGTGACGTGTGGTGGGGCGGGGCCTGTCCCTGGACACAGATCAGCCCAGGGTGCCTTGCCCTCCGAAGTCTGGCTGGGGAGAGATGAAGGATGAGTACACGTGTGTGTGTGTGTGTGTGTGTGTGTGTGCACCCACATACCTCTGTGTGAACAGGTGTGTATGCACACATATGCATGTGTGTGTGTGCATGCACGTGTGTGTTGGGTGGGGTCCGGGCAGCACTAGGCAAGGCCCCTTGGGATCGTGTGGAATGTTCCAGAGATACAGAAAAGGGAAGAAGACTGCTGAGATGGACAGACGCCTGCAGCCCAGCCTGCAGCGGCGGCCCTGGCTCTGGGCCCTGCCCTGCCCCGCCCCACTCACAGCTGTCCTCTTCTGCACCCAGGGCCCCCCGGGCGAGGTCATCCAGCCCCTGCCGATCCAGGCGTCCAGGACCCGGCGGAACATCGACGCCAGCCAGCTGATGGACGACGCAGAGGGCGAGCAGTACATGGACTATGCAGACGGCATGGAGGAGATCTTCGGCTCACTCAACTCCCTGAAGCTGGAGATCGAGCAGATGAAGAGGCCGCTGGGCACACCACAGAATCCCGCACGCACCTGCAAGGACCTCCAGCTCTGCCACCCTGACTTCCCCGACGGTAGGGTGGCCACGGGCTGGGGACGTGTGGAGGGGGTGGTGGCAGGGACCCAGGCCAGGGCGGGCACACACCTTGCTCAGGTTCCCTCCACGAGGGGACGGGGGTGCAGGGGCCTCTCCCCCGTCACCCGACGAGGGATCGCAGAAGGGGAAGCCTCCCTAGGAGCCCAGGAAAGAGGTCGAGGCATGGGGTCACGTGGAGCGGAGTCTAGTCTAAGCTCAGTCGTTGCCGGGCAGTCATCTGCTCTGACCAGAGCCGATGCTCCACGTCTGTAAATGGGGGTAAAACTCATCCCCGTCAGGACGTGCGTGCACGGCCGTGATGCCGGCCGCAGCTGCCGTCCATGTCAGTGAGAATCCTCGGGCTGGTGTTTGCTGTTGCACCTGGGGAAGCACCACTTAGGCTGCAGGACACCATAAAAATGCAAACCAGTCCCGTTCTGTTGACTCTGATCCCACGTGCGTGAACCTCTAGGAGTGTTCCCAGAGCACCACTGGGCTCCCAGCTCGGGGTCCCCAGAGCCGTGCCCCGTGGCCCTCAGGCTCCAGCTGTGCTCCTGGGGACCAGTCTGTTCCCATGGCTCTGTGGGCCCAGCAGGGACAGTGGGAGGCCACTGGGAAGCCCAGAGGGGGCCGTACTGCAGCCCAAGGCCAGGGCGTGTGCCGTGATTGCCAGACAACGGGTGGCAGCTGCTTCTGTACCATCCAGGGGGCAGCTCTCACAGTCCGCCTCCCTGACCCTGACCCCAACCTGGATCCTAGCCCTGACCCTAAGCTGACCTCGACCCTGACCCCGACCCCAACCCCGACCCGGACCCTAATCCTGACCCCGACCCTAACCCTGACTCCGACCCAGACCCTGACCCTGACCCCAACCCCAACCCGGACCCTAATCCTGACCCTGACCTCCACCTTGACACTGACCCTGATCCCGATCCGGACCCTAATCCTGACCCCAACCCAGACCCTAACCCTGACCCTGACCTCCACCTTGACACTGATCCTGACTCTGACCCAGACCCTGACCCTGACCCTGACCCCAACCCAGACCCTAACCCTGGCCCTGACCTCCACCCCGACCCTGTGACGCAGGTGAATACTGGGTGGATCCGAACCAAGGCTGCTCCCGGGACTCCTTCAAGGTCTACTGCAACTTCACGGCCGGGGGGTCAACGTGCGTCTTCCCTGACAAGAAGTCCGAGGGGGTGAGTGCCACCCTCGTCACCTCCTCTCCCAGTGGGCTGGGCCGGGGCTCCCACTGTGTCACATGCATGCAGTTTCAGGAATGAAAACAAGAAGCTGAAACCAGGAAATGAAAACCAGTTCCAAAATTAAGCTTTCTCCTCCAGAAATAGACTTAAATTTTCTTTGAGGAGAAACTTCTAGCAATGAGACGGGCTTGGTGCAATCTCGTTTGTGGAAGGTTGAGGAGTGCCTGGCTCATAGGCATCTTCCCCTGACTACCCTCAAAGCTAGGACTTCCACCACTGGTTGGTCAGATCCTCCCCAAAATGACCCTGCAGTCCTGACCTCAGACCAGCCTGAAGCCCGTGGAAGGACTTTTAGGGCCAAGTGACCCAGATACATCTCGTAGAAGGTGGCGTTTGCTGAAATTCTTAGTGGCAGCTTAGGGTGTTTGCTCCTGAGCGCAGTACCTTCCTTTATAGTCTGTTTAGTGAGGACCTGATCCATGGAGATTTTGTAAGGTGTCACCTGTGGCCTTTCAGAGGCCTTGCCTCTGTGGTGGTGTCTCTGTGTGTGTGGACAGGTGTAAACCAGGGTATGTGGATAGTGAGTGATGGGTGGTGTGTGGGTGGCAGGTGGAGGGTAGCAGGTGGCATCCGGGTGACATGCAGGTGGCTTGTGGATGGTGTGTGGTGACGTGTGGGTGGCATGTGGATGGCATGAGGGTGACGTGGGTGATGTGTGAATGCCACGCAGGTGGTGTGTGAGTGGTGTGTGGGTGGTGTGTTGATGGTGTGTGGGTGACATGCAGGTGGCATGTGGGTGATGTGTGAATGGCATGCAGATGTTTGGATGGCGTGTGGTTGATGTGTGAATGGCATGCGGATGACGTGTGGATGACATGTGGATGGCGTGTGGGTGGCCTGTGGATGGCATGCAGAGACAGGTGTGTGTGGCTGGCATGCGTCGCCTCCCCTCATGAACCTGTTGGAGACAGGTGAGGAAGGAGGGCGAAGTCTAGCTGGGAAGACGGTGCAGTCTTGGGCCGCAGTGCCCTCTGCACCTGCTGGACAGACCCTCCTCCAGGATGTCCCGCCCCGACGGCTCCCTGTCCCTGCCACAGGCTGAAGGCAGTGGGTGCCTGGAGCCACGCAGGTCCAGGGTCACGCCCGGCGGGAGTCGGGCACCTGTGTCCTCAACGCCCAGAGCCGCTTCCCTTGAGGGCAGCCGCCGCGGTGCCAGTCCCTGCGGTTCTCCATCCCCACGGGGAGCGCCGGCACCCCCCAGGGCCGCGGGAGCAGGGCCTGCGCTGACCGGGACACTGCAGGGACCCTGGCTTATGCTCACGCTCCCCCGACCTGGGATTTTGAATCCTGGGGAAACACACTCAAGCAGCAAGACCTCTGTGGGTCACGAGGAAACCCAGACCCTGGCCCTGCCTCTGACAGAGGTGCCAGTGGAAATTCAGATGGAAAAATGCCATTTCACGTCCTTGTGTTGCCGTCTGTCCTCCGCAGACAGCCTCACTGCCGGGAGCCAGGGGAACCGCTAGGAGCCTTCCCTGGTGGTGGAGCCAGGCGGACGGTGGACTTGGGGCGCTGAGTGAGCCCCGCGGCTCCTTGCTCTTCCTCTGCTCGTGTGCTGACCTCCACGGGCCCACGGGCTGGGAGCCTCGGGCGGGTGGAGACGTTGTGCCCAGTCACCCGGGCTGCAGGGCCCCCTCGGCAGCGGGAGGGTGGGGTGGGGAGGAGAGGTCTGGGTGAGGCCCCCCGCTGCCTGAAGCCCCACTCCTGCTCCATGGCAACGTGGTCCTCACGCCAGCTGAGCACAGCAGTGAGAGTGGCAGGCTCGGAAGCAGGCGCAGAGTCCTGCAGGACGGGAGGCGGGCTGGACGCGCTGGCACTCCCCTGGGGCGACTGCTCGGGCTCCCCTGTGCGAGCCCAGTTCAGGAGAGGAGCCGGGGATGGGGCCCAGGAACCCCGGCATGGGCAGAGGACCCGAGGGACGGCTGGGAACCAACTGGACTCATGGGCGCTCTCCCCAAAGAGGATGCCCCACCGCACACTCGATGCACACACCACACACGCCACCAATGCACACATCACAGGCAGGAAACTTGTACACCTCACCCCTGGCTGGACCCTGGGAGGGTCTCCTGCCCTGTGTTCCCAGGGAGAGGCCTTGGAGATGAAGCCATGCCCCTAGATCGGTCTCTGCAGTCGCCAAGCGCGAGGCTCTGTGTGCTGGACACACAGAAGTGATCAGATGCAGACTCTGATCCTGCTCGTGGAGCCGGCATGGACCCCTGGAAAGCACCAGGGCCAGTCCCTGCGGCGGTCACAGGCCTGTCCCGGAGCGAGCACCAGCTCAAGGGGAGATGGGGGCGCCCAAAGGGCTGGCCAGCCTCGCGGCTTCTCCGCTCGGCGGGGAGATGGTGCACCTGCAGGATGCGGGGGCGTCTCTCGAGGAGGCAGAAGTAACGCTGTCGTTCTCTCTGTTTCTCTCCCTCCCTGCCTCCCCCCTCGATGTTTAGGCCAGAATCACTTCTTGGCCCAAAGAAAACCCGGGTTCCTGGTTCAGTGAATTCAAGCGTGGCAAACTGGTAAGACGGCCTCCGCCGTGTGTGCAGTGTGGTTTGAACCCGCCCGTTTCGTATCTTGCAGAGTAAAATGGCCCGCTGGCCCAAAGAGCAGCCCGCCACCTGGTACAGTCAGTACAAGCGAGGGTCGCTGGTAAGTGGCCCCGCGGCTGCCTGCTCGCGGCTCGGCCTGGCTCGGCTCTGCATGGGACGGACCCCCAGCACCGCACCTGCTCTCGCCCTTTGGCCAAACTACTCCGCCGCTGTGACTGCCAGGCTCAGGCCGGCCCCTCCTGCCGCACCGAAGGGGGTCCACTCTAGCCGAGGGCAGCCGGGCGGCTGTCTGCTCAGGTGGAGGGCGTGAGGCTGACTTTCAGAGCTCCCCGCCGGGGCTGCCAGGAACCAAGACGACAGACACCAGGATTGGAGGGTTTATTTTCGCTCAGTCCTAGTGGGCAGCTCAGATGGGGTGGGCCCTGGACCGCTAAGCCGTCCAGCCCCAATGCTAACTTCCGAGGACCCAGTCTTAAAAAATGGTCCATCCAGAGGTGCAGGCAGCTGGCGTCCCCTGAAAGGACTGGACATGGTGGTTCTCCAGGGATCGAGAGACTGAGGCCAGTTGCCCAATCCCCTGGGGCCGTGACTGCTTCTGCCCAATAGAGCGTTTTCCCAGACCGTCCGGGGCTTCGACTTGGGCCCATTTCTCGGGCCCAGTGCAGAGTTCTGTGACCCTTCCCGATGAGCTCAAGGCCCAGGTTCCAGACATGGTCACGCGGCAGGTGCCACCAGAGCCCCTCGCTTCCTGCGTTCCCTCGGCCAGGGTCCACCCGGCTGCCCTTGAAGGACGTCCTCGTTTCTCAGAAGCAGCTCTCGGGTCCACAGCGTGGGCCTGACCCTCCGCCCTCGGCTGGCTCCCCAGGGACCCAGGGCCTCTTTCCCTCGGGACTCAGAGCAGGGCCATCCAGCGGTCCACCCGGGACCCTGGTCCTAGACCCCGAGGTGCTACGTGCTCACCATTAACAGCTCGCGCCCGTGTCCTCGAGCCCCGGTCACCAAAGCTCTTTAGACACAAGGCCTGCGCTCGCCTGCCTCGCCGTGGGCTTCCTGTCTCTGTGCACCCAGGCACCCTCGCCCCTCCCTCCTGCTGACTCTCCTCCCCGCGCCACCTTGGGGCTGTCCTGATCAGGACAGAGCTACTGGCACGCAGAAGGATCTGAAGTGGGCACCCCTTGGGAGGGCAGGGCACTTGAGCCTGGCGGATGGTGGTGGATGGGTGCAGCACTCAGGAGGAGGGGCCGGGGCCAGGTCCCTTCTGCAGCCGGGCTGGTGGGCTTCTCCAGACAGGGGCCCTCACCCCCCATGCCCACTGCCTGATTGCACAGACGAGGGCACAGAGCACCCACTTTCAGCCGCCGGCCCGAGCCCGCCTCCTCCTCATGTCCTGTTTGACCAAGAATGGAGGTGGAGGGACAGTCCCAGGGAAAGCAGCACGTCACCTCCATTTTTCGGCCGAATCGTTTCGAGGTGCCCGTGACTGTCACAGGGCATAGATGAGGTCCCCCTCTGAAGAAACAGGCGCTTTTCTGGGCTGGCTGCCCTGGGCGTCATGAAGGGGATGCTGCACGGCCCCTTTCCCCAGGAGGGGAGGGGCTCACGCCAGGGCTCTGAGATGCCAACATGTGGCTCTGGGTGGCTGGAGCCTGGGCCTCACCCCTGCCCGGCTCTGGGGCTTCAGGTCCTTCTGCGTCCAGCACTGCCCCCCGCCTCTCTCTGCGCATGCCTCCTGCCTCCAGTCAGTCACCTTCCCTCCAGGAGGAGCACCCGATGTCCCCGACTGCGGTTGGTATCCCCTCTCTCTCCTCAAGGTCTGGCTGGAAGTCAGCAGCCGGCGGCCACGTGGGGAGCTGGCCGGCCACTCCATGCCCTTCCCACCCAGGTGGGGAGGAGTAGGAAGCCGAGCTTGGCTCACCGCCATCAGCTGTCTTTACACAGATATCTCTATATACATGGACAGTAGCGACTTCAAGCCCCCCTTCTGTGATCAGCATGGGTGTTTGGGGGCCCTTCCCGTGGATTTCCATCTAGAGTAAACCGTCTGTAATCCCTTCTGGTTCTTCTTGGTTCTGGAGGTTTTATACTTGGCTCCAACCCTCTTGTTAGGCAAAGCAGCTGGGCATGTGTCAGAGCTGGTCACAGGTGTCCCCAGCCGGGGGCAGGCATCCCAAGCACCAAGCTGCCTTTGCGTGCTTGGGGGCAGCCAGTGCGCCTGCCTGGCAGAGCCAGGCGCCAGGGTCTGAAGCAGAGCAGAGGTGGAGCAGCCGTGTGTCGGGAGGACCTGGGGTGTCAGGCCCTGACGTTCGCCCGCTCCTGTCTGATGGGGACCCAGGACGGGCCGAGCTTGCTCTCCTGGGTCTGAGAGGAGGGCCTTCGGGGAGGAGAGACCTGCCTTGTCCCAGGGGTTTGGGAGCCCCCGCTCCCGCCGGGCGCAGCAACTCACAGAACCGCCATTGAGAAGGTGCAGAAACTGACCTGTCCCTTGGGGCGCCCAGCACGGGCCCGGCTGAGCTCCCGGCCCATGACGCCGAGGAGTCACTTGGGAACCAGCCTGCCCTCTCTTACGGGTGGCTCACCCTGACTTCAGGCTGCCCGCTCACATGGACAAGGCTGACCCCCTGACCCCTCGGCCAAACCCCACCCACTGTTGTCTCTCCTGGGTGAACGGCTGGGGAGGGTGCAGCAGAGGCCTCCCCCCATGCTCCAGGGAAGTGCCCAGTCCCTCCAGGCCTCTGGCTCCCGGCCATATGGCCTGTGACCCTCTCACAAGCTGGTCTTCCTGTCTGCTGGCCAAGCACCCCACGCCTCGTGCCCAACCGGCCGGTTCCCTTCTGAGGCCTCGTGCCCTTTCGGTGTCCAGTTCTGACGGCCCCAGTCAGGTCTTTGTACATCACAGTGACCACCAGCTAGTGGTCAGCATCATCTAATGAGCACCTTCCTTATGCTGACTTCAGAGCACAGAGATAGAGCTGTGCATGCCAGGCTCCTGTCCCCAGGGTACTCTCAGTCCAAGGAGGGCCACAGACCAGGCCCCAGGGGCCCCCAACACAGGAGTCCAGTGCTGGCGTGGAGGTCCCTCCAGTCAGAAGGAAAGATGGACACTGAGCCAGGCCACACTGGGAGAGGACATCTAACCCAGGCAGGCTTCCTGGAGGAGGAAGCATATGAGTTGGGCCCCAGAGGCTGAGTAGGGACCAGCCAGGCAAGGAGTGGGTGGGTTACTTGGGTCCTTGAAGGAAACGAGGCCAGGCTGTGTTCCAGGGAACCCCACAGACAGCCAGCGCGTGCTGGCCTGGGGGCCCGGGTGTGTGGCTTGTTTCCAGGTGGGGCGCTTGGCATGACCTTGGCATGTCTCCAGAGGAGACAGCTCGGGCCGAAGCTCCCAAGCCCGCCCATGTGGACGAGGGGCCTTGCGAGGCCGCGATTCCCCGCCCTGCTGAGCCCCGGTCCTGTCGCCCTACAGCTCTCCTACGTGGACGCCGAGGGCAACCCCGTGGGCGTGGTCCAGATGACCTTCCTGCGGCTGCTCAGCGCCTCCGCCCACCAGAACATCACCTACAATTGTTACCAGTCGGTGGCCTGGCAGGACGCCGCCACAGGCAGCTACGACAAGGCCATGCGCTTCCTGGGCTCCAACGATGAGGAGATGTCCTACGACAACAGCCCCTACATCCGCGCCCTGGTGGACGGCTGCGCCGTGAGTGTCGTCTGCGCGCGGGGCGGGGCGTTGGGGGC
>CM035272.1:1501918-1518863 GCA_020226075.1 Hydropotes inermis | reverse complement strand
GGGCGCAGTGAGGGCTGACCGTGGCTGGCGGACGTGCGGTTCCGTAGCCCACAGCGGGACCTTCCCGAGGTGCTGGGGTTGGAGAGGCCGAGCCCAGGTCCCTGACCTAAAGCCTGGGGTGCTGTGAAGTGCTCTTGGTCCGATTCGGAAGTTGAGACGCCTCCACTTTTGGGGAATGGCCGGAGCTGAGGCTGATCCCCCTGGGAACATGGCCATCCTCGGAGATGTCTGCAGACAGCGGGCAGTAGAACTGCCCACTCTCATGACATCCCCAGCCCACACTGGGTCCCCTCCCTGGACCCTGTGCCCTCTAGGAAGGAGGCTGTGCTCAGACCCGAGAGGCCGGCCAGGGCTGAGCTGCCTTCACTCCTTGGACCTTGTGCTTGCCCTCCTGCACCCCTACATGTGCCCCCCAGAGTGAGGATCAGCCCCTAGAACTGAGCTGGGTCCTTCTGTCCTGGGATCCTGGGAGATATTTAGCGTAGCCGTGCACGGGGCCCAGTCCTGGAGAAACCCTCAGATGGGTCTCCCATGTGGCCTGTCCGAGGCTGGAGGTCGGGGGGTCACCAGGAATCACCGTCCTGCTGGTCTTATGGCCGCCTCTGACATCGGACCCCTGACCTCTCACCACCTGCTTGCAGAGACCCTGCCCGAGGTCCCTGCCCAGCCTGGCTCCCTCGGGGGACTTGGCTAGTGTAGACTCTGCCCTGCTGGGTGTCCAGGGCCCACTGCATGGTGCCGGCCTCTGTGGACACCCTCCTCTGGAAGGCGCCAGCCTCCCATCTTATGGTCGGGAAGCCCTTCCCTCCATCCCAGGACCAGTCCCATTTGGGGCCCTTCCCATGGATTTCCACATGGAGTAAACCATCTGCAGTCCCTCTGGTTCTTCTTGGTTCCGGAGGTTTTACACTTGGCTCCAACCGTCTTGTTGAACAGAGCGGCCAGGGCGTGTGTCAGAGCTGGTCACAAGTGTCCCCAGCTGGGGGCAGGCATCCCGGGCACCAAGCTGCCTCTGTGTGCTTAGGAGCAGCCAGTGCTCCTGCCATTGCATTCCCATCCCATGCTCTCAGGGTGTGTGGGATCTGAGGGTTCTCCCTAAGGTCCGACAAGGTAGTCTGGCCACTTGGCCAGCCCGGAGTATCTGGGATGAGCCCAGAGGGCCAGCAGGAAGGCAGGTGCTGACCCACTGCTGAGAGCAGGACTCAGGTGGAACTAGACTCACATCTTGCCTCCTACCCTGGCTGCTCTGCTAGGACCGGCCTGGGCCTTTTGGCTGTGGGAGCTCCTGTCCTTCTTCCCAAAAAAGGATCTAGTTATAGCCCCCGGGGTTTCTTGGGGATTAGAGGTGAGTGTGTGCGGGGCAGTCATGGGGCCAGGGTGCCTGGTGGGGCAGCCTCCTCTCCCCAGTGCCCTGGCCCTTGGCCCTGGTGTGGGTCAGACCTTTGGACCTGACCATGGCCTGTACAGAGCGGGTCCCTCCCTGATGTCAGGGGATGCAGGGCACCCCAGGAAAAAGGACCCAAAGCTCCGGAAGCCCTGGTCGTCCAACATCTGCTCACGTTTCTGATGCAAACCCCAAGCTGCTTCCAGAGGTCGTGAGGCACCAACTAAAATCCTGTCTCATGTCTGCCTCCTACAAAGGAAGACAAGAATAGCACTGATTCACGGGGCTGCTTTGGGAGGAACGTGCCGGAGAACTCAGAGCTGCGTTTAGCTGCCGTGAGCCCAGAATCATCGCGGTTCCTATTTTTAGGCAACTCGGGCTCCCGAGTGTGAGGCAGTCAGGTGGAAGAGGAGAAATGAGGACTTGAGAAGGAGGGCCAGCCCTGGGGCAGAGCCTGCAGTGGGGCTGAGCTCCCCGGCTCCCTTGACAGAAAGGGAAACATTCTGCTTGGCCCATACGTGTCACCCAGTAAAGGGCAGAGACTGGTTTTCC
The DNA here is from genome assembly GCA_020226075.1 of Hydropotes inermis. NCBI lineage: Eukaryota > Metazoa > Chordata > Mammalia > Artiodactyla > Cervidae > Hydropotes > Hydropotes inermis. The sequence goes on along the minus strand of CM035272.1, from coordinate 1,516,927 downwards.
AGAAGAGGGGACGTTCCCTGAGAGGATGCTGGGAAAACATATCTGGGGTGAAGGAGCAGGTGGTATTGCCACGTGCACCTCTGGGGACAAGAGTGCCCAGCAGCGGGCCACCGCTCTTCAGGACGGTCACAGTTACTGAGTCACTCAGAAGGTCAGAAGGATCTGGCTCCTTGTCTCTACCCACCAAAGCCAGCCCTGCCGCCCAGGCACCCTGACACCGAGACCCACGTGAGACCCAGACCCTGAGCTGCTCCTTGAGAAAAACACAGATCCAGTTGTCTGCTGCGACCCCAGGAACCCTGGCCATCATTACCACGCTCCGTGCCGGTCCTCTGGGCACCTATGATGCAGAACCAAGATTTGGCATCATGGAAATATCTGCATTTGGCGCTTGACATTTTTACTCTTGGAAAGAGTCTGTCTTTGAGAGGGTGGAGAGGTCGTGTCTAAAGAGAGTAACCCAGCTGATGGGGAAAACTGGGCTCAGCGGACAGGCTGGGGAAGGGCCCTGGGGAAGGGCTCTGCTCCGGGCTGGGTGGAGCACGGAGCTGGGGCCCAGGGCGCTTCTGGAGGAAGGCCGGGATCCGTCTGTGCTCTGCTCACCCGGCACCACGCCACCGCCCGCCGGAAGTGCAGCCACGATCTGAAGGTCACACCCCTCCCTGGTACTCATGCAGGAGGCTCAAGGAACGCAGGTTGGGGGCAGAGAGGCCTGCCTCCCTGGAGGCCCGCTTGGGCCACACTGTAGCAAAGACCGAAGACGCTGGGATTCGGACCCTGGCGTGGGGCAGCTGCACAGCCTGACGGGCAGGCCGCTGAGTTCAGAGGCTTAAGGAGCCCTGCCACATAAACCCCGCGGTCTGTGCAGCTCCGCGCACCTGGGGGCCCATTGCCAGCCCATGATGGTTATTTATGCCTCAGGAGTGATGGGGTGGTGGAGCACAGTGCTCATGGACGCCCCCCTGAGCACTCTGGTAACCACAGGGCCGGGGCCCCGTCCGTCCGGGAGAAAGCACCCGCCAGCTCAGCACATGCTGCCATCCCTGGTAGGAGGAGGCAGCGGGCACCGGCACCGCCGAGGCCTCTTTGTCCCCTCCCGGTGGAGGAGAGGCGAGCCGGGCTGCCCAGCTCCCTGTGACCACAGAGGCCCTTCGGAGGCCAGGGCGGCCCCTGCTGGGTGGGGGTCGGACCAGGGCCAGAGCTGGGGCGGAGGGAGGGGTGGACTCTGAACCCTCCTCACTGGACCGGCCACGGGAGTGAGAAGGCTCAGCTTCCTCCCAGGGCTTCCCACCTAAGAGGCGAGGGTGGCATCCTCCCTGGGGGCCCTGAGTCCAGCCCCGCTGCCCCCAGTCCCTCCCAGCACCCACAAGGCTGCAGTGGTCCTTCGCCCCTTCCCTGGCAGTGGAGGGCTGGCTGTGCTCCCCGGGCCGGGCCTCAGCCCCTCCACTGGAAGCCCACCGCATCTGTGCCCTCGAGCTCCTGGCCACTGGACAGGTCCTTCAGACAGTGTTGCTCAGAGGCTGACTGTGACCCACGCACATCAGCATTGCCCGAGATGCATCTAAACCATGCAGATGCCGCATCCTTCTCGCGGCCTCCTGAATTCTGTCTCCGGGACAGGCTGAAGCCAGCAGTACTAACAGCTCCCAGGAGGATGCACCTTGACTCTGAAGTGTTGATCCCGGTGTTAAAGCAATCCCAGCCTGGCCCGCTAAGGGTGCTCCCTTCCTGTGAAGGCAGGGCCGAGGGGAGGCGAGTCCGCGGGTCGCGGAGACTCTGAAGGAAACTCAGAGCAGGTCTCTCCTGGGCTCAGTCCAGAAGCACCTTTACGGAGGCCTGGCTGGGATGTTCCCTGAGGCTTCGCCCGTGCTCCCCATGTCCGTGGAGCACGGGTACACGTTCTCTATGGAGAAAAATGAGCCGCAGGGAGTATGGTAGTCATCCATTGCTTGTAGCAAATTACCCCCCATATTTAGCACCTAAAATAGCGGCTATCAGTTACCTGACTTAGTTTCAGAGGGTGACGAATCTGGGGTTAGCTTAGCAGGCTGGCTCAGGCCCAGCATCTGTCCTGGTCTATTTGAGCAGCTGTCACAGGTGACTTCTGACCAGGGGCTTATCAACAGCACACAGGCATCCTCACAGCGCTAGATGCTCACGTCTGAGCCGATGCCAGCTGTCCGGGCTGGTAGGGACCCTCCCCCCGGGCTGCCGACAGCCACCCCATCTCCCCTTGTTAAGAGCTAGCATTCCAGCTGCTTCTTAAAAGGGCGCGAATCCCTTTCATGAGGCCCCTTCCCCGTGACCTAATGGCCTCCCAACACAGTCACCCAGGGGGTAAGGCTTCCCCATCGGGTCTGGGGCCGCACAGAGTCAGTCCCTGAAGGTGCCTGAGGTTGCTGAGCAACTGCCATGTGAAGCTCCCTCCTGAGGCTGTCCTCACCAGGCAGGCTCCCCCGAGGAGTGATCCACCGGGAAGTCAGGGGCCAGGGCTGTCCTGAAGCCTGCCACCCAGAGAGTGGCGGCCACCTCCTAGCACTGACCACCTTGCCAGGGCCACGTGGGGCTCCAGGGGCTTTACGTGGCCACCCAGGTGATGGTTATGGCCTCCCTGAGAGGGTCGTGCCCACTCCATCCTGCTGGAGGGGGGTGAGGCCGCCGGAGGCGCTGCCTTCTCCCTGGGCCTGTCGCCCCTCGTGGGGGATTGCACGGGGGAGGGACAGCCTCCCTGGGGTCATATCCAGCTGAGGCCACGCTTGTTCTCAGGCGAGGCAGAGAAGGCCACTGGTCCAGAACAGGCCGGGAGGCCGTGTCTGCACTGATCCTGAACCCTCATCTTGGGGCGCTGCTGGGGGGCGGGGCCAGTGCATCCCTGACAGACGTTCTGGTGCTCAGGGTTGGGTGTGGGTAGTTCTCCATCCAGTGTGGACTTGCTCCTTCAGCCCTCTATTCTGGGGGACGTGGCCGGCGGGGGAGGGCAGCCAGCACTCCTGGGGCAGGTCTGTACCCCCTGGGGTTCACTCTCCCAACCAGAAGGTGGGGCTCTCGTCCACCAGGGTGGTGCTGGGCGGGAACTCAGATGCTCACGGGAGTGAGGCAGGGGGTTGGAGCTAGGGAGGGCTGACTCATCCTGGCTGGACTGCCTTGGGGCAGATCCGTGTGGCTCAGTGGGGGGGGGATGGAAGCAAGCGTCCTGATGGGCTGAGGACCCTCAGCACAGCCTCCCTGCACTGCGTCCGGCTCCCAAGTGGGGGGCTGGATGAATGTCCTGGGGTGAGCTGCCTGCTCCCACTGCGGTCATCCTGCTGGGGGTGGGTTTCGGAGCTGGGAGGCATGGCGAACGTGGGCCGTCGTTTCACCTCGGGGGCCCTTGCTGACCCGTCCCGCTTTCCCCTCTGCAGACGAAAAAAGGGTATCAGAAGACAGTTCTGGAGATCGACACCCCCAAGGTGGAGCAGCTGCCCATCGTAGACATCATGTTCAACGACTTCGGTGAAGCGTCACAGAAATTCGGATTTGAAGTGGGGCCGGCTTGCTTCCTGGGCTAGGAGCCACGAGCCCGGCCCCAAGAGCAACCTCGAGACCTCAGCGCGCCGCCTGCGGGCGTCCGGACAGCGAGGGCCCCTCGCCCCTCCCCGCCGCGCCGGCTGCCGCGCCCGAGAGCAGCGGGAACGCGCCGCGTCCGCGCCCCCACCCTGGAGCGAATCACATGACCTAGACGCCCCGCAGCCGCCCGCTTCCGGCAGCCCCTTCCGCGACGCGCACTCCCTGCGAAGGGAGCGGGCCCACGGGCCTTGCCCCGAGCCCGTGGGTGGTCTTCACGGAGAGGGGGAGGGCTGCCGTATTTGGAGATCACTACTTTAAAAAAAAAAAAAATTCGACTTGAAGATGTGTATTTTCCCCTGACCTTCAAACCTTGTTCCGAGGCCAGCCTTGTAAAGGTCACCCCACCCTCCAGAGCCTCCGTTTTTAACAAGATCCATTCACAGGCCAAATGTCATCCTGCACGTGCCTTTCCGATGGATTAAAGGTGCTTTTGTTTTTGTGAGTTTTAAGTAAATATTTGTATTGTATCGTCATACATGTTCAGTGTCCCTGACTTTCAGTCATGCCTGTGAACCCCGCTGCAGCCCCTCTGGGAGAGTTGGAAACACCGCCGGGGCGTGCGTGCTGGGAGGCGGTCCACACCCCGCCCTCTCCAGGACGTGTGGTGAATTGGAAATTTGCCAAAGGCAGCGAGCATTCGCCCCACCATTCGCGAAGCAGGTGCCACTGCCCCTTTCAGACAAGTCTTTGATTAGCTCTGGATTTTTTTTTTTAAACGGGGAGAAAAAGAAAAAAGGATTTTATACTCTGCCTTCTCCACATGCACTTAGATGAAAACGCAGGCTTAAATTAATTTTAATTGCTTCCTTTTCCCGTGTTTCTTCCTGCAGAGCCTGATGGGAGAATGTCCAGGGCAGGGAAACCACATTTTCTGTCGATGATAATGAAATGAAAATCGGTGCTTATTTTTACACTCCTCTTTTGTGGTGCTATCTGTTGAGATCTCCCTGAAGGTGTCACTGGGGCTCCCTGATGCGCCTCGTTTCCCCATCTCTCTCCCTCCACCATCTAGGTTTTTGCCACGGACATTAGGATAAACGCGGGCCACCCGCCCTCCCAGGCAGCAGCGAAGCCGCTCCAGGCCGGGTACCACTCTTAGGCTGTGCGTCTGTGATCGGAAGACGCAGGCACACAACAGGCGCACGCCTCCCGCATGTTCCACAGTGTAACGATGGCGGATTGTACTCAGTTGCCGAATGTTTGTGGTGCTAATTTCTGCGTTGTTGTTTTTTTTTTTTTTTTTTCACAAGAACTGAATTGAGGCAGCTCGTGGCCCTCAGCGGGGCTGCCCTCCGTGTGGCCTCGGCAGACAGACAGATGTGCAATGAACTCCGTGAGTCCCGCCGGGGTCGCCAGCTGTGCCTTATCCCCTTGAAAGCGATTTGGATTTCCGTCTGCAAAAGTGTTGGGCGTGGGTCTCAGCTGCTTGGGTGCTCGGGCCAGCCAGGCTCCGTCCGGTACTGGTCCTCCTCACCGAGCAAGGGCGAGGACTTGCTGGGCTGGCAAGGAAAGGTGATTCCTTTACTGTGAAAAGCTGCCCGCGTGCAATGCCCTTTCCTGCCAGGATGGGAGAGCGAGACGGGCCCTGGGGCCCTGTGCAGCCCCTCAGGAGGCGTTGTGACGGTCCCGGCTCTGGTGCTGTTCTCCGCCCACCCTGCCCCATCGGACCGTGGTTCCAGCTTAGGAAACCACAGCAGAGCAACCCGGGAGTAACAGCACACCCCCCGCGAGGCTTTCCCGAACCCCCTGGATTTGAGTGTTGCTCTTGCCAAAGAAAAGTCTGGCTTCGAGATTCTTCCGAACCCAGGATGCCAGCATCTGCCAATGACCCCATCCTTCATCTTCAAAAGAAAAGCCATATCGCTTGTTGCCACAGGGCGCCCTGCGGGTTTTGTCTAGGTCATGTGATTCCATTTTGACTTCTCATCCCACCGAGTCCTCCTTTGTTCTGTCTCCCTTTTCCTCCATTGGCCCCTTCAAAGCTGTTGTAATTTGTACTAAGTCAAAACGTGTCCCATTCTCCCCAGACCACTTAGCTATGATATATTGCAATAAAATTACTTCTTATATTTGCAGAAATTCTTTCAGTGTAATTTTATTTTTTCCCCCTCATCTATATAATTGGACACATGTTGATGAAGAGAAAAGGAAAACGGTCAAAAGAAAACCTATGGCAAATATTCTAGGACATTAGACCCTTTAAAATAGAATGCCAAGCGACATAATGTATACACTTCCCCAAAACCCAATAGACGTGTTCATACGTTTCAACTGTAATGCCCAGGAAAGGGTATTTTAAAATATTTTAAACCTGTGTAACAGAGGGATAATTGTAATAGATTTTCAATAAATCAAGATGACTGTTTCCACCGTAAACAGATGTGATCGGCTGTCTTCTTAAGTGTGACCATGGCCTTCCCCTGCATTACACCGATGTGCGACCCCAATCTCAGGACAGCAGAAGCTCAAACCCTGGCCGTGGTCACAGAACATGGAAGGAAGGCCTGGGCCAGACCACCTGCCAAGGGAGCTCTTCCTCGGAAGACGTGGCAGGGGGCATCGAGAAGACAGAGCTGTGCCCCGAGTGCCCTTGGGCTGCGGCCAGGCAGCAGCCCTCCCGCCTCGTGGGGGAGTTTCCACAGTCCTCGGTCGTTCAGACCCCAACTGCCCTCCAGGGTGCCAGGTCCCAGGCGCCCGCTCCTGCTGCCCAGGAGAATGGACAGAGAATGACGGTGCTGCCCGGCCCCCTGGCTCGCGACGGCCGATGACCCTGACAGGACGTGGTCATGTTGGCTCCCTCTTGCATCTCAGCAGCCGTGTTCCTGGAGTGACTGTGTCCCCAGCAAGCATGTTCTGGAGGGAGTCCCCAGCCAGACTGCCAGGAACTTGCAGCATGAGCAAGAAACGTGCAACCGTTGGTCTCAGCTGTGGATGTCGCAGAGCGTGGTTACTGTCAAAGCCACTGGGTCCGTGGACCATCGGCTAGAGCGTCAGCCCCTTGTCGGGAATGCAGATTCCCGGGCCCCGCGGCAGACCTGCTGAACCAACAATGTGGGGGAGGCCCCATCATCTGTGCTTCGAGCAGGTCGATAGGGGCGTCTGGTGCTTGGGTTGAGACCCACCGGCCTGGACGATCCCGGAGCAGATGGGAACGTGAACCGGGAAGTGGGCACTTCCTTTCCAACGCCAGTGTGAGTTGGCAGATCCCGCTGCAGGGCGGTGGAGTCAGGAACTGCCATCGGAGGATGGAAGGCGGCCCATACTCCAGGAGCAGAGTGTGTGGTCAGATTGCTCTCTGTGACCTGTGAGAGCTTGCAGGCCACTCACGAGCATGTGACTTGGGAAAAGGTCGGAACCAGGGCGGTGATGCAGGGCACCGCAGATTTGAGGGTTTCCAGGGCCCAAAAAGGCAGCCATTTCTTAGCATCCACGGTTAAAGATGAAACTGAGAGGGCTTCCCTGGCAGCTCAGTGGCAACAACGCAGAAGGCACGGGTTCAATCCCTGATCTGGGAAGATTCCCCCTGCCACGGAACCACTAAGCCCGTGCTCCACAACTACTGAAGTCCAGGCGCCCTAGAGCCGTCGTCTGCAACCAGAGAGGCCCCAGCTCACCGGACCTAGGGAGAGCCTGTGCGTAGCATCGAAGGCAGAACACGGCCAAAAATTAATCAATTATGTAAACCACTTAAAAAGACGGGAGCATCATGAGTAAGACCCTTCTGGGGCGAGGCCCTGCAAACGCCCCCGCTTCTCTCCGCCTCTTCCCTCCTCCGGAGACCTGACTCACGGAAGCACCTGCTGTAGGCTGGGCCGGAGGATGAGAGCCCAGAGGTGCTGGTGCAGCTGGAGCCCGGAGCCCAGTGCCCGGCGAGCACTGCGTCCTCCAGGATGGGAGCAGGGAAGCTGGACTCGCTCGAGCACCGCCCCCCCCCCCCAGTGCCAGGGTCCCCCCCTGCAGCCGCCGACACCTGGACTGGGTCTTTTGAAGATCTGAGTGGAGGCATCTCACGGGGACTTTGCTCCCCGTCTTGGGAGAGGTGAGATCTGTGGAAACAATGGGCTCTGGGGTCAAGAAAGAGAGGGTTGTCAAGGGAGGGGGTGGGGTGCCGAGCTTCCTCGCCCAGGAAAGCCCGTGCAGTCAGAGGTCAGGGCCTGGACGTCCCTGGGCAGTGCTGGCCGAAGCCTGCACCTGGGTCAGCCGGAAGGTTTGTTAAAGCAGGTTCCTGTCCCTCCCTCCCCTGCGTGATTCAGCAGCTCTCAAGGCTGCCGAAGACTTGTAATTCCGAAAATTCCCCAGGTGTCCTGCTGCTACTTGGAACACACAGGAATTTGCGTTGGTAGCTTATCTAGTCTCATCTCCCACGCACCCTGGCCACCGGAAAGGCAGGTGCCGCCTGCGCACCAGGTGTTACCGGATTTTACAAAGGCTGAAGCATATACCCAGACCCCCTCCACCCCCAACTCCCCTGATGCTAAAATTCCCCTGTAGAGAAGTGTGGTCCTTCTGTATAGAATGCATCACTTTAAAATGCAAGTCTTTAAGCCTTCAGAGGTGTTTCTTCTTATTAGCGATCCTGTGGCAGAAATCAGCTTGACACCTTGAGTTCGAGGGGCATTTATTTGGTGCAGAAAGACAGCCTGAGGAGGCAAGAGCGTGTGCAGGGCACCCCTGGTGGGTGGAGGTGGCACGAGCGGTGTCGTGTCGATCTCCCCTCTTTGACCGCTTGTCAAGGGAGGAGGGGGCCTCCTCTCCTGCCTGCAGCCCCGATGGCATGCCCACAGATGGGGGACGTCCGAGGCCCACACCGTGTTTGTTTCACCCTGGTCATCTTCACGTTCCCTCTGAGATGACTTGACGGGGGCTCAGGCGGAAGAGAAGGAGATGACCCGATGAGAAGAGGTCTGCAGGCGCCCAGCTCACAGTCACTGTGATGAGAGCATCCCCACGTTGGCCGGAAGAATAACAGGGACTGTGAGGATACTGGCCTGGCTCGGATGTGGTGGAGGCTCTGAACGCTTTGCAGGGTGGACAGTCTGTCTTGGAGCCGGGATCAGGCATTCGGGGACAGGTTTGGGGAGCAGGACACGGATGAGGTTGGGGCTGAGCTCTAGAGACGTGGACCCGACACCGTGGTGTGGGGGAAGACGTGGCAGGAGCAGAGGCCGGGGAGAAGGTGCTTCGCTCACCGGAGGAAAGAGCGTTAGTGAAGGGGGGCCGGGCGCCGACATCCCGGCGCCACAGGGCTGGTGTCGGCTCTCCTGCTCCGTCGCCTACCGGCGATTACCTTCTCAGCGCCTGACCGCCGAGCTTTCTCTCAGACCCACCAGGATCTCGGCCTCTTACCATAAGATTCCCACCTGGAACACCGCGCATCTCGCCCTTGCCTCTCAGCTCACTTCTCAAATGTCACCTTTCCTGAGAGGCATTGAGGGATGAAGAGCTTCAGACAACTTGCCCCCCAGACATCTTGGGTCTGATTGTTGGAAGATGGCTTTCGTTGTACTAACCCTCCTGCCAATAGAGTCTAAGAGTTGTCTGTGAAAATACAGTTATTAGAAGGCAACGGAGAGAGACAAAAAAGCAGATAGGAACTGGATGTGGGCTAAGATGGACAGTCACCCTGACCTCCTGAGGGCCCCCTGGTCCATGGGGTGCAGGGTAGCGTCTCTCGGGCAGAGGCTGTCTCCCTGGGCTGGGGACTTGGGTGGAGATCCAGGCTCCCAGCTGGGCAGGGGGTAGAACCTCCTAAACAGGAAGCCATGTTGCGAAAGCCCCCCCGGACTGCCGCAAACACTGTCCTGTCCCTGCCGACGGCCGATCAGAATGTGCGGTGGGGGGAGGAGGAGATGGTCAGGACGCCCCGCTGGGCGGGGGGCCAGCTGGGAGGCCCACACGGCTGAGGCGGGGCGTCAGCACTGCCCAGGGTTGGAGGCAGTTTGAGTTCAACTCCCACCGTTTTGGATGGATTTGATAAACACCTCAGGCTTCCTCCAGGGAGCCCAACCCTTAAGTAAGAGGACAGTATCCCAGGTCTGAAGCTGGGATTAAGGGCAAAACAGAGCCACAGTAACAAACCTAGAGCCAAGACCCCCAGGCTCAGATGATCCCGCCCACCTGCCTGCCAGTACCAAGCTCAGTTGCTTCTGAGGGGGCTCAGAATGCAGACCCTGGGACTCAGCATCCATCTGGTGCAGAATTAAGACGGACTGGACACATAAGAAAGGAAAACATGACCCATGGTCAAGTGGGGAAAGTAGAAACAAATGAACAGGCGCCTCCAAATTTACAGACAAGGACTTCAAAATAAGCAGGGTAAATGTGTTAAATAATACATGAGAAAAGGTGGCTATAATGAGTAAAGAAATGGGATGTTTCAAGAGAGATAAGAAAACTAAAGCATGAACAAATTGTAAATATTAGAAATAAAAATTGCAATATATGAAATAAAATATTCATTGGATAAAGAAGACGTACAGATGACTGATAGTCATGTTAAAAAAAAAAAGTGTTCATTGTTGCTAATTATCAGAAAAATCAAAACTGCAGTGAGGTATCCCCTCACACCAGTCAGAATGGCCATCATTTAAAAATCTACAGACAATAAATGCTGGAGAGGGTGTGGAGAAAAGGGAGCCCCCTACACACTGGTGGGAAAGTAAATCTGTGCAACCGCTATGGAGAACAGCCTGAAAGTTCTGAAAAAAACTGGAAATAGAACTGCCATATGATCTGGCAATACCACTCCTGGGCATGAATCTGGAGAAAACCATAATCCGAAAAGACACATGCACCCCAATACTCACTGCTGCACTATTTACAACAGCCAAGACAGAGCAGTAACTTAAATGTCCATCAACAGGCGAATGGGTAAAGAAGACGTGCTATATATATCAATGGAATATCACTCAGCCATAAAAACAATGAAAAATGCCATTTGCTGCTGCATGGATGGACCCAGAGATTATCACTTAAAGAAGTAGGCCAGACAAAGACAAATTTGATATCACTTATAGGTGAAATCTAAAAAATGATACAAATGACCTTATTTACAAAACAGAAACAGACTCACAGATAGAGAAGACAAAGTTATGGCTACCGAAGGGGAAGTGGGCGGGATAAATTGGGAGCTGGGGACCAGCAGATACAAGCTATTACATATAAAACAATGAACAGCAAAGTCCTACTGAAAATCACAGGGAACTATGTCAGCATCTTATAATAACCTGCAGTGGAAAAGAATATGAAAACCTGAATCACCTTGCTGTATGCCAGAAGCTAACACAGCCTTGTAAATCAGCTGAACTTCACAAACTGTTTTAAAAACAAAACGACAGCGTATTTGTTGCCAGGCAGATCACATAACCAGGAATGTGGGGGAAGTCCTTCATGTGAGTCTCGGTGGTGGTACACATGCCTTTAAGCTATGTCAGAGCTCACCTTGCACTAGCGTTATGTAGTTGTTTGTCTGCTTAATTTTTCTGTCTCCCCTAATAGCTCAGGCGCCCAGCGTGCAGGGACCTTCTCTGTCTCCCTCTGTCATGGGGCCCAGAGCAGCACCTGGCACACAGCAGGTGTTCGCTAAATACCCGTTTCTCTCCTGCTGGTTGCTGTTCAGTCTTGTCTGACTCTGTGACCCCATGGACTGCAGCACGCCAGGCCTCCCTGTCCATCACCAGCTCCCAGAGCTTGCTCAAACTCATGCCCATTGAGTCGGTGATGCCATCCAACCACCTCATCCTCTGTCGTCCCCTTCTCCTCCTGCCCTCAGTCTTTCCCAGCATCAAGGTCTTTTCCAGTGAGTCAGTTCTTCGCATCAGGTGGCCAAAGTATTGGAGCTTCAGCATCAGTCCTTCCTCTCGCTGGAGAGGCCAAAGAGGAAGAGGAATCCCAGTGTGCTGGCCCGGGGCGTGCTTATGGAGCAGCAGGGAGTTCTGGAATTCGGGAGCAGGACTCGCGGCCTTGTGCAAGGCGGCCAGTGACAGGACTTGCCTTTTTGGCCGTCATCCTGGGTTGATCCTTTCGCTTGTGGCCTGAACAGCTCTTCAGCTCCGAGGAGCCTCGCAGGACTGCTGGGAATTGTGTGGGGACCATTAGAGATGAGGGCTGAGCAGGAAAACATGCCTATATTCATCTGCAGCAGGAGCCCAAGCACAGGTTTGCAAACCCTCCCAGTGGGGGCAGGGATGGGTGCCAGAAGCCGGAGGGCAGGGCGGGGCGGGGAGTCAGGGTGGGGGAGGGTGGATGGGGCGCCAGCATGCCAGCGCCTCGGGGGAGCAGAGTTCTAGTCCTGCCTCCCCACTAGCAGGCCGTGCGCCCCAGGCAGTGTCTTTCCTTTTTGCATCTCCATTTTCCATCCCTTCCGAGACGTGCTCTCCGAGGCACCCTGCGGAGCCAGGCCGGGTCCTCACCGTGTGGGTCTCTCTCCCCTCTGTGATGCATCATTGCTGACTCTCGTTCCCTTTCTGGCGTGTGTGACTGTCTTTTTAAATTAATTCAAATGCAGTTTGTTCAATTTACTAAAATTATACATGCTAAAGTCCAGCAATTCCTTCAGCTTTTAAGTTAGATGTATCAAGCTCGTTCTATGTGTAAAAAGGCACATTTGAATTTCTTCCTTTACGGGACCTGTGAGTGATTTCTGTTCCACTGACTGACTCAGTTAACAGCTTTCAACATTTTAATTGCATTTTCAAAATGAATGTATTCACATCTGGGCTCTTGCGCTTCAGTTGTCTGCCTTTAATGAAACCTTCTGAGTAGAAGCTAATTTTTAGGGATCCACTAATGTGCACATACAAATGTGATGAATTTAGGGGCCTCTTAACTCTCAACTATAAACAATAAACAAAACAGCAATATTTCCCCATAAAATCGCTAACTCGTTCCGTTACTCAAGGTCACATTTTCAGCTGGATTATCAGGTTGTTGTTTTAAAGGCCAGATTCTCTTAACTAAAGCTGGTACTTCCCTGATAGGCTTCCCTCATAGCTCAGATGGTAAAGAATCCACCTCCAACGTAGAGACCTGGGTTCAATCCCTGGGTTGGGAAGATCCCCTGGAGAAGGGAAAGGATACCCACTCCAGCATTCTGGCCTGGAGAACTCTGTGGACTGCATACTCCCTGGGGTGGCAGAGAGTCGGACACGACCGAGCGACTTTCACAAACCGGTACTGCAGACATCAAATGGGGCATGAGTTTCTTTCTTTTAAAGGTTTATGTATTCATGTACACTTGTGGCTGAGCTGGGTCTTCGTTGTCGTGGTGACTTTAGTTGCAGCGGCGGGGCGTCCTCTCTAGCGGCGATGCCCAGGCTTCTCGTCTCGGGGGCCTCCCCCTTTGCGGAGCATGGGCTCTGGGTGTGCAGGCCTCAGCCATCGCCGCTGGCAGGCTCAGCGGTTGTGGTGCACAGCCTCAGTTGCTCCACAGCAGGTGGGATCTTCCTGGACCAAGGATTGAACCGGTGTCCCCTGCGTTAGCAGGCAGAGTCTTAACCACTGAGCCAGCAGGAAAGCCTGATGTCAGTTTTTTATGCTAGAACATTAACACTGTGAGTGCCACCTCCTGCCCCGTCTGTGCCCGGGGAAGAGTTCAGCCCAGCCAGAGGGCAGTCCCCACCCATGCAGCGCGGGAGCCAAGGGGCCTCCTTCCGGCCCCAGCTCGGCCTATCTCTCCCTCCTGTTCCGTCCGCACATCCCCAGGGAGGCCGCCTCTCCCGCCGAGCCCACCCCACGATGGATGGACTCTGGCGTCTCCTGCTCTTGAAAGTTCACATCCCGGCAGCAGCCCACCGCCCCGCCATGACCTGCCACTTCGGTGGATTGATTGTTCTGAGCGGTGGACGCCTCGCAGTTGCTGTCGCTCAGCTGTGCCTGACTCTTTGTGACCCCAGGGACTGCATCCGTCCAGGCTCCCCTGTCTTCCTGGAGCTTATTCAAACTCATGTCCATTGAGTACGTGATGTCATCCAACCATCTCATCCTCTGTCGCCTCTGTTATGCCCGATGTCCGAATCCCCGAGCGGGAAGAGAGAAGGCCTCCAAGACAATGCAACTCGCAAAAAGGGAAGTTTATTGCTGACTCGAGTCAGGGCTCCTGCCACATCCAACGCAGTGGTGCAGGGTCAGAGAGCCCCGAGCCCAAGCTGTTACACAAATTTATAGGGTGAGCACACGCCGTTGGTAGTTGGTTTAAGCGGATTGGTTACAAGTTTGCAAAGCAATTTCATTGGTCAGAACTTTCGCGCACACAGGACTTTCCCGGGGGTTTCCGCCCCATTCCTAACCGGCAAACAGCGGTCAGTGTTAAGCTGATTGGTTGTATCCAGGTGGCCTGATAATCTTACCACCCAGAAGTAGGAAGGCCTACTCCTAATCTGAGCTGCCTGCCTTGGTGTTACTTCCGCTCACCTCACAGCCTCCTTCTCCTCCTGCCCTCAATCTTTCCCAGCATCAGGGTCTCTTCCAGTGGGTCAGATTTTCATGTCAGGTCCCAAAGTATTGGAACTACAGCTTCAGAATCTGCCTTTCCAATGAAAATTCAGAGCTGATTTCCTTTAGGGTTGACCGGTTTGACCTCCTTGCAGCCCAAGGGACTCTCAGGAGGCGCTTGAAAACCAGGAAATACAGGGCTGGCGTCCTCTGAACTCCCTCCAGGAGGAACTCAGTTGTCAGCCCCTCCTGGTGGGGGGCTCCATCAACAGGGAAGACTGACTTTTGACTCATCCCGGCAGAGGAGACCAGAGGTCCAGCCCACACTCAGACAAGGTGTGCGGTGGGCCCTTGGTGCGGGCGGCCTGTTGCCAGCCCTGCAGGGCCCTCGGGCCCAGGACGAGCCTGTAGCAGCTCTGTGTCCTCTGCAAAGGTGAAGCTGGGGTCTGGAGGGCTCCGACAAATTCTCTGTTCTCCGAGGCTGCCCAGGGCTGCCCAGAGCTGCAGGGCCCGGGGAGAGAGGCACCAGCCGGTCCTGGGAGCCTCTGTCGAGGGCGGAGCGGGTGGGAGTCCGCACGGGGCTCTGCCGCGGCCGGGGCGTCAGCTCGGGCCTGGGGAAGCAGAGAGACCCTGCTAATGTCCTGGCTCCGCTTCTTCCATGTGATGTTGGTGGGGAGTTAACCTCACCGGTTTCTCCGTCCACACAGTAACATAACACCATGCACAGATGAGCGTGCCCACGAGGCTGGCGTGACACAGGACACGGTCCAACAGCTGTGGGTTTTATCAGCCTCTATTGTCGGTGAACATGGGGAAGGTGTTGGTGGGGAGTTAACCTCACCGGTTTCTCCGTCCACACGGTAACATAACACCATGCACAGATGAGCGTGCCCACGAGGCTGGCGTGACACAGGACACGGTCCAACAGCTGTGGGTTTTATCAGCCTCTATTGTCGGTGAACATGGGGAAGG
>CM035272.1:1408654-1501908 GCA_020226075.1 Hydropotes inermis | reverse complement strand
ATGGCAATTCAGCCCGTTTCCCTCAAGGTTCAGTTCCCGTTCTTATTATTTGAGCTCTCTGTTGAGGAATGAGAGTTCTCGGGCCGTGAGGGCCACGCTCCCCCAAGTGAGAGGATGACGGTTAGCTGGGAGGAGCAGACCGGACCAGGGGATACCAAGGCCACCGCACCAGCAGACGGATGCTCCCTGGGGTCACGCGAGAGGCAGCCCTCCGTGTTGTGCAGTGCACAGCATGCGCACCCGCACAGGGCAGCCCTGACCAGGACCAGCTTCCGGGACCTCCCAGTCCTGGGCACCAGCTGGACTACTTCTGCTTCTGAGCAGGCGATTCCCCGGCTCACAACAAGAACACCTTCTCTGCCAAAGACAAGACAACAACAAAATTCTGGAAACTGTGCGGTGTGGTGCTAGGGGGGCTGGTGGTATGACTATCACCTGTTGAACCTGAAGGGCACCACCCCGGGGGTCCCATGAGAGCTTTGCAAACGTGGACTGGTGGTGGGGGAGAGTGTGCAACGACAGCGCCACGGTGTCAGAATTGAAGGTGTGGGTCACGGAGGGCAGTGCCCATCGGCCGGGGCCCCTGGGAACAGCTCCCTCCACATGCGCTGCTGGGGGCGCCCTCTCTTGGAAGGGGACACGGGGCTCCGTGGCACTGTCCTCATGGGAGCAGAAGAGCCGCTTCCTGTCCGCTGGGCCGGAGCCTCATGCTCTGAGCCACCAGCGACTTCCAGACCTCTGCCCCCAGAGAGGATGAGAATAACTGCCACCCCAGGTCTCACCAGGCCCGTGTTCTCGATGAAGACACTCACTTCCCTGATGGCAGGCAGACCTGGGCTGCCTTCATCACAGCCCTGCTCTGACCGTCAGTCCTGCGGCCCCTGTCCGCCAAGATGTCCTCTGGGCTGAGGGTGTTTCCTGGGCTCTGAGACCAGAGTCGTGGAGCAGGGCCCCGTGGGAAAGCATGCCAGTCGAGTCCCACCACCCCCCTTCTGGCCGCACTGCCTCCAGGCAATCCCACACTCAGGCCCAGCGGAGGGCTGGAGGCCAAGCCAGGTGACCGCGTGTTCTAGAGTCTTCACGCTCGGCCCTTTGAGAGAGTGTCCCCTGACCCGGGCTCAGAGGTGAAGTGACCTGTGCGGGCCCAGGCCCCCGGCCCAGCCGTCCCTGCAGGTCCACGCCACCCGGGCTCCCGGCCCCCAACCCCTGTCAAGTCCCCGGTGGCCAGCCTGTCCTGGCGGGGGCCAGTTCATAACGCTTGCCCGGCTATCTGTGTCCTTGTCAGTCCTCTTGTGGCTGTTCTGGCTGCGTCATCTACTCAGAGAGAATCCAGAAAGGTCCCAGGTGGCTGCTACCCACTTGCTCCCTGAGGTCCCTTAGACAGCTCCTAGCAGCAGCAGCTGGTCTAAGAAGCACACAGAACCATGGAAAGCGCAGCATGTCTGGGGCCGCCGTGGCCTGAGATCTGAGCCGCTGCTCCCGGAACCCATGCCCACTCACGCACCTCCTTGTGCTGCCCGAGGGCCTGAGATGGGCCGGAGCAGGACGGAAGGGGCCACCCTGGGGCGGGTGGGGGGTGGCCCTCCTTCCCCCGGGCCTGAGGACAGGCCCACACCCACTCACCAGGGCCTGACTGGTCCCCAAGACAAAACTGCCAAACCGTGAAATGCAGTGATTCAACATGACGTCAGGGGTTCTGCCCCCACATCCCCATCACCTCTTCTTTCCTTAAAGACCTGCTCCTTAACGTCTGGGCAGGAGGGCAGTCCCTGCTGGGTGTGGACTCTGCCTGGGAACACAGAATGCAGCTCTTCACTCGCCAGGCCCAGGCTCTGATGCACCATCTTCCAGGGCAGCTAAGACCTCGCCTGCATCCCCGGGAGCCACAGTCAGGACCAAGAGCCAGGCTTGGGGACTCTCCCACACACCCGCCAGCCTGACATGCCCGTAGCATCCACGGAAGGGACTGAGAAACGCCCACTGGCTCAGCTGGAAAAGGCAGGACTAGAATCTGACCCTGCGTCTCAGCCTCTCAGGCTTCCAGGTGGCTCAGTGGTAAGGAACCCACCTCCCAGCACAGAAGACGCAGGAGGCCTGGGCTCAGCCCCTGGCTCGGGAAGATGCCCTGGAGAAGGGAATGGCTCCTCATTCCAGTCTTCTTCCTGGAGCACTCCATGGACAGAGGAGCCTGGCGGGCTACAGTCATCCTCGGGATCTTCAGAGTTAGACACAACTTAACGGCCAAGCATGCACTTGGCCTCTCAGTCTTAGAACTAAGTTTCTCCTGGGAAAGAGCCTCCTTTATAGACATGATAATTAATATCATGAAATTGAATTGTGAGCAATCTCTTTTGAGAAAAACATAATTTCTTACATGTCATGTCATTATTGTGGAAGGCAAAAATAAAACTCTTAAACAAGAAACACTCTTTACTTGACAAGCCAGAAAATTTTAAAGTGTTAGTTTTAAAATCTGCTTAATTGAAAGTTGCGCTGAAAATATAATGAGCTAAAAGATGGGAAAATAGAATGGGGAAAAGATGGGCTAAAAAAATAATTTTCATAAATAACGTGAGCCTTGTTATAATTTATTTATAAATACTCTTTTGCTTTGGGGACTTGAGAAGACTATTTTTTAAAGACTTGTGAAAATGAGGTCAAAGGTACTTGGGCGAGCAAGGGGGCTTGGGAACTAACTTGACGTAGTAACGAGCTCACTTGCCCTGTGTGTGCATCCGCCTTGCATACGTGTGCGTGTCCGTCCACGTGGGGGCCGCGGAGGCGTGTAACAGCTGGAGGGCATCTGAAGAGCCAGGAGTCCGCAAGGAGGGAAGACGCTGGTCCTGTTTCCCCCGGGCCCCCGGCACTGCCTCCCAGGAGCAGGGCTTTGGGGCGGGCTGGGGGCCCGAGCCTGGGCCAGCCGGGTCCCTCGACGGGCCCTGCCCTCCCCTCCTGCTCCTCCAAGGGCCGGGGCCTGCTCTGGGGCAGGCGGAGGCACAGGGCTGGGGGTGGGAGGGTGCGCTGTGCACGGCCGTGGTTCTTCTTGGCAGCCGTGACCTCTGCGGCGGGGCGGGCACAGGCCCAGCCTGGCGGGACCGGCTCTGGTGGCCGTGACCCGACAACCCCTAGAGAGGTGAGTGCCGCTGAGACACCGCTTGTCTGGACGGCCCTGGCAGCCCGCCCGGAAGTCCGGCCGCAGGAGGAGGGTGGGCCTCCAGATCAGGTGAGCGAGGCCGGCCCCCACCCCAGGAGACCCCCTCCGAGACGAAGTGAGAGCGCCTCCTGGGGGCGGGGCGCACCCCTCCCCTGGGTTTCCGTTCAGGGTCCCAGAGAGAGCGGCTGATCTCAAACACAGCGAAGTTTCGGTCTCAGCCGGTGACAGGCGGGGACTCTGCACCCACGCAGCGCTGGGCTCCCTGGGCTCCGGCAGGCTCAGGCCGTGTGACCTGGGGTAAGTCACTGGCCTTCTCTGAGTCTTCTTCGTCATGTGACTCGCAGACCCGTGGATTGAGGATAATAAGTGGGAAACATGCGGTCAATGGGGCTTCCCTGGTGGCTGAGTGGTAAACAGTTCGCTGGCCAATGCAGGAGATGCAAGAGACGCCAGTTAGATTCAAGGGTTGGGAAGATCTCTTGGAGGAGAAAGTGACAACCCACTCTGTATTCTTGCCTGGAAAATCACACGGGCGGAGGAGCCTGGCAGGCTACAATCTATGGGGTCGCCAAGAGTCAGGCACAACTGAACGACTGAGCACGCAGTGGGGTCGGTGACCTTGAGCAAGTCACCACCCAGCCTCCCCGCTGGCCTGACCTCCTCCCAGCGGCCTCTTCCTGCCTCCAGGGCTGCCCGCCGTGGACTGGCCACCTGCCTGCCTCCTCCTGAACCAGCCTCTGTTCCTGGTGGGAGCTTCACAGCCTGGGCAGAGGAGCCCGCTGGCTGGGGTCTGTTGTAACCCCCTCCCCACCCCAGCCTCTGTCCTTGCCCACGACCCTCGGATGCCCCGTCGGGGTGTGTCCTGGGGACCCCGCCCTGCTGGGCACACCAGCCAGAACGGGGACTGGGGGGTGGCCCCTGGGGTGGGCAGGCCCTTCCACTGCCTGCTGCTCACGGGCGCCCGGGTGTGAGGTCGGCACTGCAGCCAGCCTATCGCCTTCTCGGCCATCAGAACCCACTGGGGGAACAGGCTTCCCCCACCTCTTTCCCGGCCCGAGGAACATCACCCCTCCCTCCAGTGACGCTGAACTTTGGAGCTGGGACTCGCCCCAAAGCCTGAAAGCAGCCTCATAGGCTCACCTGGGCCCCCTTCCTGTTTCCCTCCCCATGAGGTTATAAGCTTTTCCAGCGATTCCACACCTTAAGAACTGTTTACAAGAGAGGGATTGGGAAGGCCGTCTGGTCGCTCGCAGGCTCGGCTGGGCCCGGGCAGAACATAGCCCTGCCCGCCGGAAACAGGGCGCCTTCAGGCTGCATTCGTGATGGCGTGGGGTCCAGACCCCGGGCGGGGGTGCTCCTCTCTGCAGCCCTGCGCCCTGGGGTCGGAGTTTTACACTTGAAAGCGGCCCAGGAGGGGCATCACTAGGATGGGAGAGATGAGCTGGGAGCCAGACTCTTAGGGGAAAGGAGGGCGGCCTCCCGGAGCAGGAGCAGCGCTGTCCCGGGGCCCTCAGGCCCCTCTCCCCCCACCCCCGCACCCAGAGTTATGTCCTAGGCCTCCATCCTCTCCCCAGAGACTCCGGTCAGGCAGAGCGGGGTGACCGCCTTGTACAGGTCACCCTGGGTCCTCCCGGTTTTAGCACTGAGCGTCCCACATCCTGGAAAACCCCTCAGAGCTGGACAAACCAGGGGGGGTCGGTCGCCACGAGGCGAGGCTCATGGACGTTCAAACTGCAGCCTGCGGGACCCCCTTGGCGACGCAGTGGTTAAGACTTCGCCTTCCAACGCAGGGAGTCGGGGAGCCAGGATCTCACTTGCCTCCGGGCCTAAAACCCGAAACATAAAACAATGTGACAAATTCAAAAGAGATCTTAAAAATGGTCCACATCAGAAAGTTATAGAACAAGCAAACAACTCTGTCCCAGTCTTTAGCAACAGAGGAAAGCCCTCAAGCCTGGACTCCCTTCCCTCAAGGCCAGGGTGGTCTTCTCCTTTCTTCACTGTGTTTGGTTATTCGCTGAGTCATGTCTGACTCTTTGTGACCCTGTAGGCTGCAGCCTGCCAGGCTCCCCTGTCAGTGGGATGTCCCAGGCAAGAATCCTGGAGTGGGTTGCCGTTTCCTCCTCCAGAGGATCTTCCCGTCCCAGGAATCAAACCCATGTCTTCTCCAGGCAGATCCTCTACCATCTGAGACACCTAGGAAGCCCATTTTCTTCACTGGAACGGCTTAGTGAACAAAGACAAAAGTGTTTTGCCCGATGTCTGAGTCCCCGAGCGGGAAGAGAGAAGGCTTCCAAAACAATGCAACTCGCAAAAAAAGGGAAGTTTATTACTGACTCGAATCAGGGCTCTTGCCGCGCATCCAACACAGTGGTACGGGGTCAGAGAGCCCTGAGCAGAGGGGGTTACCCAAATTTATAAGGTGTGCATAAGTGGTTAGTAGCTGGCTTAAGCAGATTGGTTACATGTTTGCAAAGCAATTTTATTGGTACAAACTTGGCGGGCTTTTGTTCAAACTTAGGCGTCCTTGGGCTTTTTAGCTCTCCCTTCGTTTCTTACTGGGTGTATATTGATTGGCTGGCTCCAGGTTGGTTACCTGATGGGGGCAGGGAATCCCACCATTTCACGGGAAACCGAAACCCAGGTCCCAGCCGCCTGCCAGCCCCAGCCCCGGCAGCCCCACAAAAAGCAAGCCCCCAACCGCCATCCCTCAGCGGGCATCTGCAAAGTCCTCTTTGGTGGGTGGGCGAATCTACGCCCCTTGGAAGCAGTGCCCGGTCTAGTGGGGGGCCCCCATGAGTGTGGTAAAGACTCACGTGGGGGTGCATGCAGAGAGGCTCCTGTCTTTCTTTCAGCCCAGCCTGACTCTGAGCGCATCCCGCCTCGCTGCCTGCCCAGCCTGGCTGGACTCCCACACTTATAAAACTACCTGCACGTGGACGGCCGAGGGAGGCCGTGCAGCCTCCGGCCCGACAGTCCCCTGAGAGCCCCTGGGCTCCCGGCGGGGAAGCCCACGCCCCTCAGCCTGCCTGCTCGTCACAGCGGCTGTCAGCGCAGATATCTCGGACAGGAGTCACCTCGGAAGAGCGGCGGCCGGAGCGAGGGGCGGGGAGGAAGGTGGAAATGTGTTCGACGCGAGCGCTGCTTCTGATAACGTGGAAGGCGGTTCCACAGAGGGGCCTCTGGGGCCCCAAGGAAAGACTGTGCAAATCCAGAGCGTGCGTGCTCCTCTGCCTCGGCAGTCTGAGGAGGCACCGCAGAGAAGGGGAAGGGCTTAGGGAAGAATCGAGCCATTTGCCAGCAGGAAAAATGAAGTGAAGAGTCCAGCAAGCTGAGGTCTTATTAAATTGGAAAACACCTAAACATCGCTAGACCCCCAAAGGATGGGATGGAACTTTTTCAAAACCCTTGAGTTGCAAAGAGCAGTGAAGTGTTTTTTATTTTGGGGATAGAGTGACTCAGCCTTGGGAGTAAGATCTTTTCTGCCCAAGCCTGGGAGCTCCGAGCAAACTCCCGTTAAGACGGCAGATCCGGGGAGCCATGGCGGTGAAGGAGCTAAGAAGGGACCAGACGTGTCTCAGGACGGAGCAGCCAGGCTCCAGGGAAGGGGTCGGGGGGCCTGGGTCACTGCAGGGCTCACCAGCCCCCCGGGCCCTGTGGGACCATGACAGGTTTGTATGACATCACGGGGCTGAGATCTGAAGCTGTGTATTAAACAGACAGCTGTCACTTACTTACCTTTACAAAGAGGTGGCCAGGGGAGGGGCAGAGAGCAGGGAGGCGAGAGGGGCGGCCTGCAACCTCGCCCTCGCCCTAAATCCAGCTCTGGGCTCTGAGCCGACCTTCCTCCGGCAATTTCCTATCCATTTCTTCCGCCTCCCTGGAGCTACTCAGCTTGGTCGTCATTGTCACAGTGACTAATCAACCATATGGGTGGGGGGGGGCCAATTATCTGATTCCCGGAGCCTCGCAGGAGGCTGCAAGCCCCTCCGCCCCCGCCGCCCCCTCCCCACTCCAGTGTGTGGCGCACGTCCCAGCCAGGAAGGCAGGAGAGCTCGGCACCATCTGGAAGTGTCCATCTGTCCCAAGGGAGTGAGCGCAGCCTCCCAGAGCCCTGCGCCTGCATTTTAACTGGGGCTGGAATAGAAAGCGTCAGTTTGGGGACGGAAGCGAGGCGCAGCTGCTCCAGGCCATGCTTTCAGGCTCAGCGAGGACCAGCGCCCCTGTAGCCCCGGATGGACACCCGCTCGCTCCTGGCCCAGCGCCCCGTGGGCGGGGAACCCTGCTGCCCCCTTGGAGCTCTTTGCAGTGAGGCCGGAGCAGCTGTCTGACCTCGGGCGCGCCCCTGCCTCTGCATTTGGCCCTGCCTCTCGGGAGAGCTCTTCCACCAGAGGGCAGGGTGCCCAGGGCCGCAGGACGTCCACGCTGTGTACCCACCACCCTCGGACAGGCCCCATCGACCAGAGGCCTAGACAGAGGAGCTGAGGACAGAGACATCTTCGGAAAACGAAGCAGGAAGCCGTGCTCACCCTGCAGGCTGTGAGGCTCTCGGGGCGGCGGCCCCGTAACCGAGCAGGGCTTTCTGGGTCTGACAAGCGTGGTGTCGTGAGCGGCCGGGGTGTGTCCTGGTTGCTCGGCCGATAACTCATGTGACTCAGACAGAAACGTCCTCCCGTGAATTAGCTCCGCTCTGCCCTCCCGCAGCACCGCTGTTTCCTTCCACACAAGCTCTGCTCTGACGGGCCAGAGACCCAGGGCTTTCATTTGCTTGCCCTGAGATCATCCACAAGCGCACTTAGCCCTGAAGATAGCATATTAGTGGGTTCCAAGCCCAGTTGTTCCTTAGAGCCCCTTGGGGAGGCACTTCAAATAGAGATTCAGACGTGAAAACAACCTACATGCCCATCAGCAGATGAATGGATAAGATGTGGTGGTGTTCAGTCGCTCAGTCGTGTCTGACTCTTCGCAACCCCAGAGACTGCAGCACGCCAGGCTTCTCTGTCCTTCGCCAACTCCTGTAGTTTGCTTAAGCTCATGTCCATTGAGTTGCTGATGCCATCCAACCATCTCATCCTCTGTCATCCCCTTTTCTTCCTGCCTTCAGTCTTTCCAGCATCAGGATATTTTCCAGTGGGTCGGCTCTTCACATCAGGTGGCCAAAGTATTGGAGCTTCAGCTTCAGCATCAGTCCTTCCAAAGAATATTCAGGACTGATTTCCTTTAGGATTGACTGGTTTGATCTCTTTGTAGTCCAAGGGACTCTCAAGAGTCTTCTCCAACACCACAGTTCAAAACAATCAATTCTTTGGCGCTCAGCCTTCTTTATGGTCCAACTCTCACATCCATACACATCCATTAGACAACTAATAGTGAGAAGGGGACGACAGAGGATGAAGTGGCTGGATGGCATCACCAACTCAATGACCATGAGTTTGAGTAAGCTCTGGGAGTTGGTGATGGACAGGGAAGTCTGGTGTGCTGCGGTTCATGGGGTCACAATAAGTCTGACATGACTGAGCAACTGAAATCGCGTCCTCCAGGGTGGGTCGCATGCTCTTCAGGGCATTAGCCCACTGTGGCCCCCTTTGCCTGGCAAAGCACTTAAAGCTACTCTTTTCCACTTCACCCCAAACTCTGTCTCCAAATTTCTGTTTGGCACCAGTGAACAGAGGCCGAGTTTCGGCAACAATACATCAAGAGGGATAAAGGTTATGCAATTGCATAAGAGCAACGTCTGGCAGGGTGTTCAATAAAGACATAAACTGTGTGCAGGACAAGGGGGACGATGAAGCCAGGGGCACAGTGAGCTTACAGGGGCTGAAAGACCCTCCTGGTCAGTGGTAGAGGGCAGAGGTGGATGGGGCTCCTCAGATACAAACACCCCAAGAGTAGGGGGAAGTGTCCCCAGCACAAGCTGGAAGAGGGGAATTCGGGCAATTAAAGTATTCACTAATAAGAAAGAGGTGACGAGAACGAGCCTCGCAGAGCGACCCCGTCCACTGAAGCCCCGTGGTGGGGTTTCTCCTGCTCGGGAGCGGGTGCTGGGAACAGTCCTTCGGGGTTGCTTAAATAAACACCCTCTGCCTCCCCTAGGTGCCAGGGCAGAGCTGTTCTAACCATCACTGAGTTTTGAGGATTTGAGTCTGATAGTCACTTGTGTTTAGGAAAGACTCGGCTTTTCTAAAATAACAGTTGAGTTCTGAAAGCTACATATTCAAAAACGTTGCCTAATCTTTCACATTCAACATATGCATCTCATTTTCCATTTGTAAGACCTGCAAATCTTAACAGTCACTTTTAAGGGTCTTTGAATACTACAAATCTAGTTCATTAAACCTTCAAAACTTTGAATTGTGATAATAAGGGTAATATATTAAATTTCTTCTTAGGCACTTCAATTGCCTAGCGGACAAAACCTTCTTAGTACTAATTAATTTTTAGAGATCTAATTATTTCACTTACAAATGCAATGAACCCAGAGTTTCTTACGTATTCTAGTCCTGTGAATACACGTACTAAGATTTCTAGATAGCATTACAAGGCTAAGTCAACTGGATAATTACATATTTAACTCTGGATTTATGAGGCTTTCTTTACAATAGACCAGGTTCTTTAAACCTTAAGGGACCATGAAATTTCAAAGCTACCCAGATACCTTAATATGAAAGTCCAAATTTTAGGGCTTTTGGTATATTAATCGCTTCTAGACTTACAAGCCTTCCTGGGTTTATAAGATGCTTACCTATTAAGGGAGAAAAGTGCGGCTTTAACTAGCAGGCTTTACTTCTGATGAGAGGTGGTGGTCAGCGCCTCGCGGGGTCTGGTCAGCCCTGAGTGGGCTGCATCTCCTCAGTTACTGAGTCAGCGACTGTGGACGTCAGGAAAAGACTCGCAGGTTGCCCGCCTCCCTAGATCTAGGGTGTGCACTTTCTTTACAGATAGTTATAAAATTGTGAAGAAGTGTGTACACAAAAGTCCCTCAGAGGAAAAATGAGATCTGGCTGCTTTTGTTACCGTGTGGCCCACGGGCTTGTCATCACCGCTCAGAATCCCAAAGGCCCTTGGGGTCCCAGTCACCACCGCATCCCACCCAAGTAGAAACACCCTCTTGTCTTCCTGGTATATGTTTACCACCTAAGCTGTTGTTGTTGTTCAGTAGCTAAGCCGTGTCTGACTCTTTGCAGCCCCACGGACTGCAGCACGCCAGGCCTCCCTGTCCATCACCAACTCCCGGAGCTTCCTCAAACTCACCACCGAGCCAGTGATGCCGTCCAACCATCTCATCCTCTGTCGTCCCCTTCTCCTCCCGCCTTCAGTCTTTCCCAGATCAGGGTCTTTGGCAGTGAGTCAGCTCTTCGCATCAGGCGGCCAAAGACTGGAGCTTCAGCATCAGTCCTTCCAATGAATATTCAGGGTTGATTTCCTTTAGGATGGACTGGTTGGATCTCCTTGCAGTCCAACGGACTCTCCAGAGTCTTCTCCAACACCACAGTTCAAAAGCATCCATTCGTCGGTGCTCAGCCCCTTGTGGCCCAGCCCTCACATCAGGGCAGGTGGTTGCCCCAAAGACTGCGGGTCTGTTTAACCTGGAAACCAGGCTCGTGCGGTGCGGAGCTGGCACCAGGCCCGCTCCTCAGCCCAGCGTCCCCCCCCTTCCCAGCCGCCGCGTTGTGTCTCCACCCTGGGTGTGGTCACAGCTGTCCGGTTCTCACGGCCGAGTGGCATCTGGCACACACTGTCTTTAGATGACTATCTGCCCTCTTCCGGGGGCCTCGGGTGGTTGCCAGCCTGGGGCTGTTGTGAAGAGTTTCACCATAGATTGTCCTGCCCATGGTCCTTGAGGCACACGACAGTCGTTTCCAGGTCAGGCAGTGGAATTGCCAGTTATGGGCCTGTGTGTCTTCTGCTCTAATCATTAATAGCACACGCTTTCCCAAGCTGGCGGCTTCAGTTCACACTGCTAGCCGCAGTATGTGTAATGCCCCCAACCCTGCCGCGTCCCTGACACTCGGTGTGATCAGTTTTCCAAATTTTATCCGTCCTGACGAGTGTGGAATAGCATCTCACTTTGGTTATAATTTGCAACAAAATAGAGAAGCTTTTTACAAGTGTATTGGTCCTGTGGGTATCATTTTTTGTGAAGTGTCTGCTCAAATCTCTTAACCCTTCTTATTAAGCGATTAAAATTCTGTTGATTGGTAGTTCTTTGGGCTTCCCTGGTGATTCAGCAGAAAAGAGTCTGCCTGTAATGCAGGAGGCGTGGGATGGAGAAGATCCCCTGAAGAAGAGAGTGGTTACCCACTCCGGTGTTCCTGCCTGGAGAATTCCATGGATAGAGGAGCCTGGCAGGCTGCAGTCCATGAGCTCGCAAAGAACCGGACATGACTTAGCAACTAAGCACCAAGAAGGAGTTCTTTAAATACTCGGGGTGTGAGATCATGCTGTTTTTTTTTTTTTAATGGGTCGTGGCAGACAGAATATGCTCCCCCTGCTAAAGAGCCCCTGATCCCCAGGTGGACGTGCGTCACCTTACACGGTGACAGTGACTTGGCAGAGGTACTTAAATGGAGGGTCTGGAGACGGAGAGAGGGCCTGTGATACCCGGGTGGGCCGGTCGGATGCCGGAGACTTTCAGAGCAGAGGGGATTTCCCCGCCACACCCAGAGGGATGGCGACCCAGAAGCAGGGCCAGAGGGCGGTCCTCCCGCCGCTCTGAAGACGGGAGGGCCCTGAGCCGAGGAGGGCCCGGAGCCTGCGGCAGCTGGGACCGGCAAGAGAACAGGCCCTCCCCGGAGCCTAGAGAAGGTACCGGCGCCCAGCCGACCTGCTTCCAGTCCCGTCGCACCCACACCCGCGCCCAGCCTGCACGGCCCATGGTGACACGCTTCCCTTGTGCGTTAGGCCCTGAGCTTCAGGTAAGGACTTGGGGCCGCAGTGGAAAACTAGCAACCTACGTGTCACAAAGGGCGTCCCTGGGAGCCTGGCGGTAAAGGGCCTGCCTGCCAAGCCGGAGATGCAGGAGGCCCGGGTTCGATCCCTGGGTCAGGAAGAGCCCCTGGAGGAGGGCATGGCAAGCCCTCCCGTGGGCAGAGGAGCCTGGCGGGCTACAATCCACGGCGTTGCAGAGAGCTGGACACAGCAGCGCGCGCACGCGCGCACACACACACACACACGCGCGCGCGCGCGTGTTGGAGGGATTTCTGTCCCTGGGTGAGTTTCCTTCCGTTTCCTACGAGGTCCTTTGATAAACAGAGGCTCTTGATTGAATGCAGCTGAACCCATCAACCTTTCCCTTTCCACCCGCCCCTCTGGAGTCTCGGATAAGAGACGTCTCCCTGCCTGAGAGACAGAGAGCTCTCCTCCGCCTCCCATCAGGCTGTTGAGCTTCGCACACTGAGGTCTGTGATCGTCCAGGGACCAAGTCTTGTGCGGAGTGAGGCCCCTGCCCTCGGGGTTTTGCATGTGGGGCCTGCCGCCCTCCCTCTGCTGGGCGGACGCAGCCCCTGTCCCGTGTGGGCCCGAGTTTGGTGTTTCAGTGGCTCTCGGGGGAAGCTGGCCCAGAGCAACCACCACACTGACTGGAAGCAGAAAGTCCCTGCTTATAGCAGACTCCCCTCTTTTCAACCAGAGTGTTGTAGTCTCAGGGTGACCTGTTTAAAAGTGTGTGATGCTGGGAGTGAGGCGGGAGAAGGCAGGAGCCTTTGGGGGAGGGAGGGGACCCCCAGGTCTATTAATGGCGGGAGCTTAAGGCTGCAGCTGATGCTTCGGGGACATTGGTGACTCATGTGCTAAGGGGGGCCTGAACTACCCCTGGCTCGGCTGGGGCAGAAGGTCCTGTTACAGATCGGCTGTGGGAGAAATGCTCAGAAAAGCTCAAGTGCAAAGATGCAAATGAAAACCGGCAGGAAAAGGTATGTCAGAAAACAAACTTTAAAACCATGGTGCTTCTGGCGAGGCTGTGGGTCTCGGAGTTCAGATGCAGACAGGAGGGGCTGGACCCTGCGGGCCTTACAAGGGGAGGCAGAGAAGCAGCAGCGGCCTAACCTCGCCGGGGACGGAGCAAAGCTCGTGGGGGCTGCGGGCGGCTGGGTGAGCCGCAACTTCATCTCCGAACCTTGCAGCTGTAGTTGTGCCCTCCCCACGACCTCCAGTTGATGCCGTTGGCATAGCCCGTGTGCGGCCCCTCGAGGCAGCGGCCGTTCCGGCTGCCGAGTGACTGGCGTGCTGCCCCCGGAACTGCACAGCACAGCCAGAGGCGCTCTCATCACCGCGGTCTTCGGTGGAGAAGTGACTTCTGTGGTCCGTCAGGAAATCACCCGCTCGGGGAGGGGAGCAGGCGGAGTGCGGTGTTGCTGGTCCTAGAGGGAGCCACCGTTGGGGGCCCCAGCCCCCCACCCAGCGCACCTCCCTCTAGAGACCCCCGGGGGCTGAGGGTGCCTCCTGGTCCCGGAACTCTGCACCAGGGCGCGAGCCTCCCTCCAGCCTCACCTGTTTCCTCCTGGCTCCCCAGAGAACCCCAGGCCCTCGGGGCCCTCTCTTCCCCCAGCCCACTCCTCTCTCCTGGGCACCGCCCCCGCGCACTGGCTTGCCCTGGTCATCCCAGGGGCCCGGCACCACCTCACCGGGGGCCCTGGCTCCAGCTCCAGCCCCGGCGTGCAGCTGACCTCTGGCCCCTGCAGTATCCACGCCCCCCCACGCCAGCCTGGCCCTCACCTACACCATGAGGTCAAGGGTCCCCGCCCCGCTCCTTCCTTGGAGGCTCAGAGGAGGCCGTGTGTGACAAACAGGCGCTTGAAGGCTCCCATCAGCCATCCCCTCCGGCATCCCGGAGGGCCTTGCTCTCTGGAGCTCTGCTTCAGCGCAATCCAACGGGCACCCGGCTCCTTTCCTGGACGCAAGCGCACCTGGCGTTTCCAGGATGGGCCACAGGAAATGCCTTCCCACTGTCTGTGACCGGGGGTCTTTCTGGAGAGAACACCCCACAGGGTTGGTGTTCTGTGGAGCCACTTGGGAACAGGGCCCTAAGGTCTCCTATGAGATGACGGTCCTCTTCCAGGTGTTAGCAGGGACAGGGTCACTGACCTCAGTGAATTGCGGGCCCCACGTTGCACAGAAACTCAGGCACTGTCTTGTCTGCCTCCACAGATGGAGAAGACAGGCCCCGAGACAGGAGCCCCCAGCCCAGGGTCTCTCGGGGAGACAGAGCCAGGACCCCCAGCAGCTGCTCTGCTTCCCCAGCCCCGAGCTGAAGCGCCAGCCCCCGCAGTGCCCCGTGCGGACTCTGACCTGCACCGCCCTCCACAAAGGCCCCTAGGACCAGCTTGTGCTTCTCAGCTTCGCCCACCATCCTGAATGACTGGTGCTTGGCAAATCAGTGGTTGCCCTCAAGGTCCATGAGGTCTACCCGGAGCTCTCTGGTTCTTGTTGGAGGAAGGTATTCCGGTCTCAGCAGACGGGGCCCTGTGCCTCCAGGCAGAGGAGGTGGGAATTTGGGTAAATTCTGGAGGGATGTCTGAACTTGGCATCCAGGAAAAATTCAGCAGGGAAGGTGTGAGAGGCTGGTGGATGTGAGGCTCCGGGGAGGGCTCCCTGACTTCCGACAGCTTCCCTTCTGTTCCATCAGCCTCACCCAAAATCCCACTGTTGGGGTTCCTTAAAAGGAGTGAAGCCTCACTCTACTGGAAACCCTAAATTCTCCTGCAAACTGCTGTGAATGCCAGGGCAGGAAAGTGTATTTGTATTCGTTTCTTTTGCAAGAATTTCAGGCACATGAGTAGATACCTTCAAGGTTGCCCTGAGGTAGTGGGAGAATTTAAAATAGGATTCACAGGTCTACAGTTGAACTCAGGACCACCCATGAAGCTGAGTCTATGAAACAGAATAGTGGACTGAGGGGGACCGAGTCGGGACCCCCATGTGCAGTGACCAGGAGAAGGAAGGAGGGGCTCCGGGGTCTCAGAGCCCAGGTTCAAGGCAGCACCGACGGCTGGGAGAGAGAGGAGGGCCACCGAAGTCCAGACGGCCTGCTGCCCACTTCCTCCTCTCGGGATCTAAGGTCTGATTGGTCCTGAGACCAGAAGACATCTTCCCTCCAATAACCCCCCTTCTCCTGATCCTGACAGTCAGAAAGTCTAGGAGAAGCGCACCCCAGGCTGGCTCAGGCAGAACCCTCCTGCTGTCAGAGGGGAGCACGGGGTGGGGCGGGGTCTTCTGGTCCACACGGCCCAGGGTAAGGTCAGGAGCTGTGGGCTGCAGCCCCCCAACCACAGAGCCCCCGCTGTGCCCCTACCCCGGGCGGTCAGGATGTGGATGTTGTCATTCCCCGGCCAGAACTTGCCCAGCTGACTGCCGAAGCCCTGCTTGTACGCGGTCCAGGTCCGGAAGAAGTCCACAGAGCCACCCCTCCTTCGCTGGAAAACCTGTGCATGAGTTGGGGGGGCTGGGAGACAGGCCCCTGCTGCCGTTCCCCCCTCAGGGTATCCCGCCACCCATGAGCACAGCGCCGGTAGCTCCCAGCGCTTCAGTCTGGGGCCCAGGATGTGGGTCTCATCAGAGACCCCGGGGATCATCGGGGGAGCACCTACACATGGCCAAGGAGGACATGGAGACTCAGAGAGGGCAGGCGACAAGCCCAAAGTCACGCGGCTGGAGAGAAGTGGGCACTTCTGGGCCTCAGGCCAGGGCCCGGAGTGGCGGGCCTCCTTGCCCCTGCCCCAACGTTCCTGCTTCTCCCGACCTCAGTGACAGGACGGGGCCAACCTGAGCCTGGGGTTACAGAGTCTCACAAAGGCCTCTAAAGACTGATCTCCCACCAGAGGGGCCTCCCAAATGTGCCCTCCACTGCCCACGGGCCACGGGGCCATCTCTGGGACCCCCGGCAGCTCACGGTCCCCCCCGCCGTCCGTATCCATGTCACACAGCACGGTCAGGGCCCTGCAGTCGGGCAGGTAGATGGTGTTCCAGCTGCTCGGGAAGTGCCCCCTGGGGAGCAGCTCCTTGCAGGTCCAAGGTCCAGGGTGGGGAACCGGGAGGTGGACGACAGGTCGGGAGTCTGGGCAGGGCAGGGGCCGCGCAGGGGGCGGAGGAGGGGACGACTGCCCGGGGGAAGGTGGCACGGAGCCCCGGGACGGACGGAGGGCTCCCCCACCTCGGCCCGGGGACCCCGCCTTCCAGGGGAAGTTATAAAACTCCCCCAGGAAGACTGCTGTGGAAGGCACATGTCATTCAGGCAATAGCTGCCTGTAACTGCAGAGTGAGAGATGTGCAGGGAGTGTTTCATCTCTGGATGCTGGGAGAGGCGTCTGTGCAGCTGGCCTTCTGGTCAACCGCCCCCCCCCACCCCGGGAGCAGGTCCTGGCTGAGGTCTGGGGGTCGGGGGTCGGCGTGTGGGCAGTCACCTGTGGCACACGAATTGAGCTGCCCCGGCTCTCCTGTTGTGGAAGAGAGGACACGCACGTCACATGTCTGGAAACAGCCCCGTGCCCTCTCCACCTCTGCTCCATGAACACGGCACCGAGAGTGAAAACCATTAACCGGCTCTTCCGGGCCGGACAGCCCCCAGCCCTGGGCAACGGTTCCTAGGCTCAGCCACACGGGCTCGCTGGGTGCAGGCAGCCAGCGCTGTTGCTTGGGGAACTGGCTGGACCACCGTACTGGCCACCCCTCCTGGGCTTCAAGGCTCCCGGCAGTGAGGGTCAGCTCCTCCGGGCCCATCACTTTCCACCACCAGCGTCTCCATCAGAGCCTCTGGGCGTGGAAAGTCCTGGGGGTGTTTGGGGTAGGCTTGGGCCCCGACCAGTGCACTTTCTATTTGTCGTCAAAGCTTGTGACTGTGTCTTGTGAGCGCTCAGTCGTGTCCGACTCTCTGAGACCCCATGGACTATAGCCTGCCAGGCTCCTCTGTCCACAGGGATTCTCCAGACAAGAACACTGGAGTGGGTGGCCATTCCTTCCTCCGGGGAAATCTTCCCAACCCAGGATGGAGCCCAGATCTCCTCCATCTCCTGTACTGGCAGGCGGATTCTGTACCACTAGCACCACCTGGGAAGCCTGACTGTGTCTTGGTGTTTTACTTTTCTTACTTTTAGAAAATTTGAAATAAATGGGCATAAATCAGAAAAAAACGAGAGGTGAAGCGTCCACAGTCATGCAATAAATCAATGTTGCCAGTCTCCTGGGGGCAAGACTGGCAGCCGCTGGCTCCTCCAGCCTTCAAGCACCAGGACTGCCCCTCTGCCCCCACCCGTGGGCTGGACAAGCGGGGCCAGGGGCATGGTCTGAGCTCCTCCCCCAGACGGTCTCCTGGGCCCCAGGGCATCTCCTATCATCTAGGCCTCTGGGACCACCTCCCCCCAGCCCCCTGCAAAGCCTGCGGGTGCCCCCGGGGAGAGGAGGGGCTCACCTTTCTCTCCACGTGCACCGCTCTCCCCTCGGGCTCCTGGGGAGACACAGGGGATGCAGAGGACACCTGTCAGTGGACAGCAGCCCTCCGCTCTGGAAGCCACCCCAGGCTCAGCTCTTCGGGGGGTGGGGGGTGGGCGTGAGGCTGAGCCACACGCATGCTCTGCGGCTCACAAGGCTCTCTCTTGGCGGAACAGGTGGGCAGCTGGGGACTTGAGGCTTGGGATTCTTCCCTGGGTCACAACAGGCTGCTGAGGACCCAGGACCCTGGACTGGTTCGGGAGCCTCGAGCCTCTCGGGACGCAGGCGGTAACGGGCGCGGCTCTGTCTCCCGCCGCCCTCCCACCCTGTCTCTCTCCCACCTCTCTCCGCCTCCCGGCGCCCTCTTGGTCTGTCTCTCCGTCTCCGAGGACAGGCCCCGGGGTCCTGCTGGGGCCACAGCTCCTCCTCGCCTGCGCTTCCTTCGGGTCCGGCCGGCCCTGCCTTCCCAGGGACCCCGGGCGAACCTCGTTCTCCTGTAAGTCCCAAAGACACAGCGTTGAGGGAAAGGCCATCTGGGGCATCCTACTTGGGCGCTCTCTGCCCTGAGGAATGAAGTCCTGACCCTCCCGCCCCGGCGCCAGTATCCTCAGGGCCGCTGCCCCCGGCGAGGGGGACAGCAGAGACAGTGGGGGCAGAGCCCCCGGGCCCCTGGGGCAGACGGCCGGCCCCCCAGGGGCCACCAGCTTCCGGCTCCCGTAGACCTCGGTGTAGCAGGCCCGGTCCACGCCGCGGCACAGAGCTCTACCGCCGAGCCGGGGGCAGGGGCCAGGAGCGCGTCCTCAGAGACTGTCACAGGGGCAGCTGGAGAGGCCAGCCGCGGGCCCAGCCCCCTGTGTCCCCCCAGATGCAGGGGAGAGCATTAGCTGCTCAGTCGTGTCCAACTCTTTGGAACCCATGGACTGTAGCCCACCAGGCTCCTTGTCCATGGAATTCTCCAAGCAAGAGTACTGGAGTGGGCTGCCATTCCAGGGGTCAAACCGAGGGACCTCATGGATAGCACGCAGATTCTTTACTGTCTGAACCACCAGTGAAGCCCAGATGCAGCGGGGGTCAGACATAATCACACATCCCTCTGCGGAGGTTCTGACTCCACCTCCACAGGGGAGGGGTCAGCAGCCTGAGGCCCCATTTCAGCTCAGTTCAGTCGCTCAGGCGTGTCCGACTCTTTGAAACCCCATGGACTGCAGCTTGGCAGGCTTCCCTGTCCATCACCAACTCCCAGAGCTTCCTCAGACTGAAGTCCATCGAGTCGGTGCTGCCCTCCAACCATCTCATCCTCTGTCGTCCCCTTCTCCTGCCTTCTATCTTTCCCAGCATCAGAGTCTTTTCCAATGAGTCAGTTCTTTGCATCAGGTGGCTAAAGTATTGGAGTTTCAGCTTCAGCATCATGCCTTCCAATGAACATTCAGGATTGATTTCCTTAAGGTTGGACTGGTTGGATTCCTCGCAGTCCAAGAGACTCTCAAGAGCTTCTCCAACACCACAATTTGAAAGCATTAATTCTTCAGTGCTCAGTTTTCCTTATGGTCTAACTCTCACATCCGTACATGACCACTGGAAAAACCATAGCTTTGACTAGACAGACCTTTGTTGGCAAAGTGATGTCTCTGCTTTTTAATATGCTGTCTAGGTTTGTCATAGTTTTTCTTCCAAGGAGCAAGCGTCTTTTAATTTCATGGCCGCAGTCACCATCTGTAGTGATTTTGGAGCCCAAGAAGTAATGAGGCCCAGGTCTGCATTATTAATCTTGGCAGGAGGCTAGGACCACCCAGGGCCCCTTGCCCTCCTCCAGGCACTAATGGGAGGGTCAGGAGAGGCAGCCCCAGGCTCAGCAAGGGGAAGGGCAGGAGTCTGCCAACAGGCTCACTGCCCAGGGGAGTGGGGCGTGAGGGTGGGACAGAGGGGTAGCGCTGCTTCCTCGTGGGGCCTGCTAAACACACCCCCTGGCGGCAGAGGACCAGACATGCCCTCCTGCCAGGGTCCCCCAGCAGAACCCCATCTCGGAACTTGTAAGGGGGGATGGCGCATGGGCAGATGTGTGGAGTGCCCGGGGCCTCACTCTGGGCGGAGACCCAGCTCCTCCCTCCGTGGTGGTGCTTGGCTGCTCGGAACTCCAGGTGACTCCTCTGAGGCACAGGGAGGGAAACCTGGGGCCCTGGTTTCCGGCGGGCACGCCGGGCACGTGAGGCGCAGAGCTCCTGCCAAGGGTCACGGCAAAGCCAGTCCCGACCCCGCGCCCGGAAGCGCATGCTCCATAAAGGCGCTCCCAAACGTGAGCTGACAATAGCTGAGACCAGCGCCCTCCTCCGGGCACGGCAGTGCCGGTGGGGTTCTGGGCAGATCCCATGACCCAAACTCCCAAGCTCAGACCCCCCGGGGGCACTGCCCTGCTCGGCTCCAGTTTGAGAAGAGCTGGTGCTCAGTGACCCCCGAGCACATACCCTTCAGTCCACCGGTGCCTGCCTCTCCCTGGGGCTCCGGGCAGCCCTGGGCAGCCTCGGAGGATGGACAGCTTGTCGGAGCCCTCCAGACACACCAGCTTCACCTCTGCAGAGAAACGCGGAGTTGGGGTCAGGGCGCTCGTCGCGGGGCCGACGACAGGCCGCCCGAACCAAGAGTGTCTGCCACAAGGTGACCTGGTCCCTCGGCTCCGGCACGTGTCACTGGTCTCAGATGAAAGGTCAGCCTGGCAGTGAGCTTCCTGCCTCTGGCGGTCACTGGTCGGGGGGGAGGCCGTGCTGGGCAGAGCCCTGGCCTTGGACTCCACGCTGCCAGTTCCCAGCCCCCACCTCCATGCCGGGTGACTTTGGGCAAGTCACTCAAGCCCTCTGAGCTCTGGGAATCCAAATGGGGGCAGAAATAAGGCTGTGGGGAGGATTAGATCAGATAATGCAGATTTTTAGATTCTTGGTATACTTCACGGCATTTTAAAAGAGCCTCATAAACAGTGGATACTCCCACTACTTGACAACAGTAAGTATTTATAAGACTTGGGGATTTGGGGACAGCATAACATTTTCAACCCCAGACCGCGGATTTGAGACCACAGAGCTCCCGAGTTGGAAGGGGTGCCTGGGGGTCCCCCCGCGGAGAAGATACATTTGATCTAAGAACACAGAGCAAATTCCAGAACAGGGACCAGGGGGTCATTTCCTTCTGGGGGGGGGGGGATTAAGTTTTGTTGACTTCAAAACTAAAACAAACATCCTCATAGAGACAACTTAGAGCGTGTGTGAGTCAGCCAGGCTCTCGCTGCAGACGCAGGAGCTTCTGCTTTGGAGTTGTCTCCACCAGAGATGTTCTCACGGGTACCTCCTCAACTCATGGCGAGGCTGGTCTGTCCTCAGGCAACGTCTTTCCACACGCGGGCCCAGCCCCCTGCACGGGATCAAAAGGGAGGCCGCCCACCCTTACACCTCTAATCTGCCGATTCACACTCTGGCGTGAAAGCCGAAAATCTGCAGTAACAAACCCCAAGCGAGTGTGGGAGCCCTGGGATGGGATGAGAGAACCTTTCTGAAAAGTCCAGGAGAAGACAGGAAGCAGAGGGCATTGCCCTTCCTGGCTGCAGAGCCGAGACCTGACTGGACGCTCCGTGGAGCAAATCCGAGGCTTGAGAGGGAGACAGACCCGGATTAAATTCCCGCTCCTCCTGCGTGGCCTCGGGCCGTTCGTTGTCTCCTAGTCCGAGGATGAGACTGAGCCGCCGTCTTCGGAAGGTGCAGCTGGAGGGTTCCACCCTGGATGCTCCCTGTGGTCAGTGAGTGGGGAGCTCCAGCGTTCAGGGGCCAGAAACAGGTCCGTCTTGCCTGGACAGGTGTCAGCAGCCCCGGCAGCGAGGGTCCCGAAGCGCAGGCACACGTGGAGTGGGCCAGCAGGCCCGGGGCCCCGGCCGCGCCTCCCAGCTCCACGGCCTCCGGTCCGGGCCGCGCTCTTGCGGGCGGTGGAAGCCAGCCCTTGCCTGGACCTGTGGTTTCTCCACTCCAGGCGGACACCCACTTCCTCCCGCCTCTTTGCTTATACCCACAGGAGGCACCAGAGGATGGCAAAGGGCATTTCCTTCCCGCTGGGCCCCAGCAGGCTGTCCGCTGACCTGGGTTCACTTCCACTGGCAGGATACCCTGTTCCCGGGTGAGAGAGCTCCCAGGACCCCTGCGTTGGAAGGGGTCTGCCTTTCTTGTGGCTTAAGGAAAGCTGCATCCCCAAACCCCCTCCTTATCACCCAGCTCTGCCCAGGCAACACATGGGGGCTTTGACTGGGGTATGAGGAGGAGTAAGACCCCCCTCTCCCTCATCTGATTTCCAGAATGTTCTAATGACTGAGCACCTAACACAGGGGAAGAGAAAAAAAATCCCAAGCGCTTCTTAGGTGCCAAATGCTACTCACACTAGCCCCATTAGGAAGATGCCATGATCTGAATCTCACAGGCGGGGGAACTGAAGCCGCTCTGCTGGTGGGAGCCAGACATTTCCCCGAGTCTGTCCGAGGCTCTGAGGACCACCGGGTCTGGTCTTGACGCCTGAAGGTGAGGCTTTGTCTTGCCCCCCCAGATCCCAGAGGCTGTCCTGAACCAGCACATGTGGTGGGCCTCCCAGGAAGGGCTTCGGCAGACGTGTGGAGGGTCATCAAGGCGAGCAGGGCGGTGCCGGAGGGGAGGAGCTGGGGATGAGACTCCTTCGTGGAGTGATGTTTCTGCGGTCAGCGTGCGTGAGCTGGCATCCTAACCGCACTTACTGTCCAGCTGGGAAAGAAGCGCGGGATGGCTGAACCTGAGGTTTGCGAAAGGGCACACAGGACCTAGCGCCCATCTCGTGGGCTCTGGGGTGACACCAGGCCTGGCTCAGGAGAGAGGTCGCCTTGCCGCAGCCAGCGGCGGGTCTGAGCTCGGTCCACCGGAGAGGAGCTAGTTCAGGGCTGTTAGTCCCGTCTCAGGCGGCCGGGGTTCGTCCCGCCGCCCCATCTGCAGGCAAGCCCCTCCCTGCGTCAGGGTGCTTCCTCTTCTCACTGTTGATTGGATGACTGTAGGTGGGACGCTGACCACACTGTCGCGTGTCACTTTAATGTCCCTAAGAGTAAGTGGGCCTAAGAAGATGACAGAACGCAAGACTGTGTCAAGTTCAGATATCTTAAAGTGGGGTCAACCAAGGTCATCTGATTTCTGGCAATGACAGGTTAGGTATCTGGGGCCATCTGTCCTCAGAAAGACAAACGGAAGTGAAACTGTTAGTCCCCCAGCCATGTCGGATGCGTTGTGACCCCGTGGACTATAGCCTGCCAGGCTCCTCTGTCCACGGAGTTCTCCGGGCAGGAATGGGTAGCCTGGAGTGGAGTGGAGCCGGCAGCCATTCCCTTCTCCAGGGGACCCTCCCAACCCATGGATCAGACCCTTGTCTCCTGTGGCTCCTGCATTGGCCAGCAGATTCTTCACGGCTGAGCCGCCTGGGACTTGAAACTCTAGTGGGGTCTTCCTATATCACTGCTGCCTGCTTGCTCCAAGCTGAAACCAACACAGATCTTCTCAGAAGAATAGTATCACCCCAAGACTTAAATGATTTCTGCAAATATACATATCTTTCAAATTAAATCTTGGAATGCCATAAAAGATAACCAGGCTCATGAGGACAAAAGACAACATGTATAATTACAAACAGAAGCAACACAGTATAGAAACAGATCTGCAGAAGCTACAGTTACTGAAATGACATATAGTGAATGGTGAAAATGGAAAGGCATCCCCAGAGATTGAAAACAAACAAGGTCGCTCATACATCGCCACTTCTGGTCAGCGTAGTGTCACTGTCAGAGTAGTAAGGCAGAAAAAAACAAATCAGATGTACACGAGCTGGAACAGCAAATACAAGGCTGCTATTACTTTTGTATAAAATTCAGGGGGATCTAAAATTTTTAGAATGAATGAGCTCAGCAAAAATCAATTCTGTTCCTAAAAGTTAAACAGTGAATGACAAAAAGAAGTTGTAAACATATGCAATAGCGACACCAAACTCAAATAACTGAATAATTCTGGCAAAATATACACTAGTCCTCCGTGTAGAAACATCAGATGGGAACGAGAGATGCTTAAAGAGAACAACTGGAAGAATATTCTCTGTTCATGGATTCAAATTCTCAATGTCATAAAAATATGTTTCTCTCTGGTTGATCCGTAGATTCACTGCATTATCAGTTAAGTGCCCCTCTTATTGGGAAACTTGACAAGATGAATTTGAAATTTGTCTAAAAGGTTAAAGGCCAGTAATTAAGATATCTTGAGCTGGAGCAAAGAAGGATGACTTGCTCTAGTTGATGCCAGTATTTGTCGTGAAGGTAAAGTCACTGAGGTGGTGTGGCACCAGCTCGGATCCAGACCGAGCCATCAGAACCGAATAAAGGATCTAGAAACAGATTCAGGCGCGTGAGAGTGGCGGCTCCGCGGAGCCGGCGGGGAAGGGCGAGCTGCAAAACTAGAGAACGGCTGATTTAAGACACTGCGTTAATTTCTGCCGTGCTGCAGAGTGATTTGGTTTTATACACACACACACACATTCTTCTTAATATTGTTTCCATTATGGCTTATCACAAGGTATTGGATATAGTTCTCTGCACTATACAGTGGGGACTTGATGTTTATCCATCCTACATCTAATCGCTTGGGCTTCCCAGGTGGTAAAGAACCCGCCCGCCAATGCAGGAAATGTAAGAGACGCAGGTTTGCTCCGTGCATGGGGAAGGTCCCCTGGAGGAGGGCAGAGCGACCCACTCCAGTGTTCTTACCTGGAGACGCTCACAGACAGAGGAGCCTGGTGGGGCGCAGTCCACAGGGCCTCAAAGGGCCAGACACGACCGCAGTGACTTAGCAGACACACACGCATCTACTAGCTTACACCTGCTGACCCAGCCTCCCAGTCCATCCCTCCCCCAGCCCTCTTCTCCCTGAATAAACTCCCAGTAAGCACTGCGAGCCACTGGGCATTCACATGGGAAAACCAGAAATGAAACTTGACCCTTTCCACACAGCAGAAAGAGAGCCATGTTGGCAGAATCATAGACCCAAATGTGAAAGATGAAACAGCCGTCTTGGGCCACATCTTAAGACATCAGACACCTCTGTTGATTTCTCTTGCAGGAATGAAAAGAACTAAGTACTGGACAAGTCCGAAAACTGACATCGAAATTAAGAATACTGGCTTTTCAAACGACATCCCCGAGAGAGACAAAAGCTGCCAGGGGGTGGAGAGCAGGCCGCACGCAGGAGTGACAAACCGCTGTGTCCGGAATAAAGAAGGAATTGCCGCAAATCGACGCCCCTGTGCAAAATGGGAAGGTGACTTACACAGATACTCCTCAAAAGAGACATTTCAATGGAAACAAGATGAGACCCTCAACTTGATTAGTGATCAGAGACATGCACGCTTGTGCCTGCTCGACGGCCCACAACCTGGAGCTCAGCCCTGCCCCCCCACAGGCAGAGGACACGGGTAGAACAACGTCCCGTCCCAAACCGCAGCAGCCAAGTGTCCATCCAGAGCAGGACAGATCCCTAGCCCAACGCACATTCAAATCGGAGAGACCATCAGAGCGTCACACAGACGAGTCCTGCTCCCTACAAACCATCGAGGAAATTCACAAACACAGCATCGCAGAGAAAGTGGCATCAGGGAGACTTCGTTCGGTTGCACTTGTATGTAAAATTCAACAGCGGGCCACGCCGCAGAGCCGTGTTGGGATGAGGGGTGTGAGTGGACTGTGGAGAGGAGGGCCAGGTGCCCCCAGCCAGGAGGGCAGCCCCCTCAGGAGGGGTCCTCGGAGCTGGAAGGGGACTCGAGGGCTGGCCCTGTTCTCCGGCTTCTTCTGACGCACTTTGCTTCACGCACTCTGGTGGGGAAGTGTCACTGTCCACTTCAAGAAGGAAGTTTAAATACAACAAAATGGAGCGCGCGGTGGCCACCGGCGATCTGTATCACTTCCTGCCACAGTGCGCCGGTCCCCAGCAAGCACCGGGATTCACAAGGGCCCCATGTCCTGCCCGGCTCCTGGGAGGCTGGCTGTCAGCACACAGGTGCTGTTCCGCTGCCTCTGAGGGGAGCTGGTCCCGGGCCGGGGCTCCCGCACATCTCCCTCCACCCCAGTACCAGGGCCTGCGCATCGGGGCTCTCATGGAGGCTTTGCACGTGACTCTGTGGATTCAGGAGAGATGTGAGCCCACCCAGTGATGCTCGAACCCCGAGTCGCCTCATCCAGGTCCTGACTCAGGGTGAGGACCACAGCATCTGCCAGAGCTTCAGCCTCCAGAACAGGAAGGGCGGGTCCGATTGACTGAGGTTTTGAAGTCTGGATTAGGGTGGGTCTTCTAATGGGGCCGAGGGTGGGAGTAACAAGTCATTGTTTAAGACTGGTAGACACAGCAAAGTGAGGTTTTTTAATCCGCATGGTTCCACTCAAACTATTGATTTCTGTTGATGAGTTGATGGGTCTTTGGGGAAAATGCTTCAGTGAGTAACATGGCATTTGCAGCCTTCAACTTTCTTATAGGAGTCTGTAGACGGCATATTAAAAAGCAGAGACATTACTTTGCCAACAAAGGCCTGTATAGTCAAAGCTATGGTTTCTCCAGTAGTCACGTACGGATGTGAGAGTTGGACCATGAAGAAAGCTGAGCATCGAAGAACTGATGCTTTTGAATTGTGGTGCTGGAGAAGACTCTTGAGAGTCCCGTGGACTGCAAGGAGATCAAACCAGTCAATCCTAAATGAAATCGACCCAGAATATTCATTGGAAGGACTGATGCTGAAGCTGAAACTCCAGTACTTTGGCCACCTGATGCGAAGAACTCACTCGTTAGAAAACACCGTGATCCTGGGAAGACCGAGGGCAGGAGGAGAAGGGGAGGACAGAGGATGAGATGGTTGGACGGCGTCCTCGACTCAGTGGCCAGGCAAACTCGAGGAGACAGCGAAGGACGGGGAGCAGACAGTACAGTCCGTGGGGTTGCAGAGAGTCAGACGCGACTGAGCGTCGGAACAGCAACCCCAGGAACATCAGGGCCCCTGGGAGCACAGGAGAAAACCCTGCCCCACCCACAGATGCCCCCAGTCCAAGCCTCCTCCCTCCCAGGGGTGGGGAGTGTCCCCCAGGGTAGGACTTCCCCTGTCCCACTGCTGGTTCCCTTCCTTCCTGCTCCGGCAAGGACTCGTGTTTGGGGGGCCTCAGGAAAGGGGCTGCATGCCGGCTGGACCTGGCGGGGTCCCCCTGATATCCCCTGGAGGCACCTTCGTTTGGCTGTGAAGACCGTCTACATCTGTAGCCCCTCAGTGGGAGAGAGGCTGCCTGCCGAGTGCAGTCCAGCCTGGAGCCCAGGGAAGGGACCCTCGCCAGCTGTCTGTGACTTTCCATCTGGGGAGAAGGAGCACGCGGGGCTTGCCTTGAAGGATGCCCCAGGCCACACCCACAGGCCCGGTTTCCAACCCAGGCAGTGTGACCTTGAGCCCGTCGCTTGACCTCTCTGAGTCTTCTTTGTCATCAGACTTGGGATAACAGAGTGGATCTGAGGATCCCGTGGAGTGAGGATGACAAGTTGGATCCACAGGGTCAGTGACCGTGGGGAGGTCAGCACCTACCCTTTCCCTGGCCCTGACATCCTCCTGGCAGCCTCTCTGCCGGCTTCCCGGGTGGCCCTCCAGGCCTGGCCACCTGTCCCCCAACCACCCCCCAGCCACCCCAGCCTGTGCCAAGCCTCTGTTTCCAGTGGGCACTTCACAACCTGGGAGAGGAGCCGTCTGGCTGGTGGTGGTGTAACCCCTCCCCGCCTCCGGCCCCTCCCTGCCCCTGCCCCTCAGCGGCTGGGCCGGGTCCCGACCGCCCCGTCGAGCGTGCTGGGGGCCGGGTCCCGGCCGCCCCGTCGAGCGTGCTGGGGGCCGGGTCCCGGGGACCCCCCTCTGCTGTGCACACCGGCCAGAGGCGGCACCAGACGGCAGCCCCTCGGGGGGCAGGCTCCGCAGGCGTGCGGCCCCCACTGGTCCAAGCGTCCCCTCCCGGAAGCTTCTGCCCCTGCATGCTCAGTCGCTCAGTCGTGTCCGGCTCATTATGACCCCGTGGACTGTAGCCCGCCAGGCTCCTCTGTCCACGGGATTCTCCAGGCCAGAATGCTGGAGCAGGTTGCCATGCCCTCCTCCAGGGGATCTTCCCCACCCAGGGACCGAACCTGCATCTTTTGTGGCTCCTGCATTGCAGGAGGATTCTTTTACCACTGAGACACCAGGAAAGCTCATGACAGCTTCTGGGGGGTCCACAAAAATGCTCTTGATGTATCAGAGGGAAAAAATAGATAAAATATGGCCAAGGTTATATTCAACTCTGAGCCTCCATCTTTGTGAAATAACAATTTCTAATGATTTTCTGTGGAGGAAGGGGCCCAGTAAGGTGAAAGTGCCTGGGGTCCCCAAAGGGGAGACCCTCCCCGGGCCCCTCCTGGCACATCCTTGAAAAGCTGGGGTAGGGGGCGGGGGTTGGCTCTGTGCCAGGCCATCAACTGCCAGAAGGAAGCTTTTTCTTCCCCTCCCCTCACTGGCCTGAAACGTCCCTTCTCCCGCCATTCACAACTCCCCCATAGCAGGCTTGCTCAGCCCTGGCGCTAGTGACTTTTTGGCCCAGACCACTCTCGCCAAGGGAACCATCCACTGCCTACTAGATGCCAGTCACATCTCCGGCCCAAGTCATGACAGCCGGAAATGTCAGCAGACGTTTCTGCCGAATGTCCCCTGCGGGTCAGGAGAGAGAGTCGCCCTGGGCCCAGTCCTTTTGGAATCCCTACCTCTTCACTGTCACAGACCCTAACGTGACCTGATTTCTAGGCCAGCCCCCAGCGTCGGACCTGTCCCAGGCCCCCTCCCTCAGCTCCTCTTCCTCAGCTATGAGCAGGGACATCTGACTTGAACGATGTTCCCGGAGAGTGTATTCGTGCGCGCCTGTTTTCTCATGTAGGTAAATGGCTCTTGTTGGAGCTCATTCTGAATTCTACTTTCTCCACTCAGCTGTGTGGGCCTCGTGTGTGTGCGGGCCAGTGACTTTCTGGGGCATGCGTCTTGGTGCACTTCTCTACATCCAGCCCGCTGCTTTCAGATGCCGAGTCTGCGTCGCTTTGGACCTGTCTCCGTTTCCTAGGCAGCCTCCCGGGTGACCTCAGAGCCCACGCTCCTCGGCCACCGATGTCGCCCTGCAGTCACACCAAGTGGGTTTCCAGGCCCTACGGTCTGCGGAGCCTGACTTTGGCTACCTGAAGGGACTGTCCTTCAGAACAGACGT
Organism: Hydropotes inermis; assembly: GCA_020226075.1. Taxonomy (NCBI): domain Eukaryota; kingdom Metazoa; phylum Chordata; class Mammalia; order Artiodactyla; family Cervidae; genus Hydropotes; species Hydropotes inermis. The sequence goes on along the minus strand of CM035272.1, from coordinate 1,473,013 downwards.
GTCTGCATGGGGTCCCCCTGCTCTGCACGCCTCAGCTTTCTGATGGTTGCCTGGGTCCTCAACAGCTGTAGCTCCAAGGTTTCCTCTTGCATAACCCGCTCTTCCATCGCCCTGAGGTCACTGCCTTCTCGTTGTGCTTTCCAGACGTGAGTCACGTGTTGGTTTCAGACGGTGCAGGCATCTGCTCCCTTCCCACTAGCTCCCCATTAGCTTTGCCCTTGGAGTCTTTTACACTTACCATTTTTGCTTTCAAAGTTTTATTTATGAAGTCTTTCCCTCCCGCAAAGTCCCAAAGATAATCTCCTGCATTTCACTTTCTAACTTTATTCTTCCGTTTCTCCCATCTGGCTCTTCACTCCCTGTGGTCCTCCTAGTTTCTAGGTAACCCCCCCCCAACCTACACATGCACGGGATTCATTATTATGCTCCATCTCATGGGCAGGTTTCTGGAACTGTCTGGAACTCTGGCCTTTCCCACTGGATTTGTGGAGCCACCTTGTAATGAATGAAGATCCCACAGGTGGTCGGTGGGCTCTACCCCTGAACTTCGGAATCCAGTCCACCACTGAGCGTCAAGACCACACGGGATTCATTTCTTTGCTTTTATAGGATGCCTTATATCTCGCAGGACAGCCCACATGCTACTCTTCTTTTATAAAGCTGGTGAAGCTTTTTGTGGACCTTAATACACCCACATAAATCTTAGATCATGTCTGAGTTCTGCAAGAATTTTTTGATTGGGATCGCATTGGATTTATGGGTTAATTTGAACACAGCTGGCATCTTTATAACATTAGATCTTCCCATCAGAGGGCCCAGAGTCTTTCTATATATTCAGGTCACATCAGAGTTTCACATTTAGGTTAGGTTAATTCCTAGATTCCTTATGGTTTCTGTTCCTATCCTGTGAATGACACCTTTGGAAAAAAATCATATTTTGTAATTGATCATTACTGGTGAAAATAGATGTTATTTGTGTCAGTTCAATATGTCCATTCAATATGTGCAATAGACATACCCGATACACCTGCTGAATGTATTGGCTTTTTTCTAGAGAGATGATTTGGTGAGAAAAACTATGACGATTTGCTGAAAATGGAGCTGAGAAAAACCAGTTCCCTTTTTTTCTAGAATGAGAATTCATTCTCTCTCTCTGTCTCTCTCTCTCTCACACACACACACACTCACACACACACACTTCCATACACACGAGCGTGCATGCACACACAGCTGCTCATATATACCCACGTAAACACCCACGCTTGTGTACCCACACACACATCACACACATGTATACCCATGCACACACATGCACTACACACTCACTTATACCCATGCACACACATGTATGCACACGCACATATATACCAGTGCACACACATCACACATATATGTACCCATTTCATACACATTCACACAGACACATGCATGCTTGCAAAAAGAGCCGATCTCTCTTCTCACTGGCAGAGCCCTGTGGGCCCTGCTGGGCACCGGGGCACATGCTCTGTCAGCCCCATGTGCCAGGACGAGGTGGGGGCTCCTGCCCTACGGGAGCTGGGCTCTGGCTGGGGAAACACAGCATGCCTCAAAGACTCAGGGCAGTGGAGGGGTGAACTCTGCCTTGCTGTCATCCAGCCGCAGCGCCCATCACCCCCTTTCTCTTCCTGGGGCGGCAAGGGTGGAGACCGACCCAGTATGAAAGGTAAGACCCCAACGGCAAACAAATCCGGAAGATGGCTGGTTGCCTTCTGCTAGATGAACCCGCCCGCTCCAGTCCTCCCGCGGCGTGCCCAAGGCAGCCAGGGCTGGGAAAGGATGGGAGGAAGCAGTTCCCTCCATGGCTTCAGGCTGGTCTGTAGCCTCAGGGGCACGCCGTTCTCTCGGAGCCTCAGTTTCCCCATTTTCCAGAGGACGTTTGGACCAGACATGCTTTCTGACCCTTCTCTGCTGAAGCTGGAACCCGCCCCCTTGCCCCCACCTCCGACCAGCTGCGGCCTGAGACCAGGGTCCCTAGACCCTGGCAGAACCTGGCCGGCTCCCCACTGTACTTTCATGGCTTGAACGTCAGGGAGCAGGCAAGAGCCCCCCAGCTCTTGTAGCTGGACTCTGCTCGGGGCGGTGCGGGGGCGGTGAAGGAGCCTACATTCTGCAGGAACAGGGACCAGCCGGCAAGGCTGTGCCTCCACGGGGGTGTAAAGCGACTTGGAACAAGATTGCCAAGGAGTCCAGCACAGAAAGCGGGACGGCCGCTGGGAAAGCGCCCGGGATGCGGGGCCGCCCCACCACCCGCCATTCCACTCCCCGCGTGTCCCCAGGGGAAGTGACGACGGACATCCACACGAGAACACGGCCTGCCTGCCCACGGCAGCCCTGCTCACAGTGGCCAGAGGTGGTCGCAGCCCAAACACCACTGGCTGATGCATACAAAAGTAAACTGTGGTCTAGGAGCCTGGTGGGCTACAGGTCATGAGGTCACACAGAGCCAAACACGACTGAAGCGACTGAGCGCGCACGTCCCCACGGGTGTCCGTACAACGGGCTGTCATCAGAGCAGAGACACTGCCGAGGCGCCGGCGGAGCCCTCGGACCACGCTGATGGGGACGCCGGTCAGGAAACCCCGTGCTGCCCGACTGCACCGACACGAAACAGCCAGAAGAGGTGAGTCGGTGCAGACAGCCAGGGGAGGGGTGCAGGGGGTGAAAGCAAAGGGATACAGGCTTTCTTTGGAGATCATAAAAACGTTCTAGAATGTTCTCAAATATAGAATATTCACCGCCCTCTAAAACTGGAATGCGCTGAAGGTTCACAGCTCTGCAGATACACAGAAAGCATTGAATGTGTGGTTAAAAAGGGTGCGTCTATGCAATGTGACTTAGCTCTCAATAAAGCTGTTAAAGAAAGAGAGCTCTGCAGGGAAGGTGGGGGTGGACCAGGGATGCTGGCACACGGTTCCTTAGAGTGGGGGGCCGGCCCTGCAGACCTAGATGGGGCGTCCTAGATGGGGGGAGCCGACTCTGGAGGCCCCTCCCCACAGAGGGACCCTTCTGCCCAGTGGGCCATCAGGGGAGAGACCCTGGCCTTCTGTTCCACACAGGGGCCTCTTCTTCCAACCACCCCCCACCAGGCTTTCTACACAGCTCCTCCTCCAGTGACCCAGGAGCTCTGCTGCCCACTCCCAGGCCCAGAGGTTGGGGCAGGGGATGCAGGACACCCTGGCTCTGGCAGGAGGTGACCCTCACCCTCGGGCCGTTTTAATTTCCAGGAGATGATAACACCAGCCAGAGCACCCCCGGGCACCTGAAGACGGATGACCAGTGTTTGCAGGGTAATCACTTGTGTCAGAGTAAATTGGAATTTATATCTCAGGAGACAGATCATTCCCATAGAGCCTTCAGCATCCTGGGATTGGAGACATTTGCACCAGGCTGAGGACACCAGCAGAGGCAGCTCCCCGGGAGACCCGGCTCGCCCGTGTGCTGTTTAATATCTTAATCGAGTTTGCAGGCCCGAGGATACTGTGGGGAAAGCAGATCTCACAGCATCCTCCTCCCAATTTGCAAAGGATGGAGGTCATCTTCACCTTCTGGAAACCCAGAGAAAACCAGCCTAGAAGCAGGAGTTATTTTGGTTTTTTTTTTTTTTTTTCTGTGTGTGGCTGTTGCTTACTTCTTGCATGCATTTATAAAGCTTGTGAGCAGACAAGAAAAACCCAGGAGTCAGTTCTCATCCAAGTTAAACTAATTCTTAAAATCCCAAATCCTTGCCTGGCTCCTTATTTCCGGGGACCAGAACACAATCTGCTTTGCTCTTGACTTGAAGGCTGGTGAGCTAGATGGGGACTGTCATATATAATGCATGAAATGAGCAGCGGAGAGATGAAGCCGTGTTGAGCGCACACGTTACCCGCTCTGGAGCTCTGTTCCCAGAGCCGTTGTGCAAACATATTTACTCTGCATAAAAGAATAGGCTGAGGCTGCCCACGACATTTGTTCATTGCAGTGGATTTAATTTTTAAACCTGCATTAGGACAGGATTAACCTTGTTGAAGGGTATCGAGATGTGGGTGGAATGGATAAAATTAATCCCAGACACAGTACCACGGAGAAGCACTGGGAGCAACTCAACATTTATTGCATGTAAATACCTTCTTCTCAGCTCCTTCTTCCTGAGCAGCCACCTCAGGTAGCAAGCTCTCTGCCCAGCGGAGTGGAACACGAGGCCCAGCCTCAGGCCTCGACACACCACGCTTCCTTCCACCCTCCCAGCACCCTTTACCCTGGCTCTCTCAGTGACAAGAGGTGGCCGAGGGCAGGTGGGTGGACTTTCAGACTCCCGGGAGCACACGTACACCCACGTGGGCCTCTGGCTGGGCTCTTTCCTTCTCCAGAGACAGAGAGAATGTGGGCTCAGTTGCAGATAAGTCACCATCATCCTGGTCTTTGAGCTGAAGGCAAGAGAGAGCATGACCCAGCAACAACAAGTAAAGAATCTCAGGGAAGCCTCTGATTGGCTGGCCATTGGCCAATCAACATGATGGAGCTTCTGGGCACAGACAGCCAACATAGGGGACCTTCACCAACTGCTTCCATCTGCCTAGGACTGTCCTCACTTCAGCAGTGAAACTTCCATGTCCCAGAAACCCTTCCGTCTCGGGCAAGCCAGATGACAGGTCGCTCTAAGCTCAGGAATCCACCCCAAAATTTCCAAACTCAATTAGCAAGTTCTGTGAGAGAGTCATAACCTATTTTGCAAGCATTTCATTCGGGCAATTTCCCCACAAATTGTTTCAAAGGGATGACAAATAAGAACTGAAACCAGGTCAGGGAACATCTCGTGATTTTTTCTTTGGCAGCTTCTCAGGCTCTGGGGCACCTCTTGGTTAAACCAAAACCACAGTTTGGGGATCTCCACTGATCCCCAGCCTCCCTGGGAGGCAGGTTCCTTTTTCAAGAGTTTCCAACTTGGAGCTGCTCAGGAAACACTTGGGGTCAGTCGGCCTTGGGTACCAGACACAACTGGTACCCAGAAAATTTCCCCACTTTCTACTATAAGCCCTTCTAAAGAAAAATTGGCGACATTGTCATATTAATAACAACCCCAGTGGAGGGAATCCTGAGTCGCAGGGCAACCCGGACATCTAGATATTTTAGGTTTCCTCCAAGCAAGAGGACCAAGGCCTGCCTGAGCAGCCCCCTGGCCACTCCGTGACCTGCACAGGCAGCCGCCCTGGACCCTGTGAGCTCGCCGACGACAGGAGTGGCCTGAGACCTTGGGTCACCTGATCACATGGCTGACACAGCACAGAGCTGCAAGATGGATGGCCCGCAGCACACAGCACCATCCACGGGCAAATTTCAACCTTCCTTAATGTAAAGAAGGAGAGCTAGTCAAAGCTATGGTTTTCCAATAGTCGTGTATGGATGTGAGAGTTGGACTTAAAGCTGAGCGCCGAAGAATTGATGATTTTGAACTGTGGTGTTGGAGAAGACTCTTGAGAGTCCCTTGGACTGCAAGGAGATCCAACCAGTCCATCCTAAAGGGGATCAGTCCTTGGTGTTCATTGGAAGGACTGATGCTGAAGCTGAAACTCCAGTACTTTGGCCACCTGATGCGAAGAGCTGACTCATTAGAAAAGACCCTGATGCTGGGAAAGATTGAAGGCGGGAGGAGACGGGGACGACACAGGATGAGATGGTTGGGTGGCATCACCGACTCAATGGACATGAGCTTCAGCAAGCTCCGGGAGTTGGTGATGGACAGGGAGGCCTGGCGTGCTGCAGTCCATGGGGTCACAAAGAGTCGGACACGACTGAGTGACTGAACTGAACTGATGTAAAGAAAATCCACAATGACATCAGTTGTAAGTGACAGTCTCCCTGTGCTGGGAGGGCTCCAATGACTCTACAGCTGTTCTTCATCTTTGTAACCTGGGGCTGGGGCTTCATTCTGCATGTGACATCTGGGGAGCCAGCAGCAACATGGTGGATGTCAGAGTGAGCAGAGGTGGAGAGCGTAGGCGCTGGCCAGCAGTGAACCATGGCTTTGTGAGGAGGACGAGGAGACAGAGTCTTGCCTCTTCCAGGACACAACTGCTGTCCCCTGATGCCCGGCTGTCACTAGCATCCTTCAGGGGCCCTTCCCTGTGAGCCCCAGATTTCAAGTTAGTTCTACTTCCTCTAATCAAATCTCTGGTTTAGCTAAGCTGGAAGGAGCCTGGTGGGCTGCAGTCCATGGGGTCACAGAGTTGGACACAACTGAGCGACTTAGCACACCCGGCCCCTTGGGCTGGAGGAGAGCGCTCCGCAGGGCACCGGGGGTTCTGGAATGTTGTCGGGCCCCCTCCTCTGAGGACAGCTGGTTTGGGTGGGTGTGGTCCCTCTGTGCTCTGACACTCCCGCTCAGGCGGGCTGCTGTTGGGAGGAGGGGAGGCCGCCCTGCACTCCCCTGGATCTGACAGTGATGGGTGTGGTTGGATTCGGAACCAGACAGGGATGAGTGGAGGTTCTCATCCCGGTCAGTCCAGCCTCCCTTGGTCCTGCTACCTGGCTGCAGATCCAGACCTTGGGCTCCTCCAACTATCAGAATTCTGTCTGCACGGACTCAGGGGGGTCGTAGCAGCATCTCAGGGTGCGGTGCCTCACCCTGCTCACAGAGGGTGGGGCTCGGTGATGGGCTTTGTCACGGGCAGGGGAGGAGGGGGTAGGGGCGCCTCCGAAGCTCCCTGCAGAGGGCACTGCTCGCCTTTCGGGAGGACCCTGCTATTAGCCCCACTTTCCAGGTGTTAAAACTGAGGCTCTGTCAGGGGAGTGTATTTGCCCATCTTCGCCAGAAATGGGGTCTCCGTGGGGCCCCCGGACCCCACGCTGGAGCCAGGTCACATGCCCTGCCCTTGAGGGGCCTGTTGCTTCCCTGGGCCTCACGCTCCCAAGTCCCTCCCGATCTGACGAGTTCAGAGGCCCCTTTGCAATAAACTAGAGGACAGCACACTTTGGCGGGGTTCCCTGGGAGTGTAAGCAGGAGTTAAGGATGTCCACTCAGCAGGGACCCTTCCTATTCACGGGTCACGTGGCGGCGTCTGCTCACTCGTGAGCAACACCTCACAGTTTCAAAGGCCCACTTGCCTGTCCCCATGAAACGCGCCCAGAAAGGAGAGAGCAGGTGCCCAGCGGTTATGGCCTCAGGTGGGGTCACCAGGCCAGTGTCCTGCCCCCAAGCCCTCCGGTGACGAGGGTCTGGCCTCCAAACAGCAGCTGGAGGCCCACGCTGACACCCCGCCCCCCAATCTGGGACAGGCTCTCTGAGGGACCAGGACACTTTCAGCCGGCTCAGGGGGACGCCAGTTCAACCCCGTTTCCATCACACACAAAGAGCCATTCCTGCCTTCCGCCCGTCTGCCCTCCCGGAACCTTCCAGGCCCGTCTCCATCTGAGGCCGCGACGTCTGAAAAGCCTCCTGGAGCTTCTGTGTGGCTGCAGAGAGAGCTTTGATTCTCTGCTGAGAGCCCGTACCGCGGGCCCCACCGCGGGAGCCGTCCCTCTAGAGAGGAGCAGGAGGAAAACCGTTTTGTCGACTCCAGGTAATTAAGTCACCAGGCAGTCACGGAACACGCATTATACGATGATTAATCCTCAGGATGGTGAGGGTATTTTTCATCTTCAAAGCTCTCCTCTGCTGTTCATAAATCATCTCGGCCCCAGGGAGAGGAGTGCTGATTCTCGTCCCAGGAGCCGGGAAACTGAGTCCGCCGTGCCTGCGCCAGCCCCCGGGTGCCTGGTGGACGTAGCCCCCGTGGGTGCCGGGCCATCTGCTTGTTTCTCCAGCATCGCCAGGGCAGGCCTGCGGGGATCAATGCCCACGCTCCCTTATAGAAAAGGAGAGCCGCCCAGCTCCCCGCTCTGCCGCGTGCGGCTGTCATCAAGGGCCTTTTGCGCGTGACTCTGTTCTTATTTTTCTCCTCTACCTGCACTTCCAGCTCGCATGCAGCCTCCCTCGGAATGCTGACAGCCTGGCCATTTTCGAGGCGAGCAGTTTAAAAGAAAGTGCTGTTTTGCTCTCAAATACCTTCCTCTCCAGTTGGGACGCACTGCTATAAATACAGCACATTCTGCTTGGCATCCAAATTGTTGGGAAAGTTGGAGGCTGTGGATAAATATTCTCCTGGTGCTCACGACAGTGTTACTGTTATTTTGCCCCCAGGTCTTGGAACGAGGGGAAAACGACACCCCTCTTGTGCTCCCCACCCCCGACACAGATGCATAGGGCTCTGCTGCAGCCGTGAAGGGTGAAGGCGGCCGGGACAAGAGCCAGACCAGAGCCGCGGCCGGGCCGAGAGAGGGGCGTCCTGAGTGTGCAGGTGGGGCGTGTCCTTCTGACCAGGGCTTCTCATTGATGCTTTCTCCGGGCAGTCTTCTGAGAGCAGTTATCCTCAGAGCTCAGAGGTCATGTGGTCCAAGCTGGTCCTTTGACACAGGGGAGAACTGAGGCAGAAAAGAAACGCCTGGAGTCAGTTCTCCAAAAACACTGTTTGTGACCCCAGTCTGCCCAGAGTCGGACCCGACTGCCGCCCTGGAGGCCTCGCCCAGATCCTGGGAAGCGGTGTTTCTTCCCAGGGCTGCTGGGGTGGCTCGTGGAGGGGGAGCACCACGGTTTCTGGAGGAAGCGGAGGCCCCGGGTGTCTTTGGTAGAAAGAACTCAGTGGCCAGGCTCGCATCTCAACATGGGATCTGGAGCGGCTTGCCCCCCCGACTCTGAGCCTGTGTGAGAGCCCCACCCTCCACCCCGGCCCCAGAGTCCGCGGCCTGGCCGTGCGCTGTGTCACGGGGAACGAGACAGGCCGGGGTGGGCGCTGGTGAGTGGTGAAAGCTGACACGTTTCTCCCCTGCTGGGTGTGCCTCCAGGAGGGGACTTGCGAGGTCACGGGGAACCGCTCTGCAGAGTTGACTGGCATATTCCCAACAGCGGATAACATGGAGTTTCTTCTCATGTGTTTATTGGCCGTTTGTATATGTTACTTAGAGAAATGTCCTTTGCCCTGAAAAAATTTGGATTGTTTCGTTTTTACTGTTATTAAGGAGTAAGAGTTATTTATATATTCTAGATACAAGCCACTTGTCGGAGATATGATTTGCAAATATTTTCTCCCATTCTGTCAGTTGTCTTTTCACTTTCCCGCATCCTTTGATGTACAAAAGTTTTTAATTTGAAGTCCAAATGATACTTTCTTTCTGTTCCTTGTGCTTTTGATGTCATTTCAAAGAGACTCTTGCCTGGTCTGAGCTGACAAAGATGCATGCCTGTGTTTTCTTGCAAGAGTTTCATAGACATTTAGGTCTCAGTACATCTTGAGATCATTTTTAATGTGTGGATAATTTCTGTGCATGTATGTGGATGCCCAGGACCATTTGTTGAAAAGACTATTCTTTCCCATTGAACTGTCTTGGAACCCTATAGACAGTCGACCACAAAAGTGAGGGTTTGTCTCCAGACTCTCAGTTCCATTCTATTGATCGCCCCGTCTGTCCTTGTGCCAGAACCACACTGTCTTTATAGTAGCTTTGTGGTAGGTTTCCAAACCAGGATGGGTGAGTCCTGGAACTTGATTCTTCTTTTTAAGGACTGTTTTGGCTACTCTGGATTCATTGCATTTCACGTGAGTCTTAGGGTCACATTATCTGCTTTCACACACACAAAGCTAGCTAAGATTTCAATAGAAACTGCACCAAATCTATAGGTGAACTTGAGGCGTGTTACCACTGGAGCAACAGTAAGCCTTTTATGTGAAGACCTCAGGACATCTCTCCGTTTATTCAGCCTTAGCTTCTGTCAACAGTGTTCTGTGGTTTTCACCGTACAGTCCTTGCACGTCTTTTCCTAAATCTGTTGTTGCTGTTCAGTCACTGAGTTGTGTCTAACTCCTTGCAGACCCCGGACGGCAGCACGCCGGGCTTCCCTGTCCTTCCCCGTCTCCCGGAGCTTGCTCAGACTCACGCTCGTTGAATTGGCGATGCCACTCAGCATCTTGTCCTCTGTCACCCCTTCTCCTCCTGCCTTCAGTCTTTCCCAACACCAGCGTCTTTTCCAATGAGTCGGCTCTTCGCATCAGGTGGCCAAAAGATTGGAGCTTCAGCTTCAGCATCAGCCGTTCCAATGAATATTCAGGGTTGATTTCCTTCAGGATTGACTGGTTTGATCTCCTTGCTGTCCAAGGGACTCTCAAGAGTCTTTTCCAACACCACCACTCAAAAGCATCAATTCTTTGGCACTCAGCTTTCTTTATGGTCCTACGTATATGACTACTGGAGACACCATAGCTTGGACTATGCAGACATTTGTTGGCAAAGTAGTGTCTCTGCTTTTTAATACACTGTCTAGGTCTGTCATAGCTTTTCTTCCAAGGAGCAAGTGCTTTTAATCTCGTGGCTGCAGTCACCATCCGCAGTGATTTTGGAGCCCAAGAAAATAGTCTTTCATTCTTCTGTTTCCCTATCTATTTGCCATGAAATTATTTACCCCTAGACATCCTAAATTTACCCCTGTATATTTTATTCCTTTTACTACTATTATAAATGGAATTATTTTCTTATTTTCACCTCTGGCTGTTCATTACAAGTATATGGAAATATACTGATTTTTGTATATTGATCTTATATTCTGCAACATTGCTGAACTCTATTAGTTCTATGAGTCTTTTTTGCAGTGGGCTGCTTGAGATCTTCTATGTGCAAAGTCATATCATCTGCAAAAATAGATAGTTTGCTTTTCCTTTCCTTTCTGATTGTGTTTTCTTTCTTTCTTTTACCTAATTGCTTTGGCTAGAAGCGTCAGTACAACATTGGATAGAAATGGTGAGAGTGGGCATCCTTGTCTTGTTCTTTATTTTAGGGGCAAGCATCCTGTTCCTCCGCCTTAAGTATCATGTTCTCAGGGAGCACTGTGCTTATCTTTGCGTGCCAGGTCACTTCGGTCGTGCCCACTCTTCGTGACCCGGTGGACTGTAGCCCACCGGGCTCCTCTGTCCTTGGGATTCTGCAGTCAAGAATCCCGTGGGCTGCCATGCCCTCCTCCAGGGGGTCTTCCCGACCCCGGGATCGAATCCGCGTCTCTTTTGTCTCCTGCGTCAGCAGGCTGGTTCTTTGCCACTAGCGCCACCTGGGAAGCCCGTGGCTATTTTTGAACGGCGCCGAAACAAAGGCTTCTTTCGCTCTGTCAACAGCTCTTTGAGCAACCGCAAGTCTCCAGAACCCCTCCTCCTTCCTCTGCTTCCTGGCCTTCACCCACCACTGCCCTCTGTCCTGACTCCTTGCGATTTCAAACAGAAGCCCTCTAGCTGCTCATACGTTGCTCTCAGTCCTTCAGCTGAAGCTGGAGCCTCGGGACCAACCTGCGTGCATAGGGCCCAAGCCCTCAAGGCGGGGGCACCGCCGTCTGCTGCCGGGGCTTCTCCTTGGGGGTCCAAGGACCAGCACGCAGGAGCCGGCAGCAGGCCCTCCGGCGCCCGCCTTTTGGCCTGCCCCTGTCACAGATCCTTTAGGAGCGCGCTGTTGGATGGGTGGATGAGAAAAGGCGGAGCGTGCGTTCTGACTGAACCGCCGGCCAGTGTCGGGAGGAGAACAGAATCCGGGAGCAACACTGACTCAGGGAGAGTTTTTATTAAAATTCACGCAGGTTCATTTGCTCAGTGAATGTCTATTACGCTCCAGTCACATGCCAGGCGTTGGGGAGACGGATGAAGGAGACGGACAGAAGTACCTCTCACACTTAGGCCCCGTGGGCTCAGAGACCTGCATCCAGCATCCCCGCCTTTGGACTCGGTGCTTCTCCTCTCGTCTCCTGGGTCGGGCAGGGCTGGCTGCCCCCGGCTGAGCGAGGTCGGCCAGGGGACTGCGTCACTAGGGACCTGCCATGTCCATGCCTTAGCCTGCCCTGGACAGTGACCCCGGGAAGAGCAGCTGACAGGGTAAGGAAGGAAGGAGGATCCATGCCGGCTGGTCCACACTCTGACGTGACCCTTGGCCTGAGGCTGGACTGGGATCTTCGCTGGAGCACAGGCTGGTGGACACCAGGGCTGAGGGCTGCGGGCCATGGGTCCAAGCTCTGACGTCTGTAACCCGGAAGAGACGGTGTCAGAAGAAGGCGAGGATTAAACGCGGTTGCCTAACCATTGTGTTGTTCAGTTGCTCAGTCGTGTCTGACTCTGCGGCCCCATGGACTGCAACATGCCAGGCTTCGCTGTCCCCCACTATCTCCCAGAGCTTGCTCAAACTCATGTCCACCCAGTCGGTGATGCCATCCAGCCACCTCATCCTCTGCCGTCCCCTTCTCTCACCCTCAGTCTTTCCCAGCATCAGGGGCTTTTCCAGTGAGCTGACTCTTGGCATAAACATGTGTGTTTCTCTGTCCGGCTGGTCTTTCATCAAGCCTCTGGTTTCATACCGCACGATTAATTATAGGGCTTCAGTGGAGCATGATAATGGAGGTGCACATACACTGATGAATGATGAGCAGAAGCTGACTCTGGACTCTGACGAGGTTTCCTGGGCCCACGTGGGAGGCCGGCAGACGACGGGAGGGCCCCCTGCAGAATGACGCTCGGCACCCGGGACATTCCGGACCCTGGCCGTGTGCTCTCTCTGCGGGTGCGGTCCTCAGCCTCCCTGTCCCCCTGGGCCGGCCTCCCTCTTCTCCATGTGGCCGGCACCATGGAAGGAGCTGCCGGGATGGGGTGACAGCCTGAACCAGCGACCTCTGTGCCTCCGTGTGCAGAGCATCCATCCGGCCCCTGGGCAGGCAGCTGGGAGGCAGCGGAGGCAACCCAGGCGGGCCCCCAGGAGGTGGTGCTCACACTGGGAGCCCCGTGAGGAAAGACCCACAAAGACTCACGCCCCAGCCTCTGGCACACACCACCAAACACAGATCTTCTCCGTTCCAGCCTCACCTTCACTGGCAACGGCAACGAGAAATAATATTTTCTGAGATCCTTTCTCCTCCTAAAGTCTCAAAAAAGTCAACAATAATGTCGAGTTCACTAGGATCCCCTTGAGGCGCAGTTTTTCCTGGCCTCTGTTTAAGACGTGAAATGGGGCTGAAGCGAGCTTTTGTGTCTTTCCGTGTGTGGCTTGTATGTCCGGCCGTGTGTGCTGTGTGTGTCTGTACGTGTGCTTGTGCGTCTGGCTGTGTGCATCTGTGTCTCTATACACGTGCCTCCGTGTCTGTGCCCGCACACGTGTGTGCCCTAGGCACCACGCCCAGCCCTTGCCGTCTTGATTTGATGAGCAGAGCAACCCCAGAGCATCCTATGCCCTGCCTCGGGGGATTATTCCAAAGGGCAGAACCGAAGACTATGAATTGCATGTGGTGTCCCCGTGCGATTCTTTCAGTGGAAAGTCTGGCTGGCCTCAGACACTGTCACCATCTTCCTGGTGACCACGACACACCACAGAGACGCCCTTTCTTCTCCTTCAGGACAGGAGGACAGGGCCTCACTGTTCGGGAATGAGGTCAGGATGAGGCTTTGATCAGAGAGGCGGGACCACCGGGAGATGTAGCTAAAGGGTTTATTACAGGACTTTGCCCTGATGCAATCGTGGCAGCTGGCGACACAGTCAACAGGTGGCTCTGCTTCTGCGTCTGCCAGTGGCCCCTGAGGTCAGAGGTGGATGTCCAGTGGGGAAGCAGGACACCGGGAAACAGCCGGGATGCGTGGACTCTCAAGGGTAGCCTCACTGCCACGGCCTCCAGCGTCAAGGCCAGGTGCCCTGGGGAGAGGCCGGAGACTTTGTCAGGAGCTGAACACACACGTGGCCCAGGAGTCAGAGCCCGGGGCGGGGTCGGCAGGTGCTGGCCGCAGAGAAGAGTCAGTCTGTGCCCGGCGCGGCCCCGGCCTCCCTCCTGAGGCTGCGACTGCCCTTGGGGCCCGCGCCAGCCCAGGGCTGTGCAGAAGGTGGTAAGTAAGGCCGGCGACACGGGGGAACCCAGCACGGCCACGCTGTCAGCCCCTGACCCCTACCGAGCTCATCTCAGCGGTCACAGTGCCCGACAAGAGCAGGATGCAGCCTGACGCCTGGCGATGCTAACGACCTCCATAAAACTGAAAACACGCTAAGCCTTGCCCAAAGCGAGCACAGAGCCCTTTCCTCACCGCGGGGCTGTTCCCCTCCTCCCGCCGTGTCACACGTCCCTTCAGTCCCCTGTGACTCCAGTACTGAGAGTGCTATTTGTCTATCACGAGGGGCTGTGTGACACATTTCCCGAAACTTAGACGCGTCACCGATGCCCCTGAGGACAGGAATCCGGGGCGTCTTAGCCGGGGGCCTCTACCCAAAGTCACCGAGAGCTGCAGCCAGGGGCCCGCAAGGGCTGGTCTGGAGCCCGGACTGGGGAGGGGCCTCCTGAGAGCCGTAAAGCCAGCCTGCCGACAGCAGCCTGTGGTGAAGGGAGGTGCAGCCTTTACTGTCAAGGCACCAGGCAAGGAGAGCAGGAGGCTTGTGCTCTAAAACCCTGAACTCCCGGAAGGGTTTCAGCAAAGCCTTTGAAAGGCTGTGTGAGGGACGGGACCCCAGGGTGTCTGGCCGGCTCCTGCACATTCCCCATTATAGAGGGCGAGGGAACAGGGCGTGTCTCAGGGGTTCACACCTTCGGTCCTCAGGCACCAGCATGTCTCGGGGCGGTGCGCTCGTGGCCATAAAGTTGTTAAGTCCTTCCATTTTGTGGTGGCTCTAGCCTCTATAAGACAGCTCAGAAGTGTGCATCAGATGCTGTCAGCTGGGCACTGCAGAGGAAATGGGAGAGGGGTCTGTCCTGGAAAGATGCAGAGGGCCTTCTGTGGCTACACTCACATGCTCACCCACACGGCTGTTGACCGAGTGGTCGGGTTCTCGACACACGAGCTTCTCTGGAGGGCAGTTTGCATCCCTTGGAGCTGGGGTGCCAAAGGATCGAACCCAGCTCTCCTGCACTGCAGGCAGATTCTTTACTCTCTGAGCCACCAGGGAAGCCCAAGAAGGTGGAGTCCGTGTCTTTTTATACGTGGAGTCTCAGACACGATGGCCAGCTCTCGTGCCAGAGTTTATCCATTCATTAGCAATGAGTCCCTGGTGAGCCTGTGCTTGAGAAGAGGGTTTATGTAAAGCTGTGAATACGGGGCAGCTTAGAGGCCACCCCCAGCCCCCACGTCACTGAGACAGACAAGCAGCTGCCGCCAACACGACTTGGGTTAGCAGTGGGGACGTGGAGCTGGGACCCAGAAGAGCATTCAGTAACTATGTGGACGACACACGTGTTTCTGCATGAGCCACACCTGGTCACACGTCCGAGGGAGTGTTGCTAACTGCCTTCCCACCCCGCTCTCAGCCTCCGCCCTCCTCCTCGCTGTTGAGGCTCGTTGCCTGACTCGTGACCCAAGCCTCCACTGCCGAAGTGTCTGAGCTATTAACATTGCCTGTGGGTTGGACTGTTGTTTTCCACTTTAGTTGCGGTGCTTTGAGCATCTCAAGAAGGCAGACGCCTTAGAGCTGGGTAATTGCACATCTAGAGCCCCGTGGCTGCCCCAGGGCCTTCCGGGAGCATGGAGCCTGAGCCCCAGCCCCAGGCGCCCCCCGGGGATCTGCGGCTGGGTCTGCAGAAGAGATCCGACCCACAGCCACCTGCCTTCTATCTCCACTTGGCAGGTCTTCTCAGGAAGTCTCCCCCTCAGGGGCGGCTCCGGCTCTGGACAGAGGCTGTGGCCGCTTAACCTGCCCCGGTGCAGCGCCAGCCACCCCTCTGGCTTCTGCCCGGTTGTCAGGAATCGGCCAGGGTTCCCTGCACCCTTCATCCTTTCCTTGGGTCATCACAGATCTGGCGCTGAGATGGCGAATGCCCACCGTGAGCGAGACAGGAAGGGCAGCTGGGTGATGGAGTCAAGCCCACAGGGAGGAGGAAGCACCCACTTCACGGGCAGCACAGAGGTGGACACAGTGGAGAGAGCAAGGCTTCCTGGGAGGGAGGGCCCCTTTGATGGGTGTCAGCAAGACGGTCCCCGAGGCATGGCCCCGAGAGGGCCTGAAGGCGGGCATATGTCACCCCTGGCCTGCAGGCTGCAGTTGGAAGGTGGAGAGGGCCAGGAAGGCCAGGCTGCTGCAAGTCTGGGACCATCCTGCCGACTGAAAGAAAAGAAAAAATACATGCAACCAGAAGGCTGAAAGTTCCATTTTATTCAGTGGGAATTTTGGGGACTTAAGCCCGGGAGACAACATCTCAAGTGTCCCTGAGAGAACTGCTCAGAGGCGGGGAGGAGGGGAGTCAGGTTATACGGAAGTTTTGCAACAAACGACAGGCAGTCTGAACATCAAAAAATTAAGGAAGCCAGATGTTTCCAGTTAGGAACTTAGCACTTCTCTCCGTTTGGTAAGATGCAAGAGCCTGGGCTCCCTGGGAGCGTTCCTTTCCTGTGCGTCTCAGCTGAGGGGCCAGTCTGCTGTTCTTCCACACCTTGAGCTTCTTGGGGTCACCATCGGGAGTGGCTGCAATCTGACAGCTGCCACATGGCAGGTATGCTCCCCCTTCCTGCGGGCCCTTAGGGTTCACAGTGGAGGCCGCAGTCGCTGATGGCCGTGACATCCTCGTTTACTGATTCAGCAGGAGGTGGTCCGCTTCTCAACCCCAATCGTGGGGACGCGGTGTGGGCAGGGCTCGCCGCCCTCTCTCCAGCCGACCCAGGAGGGAATGTGCCTGCTTCACTGCTCACACCCGGGCCTGAAAACCCCCATTCTCTGGGGATGACTGCGAGGGGCCTGGGGACCAGCTGTGTGGCCAGCAAGGGAAATTCTGAGGCAGCTGGTCCGAGGACACCGGTGGGGACACCCGGGCAAAGACAGGGGGCAGGACCCTGGGAAGGAGTATGTCCCCTGCAGCCAGGCCTGAGCCAGGCGGTCCAGTCACAGCCGCTTCCTCGGGAAGAAGAGAGCAGCCCACGGGGGGAAGAGAGCCTGACGCCCGTCTCTGGATGCAGCCCGGGGAGAGGGCAGGAAATGCTCCCAGGGTTTTCCGGCGTCTCTGGGAGCCCGAGGAGAGGGACCGCTCGGGCTACGCACATGAAGCCAATTAGGAGCCAACAAGCGTCCCCTCCCAGGCCCTGCTCTCCGGGATGCTCGGGGAGAGGCGTAATTAAGGCCTGTGCAGCTGCAGGACCAGGGCTCCAACCCGGCTTTTAATTAGTAATTAGGCCCTTTTTGCAGAGCCGCGCTGAACAGACAAGGGCGCCGTGACCTTCGTCCCCAGAGGGATGGTGACACAGCCCAGCTGCTCTGCACAAACATCGATGGCTTCTGTCAAAGCTGCTTGGGTGGAAGGACATGGGGGAGAGGCTTGGCTGGGAGGACGGAGCAGGGCTCTGCTCCTGGGCGCGGGTTCGGCAGACCCATTTCCCGAGCCCGCCCCGGGCCTGGTGGTAGGAGTGGCGGCTTCTCTGGGGCCGGCTGCCTGGAGGGTGCATGGAGCGTCGTGAGGGTCTCCCTGGCTCCCCAGGACCAGAGAGCTGCGGACGGCCAGCCAGCAGCCCCCGGCCAGCTCCAGGGAAGGGGGTGGTCCCTGGGCCATCAGCCCCCACACCACACCCACCACCCACGATCTCACAGCCAAGCCGCCCTTCCTGCCTAAATAACTCGGTGCTGTCAAACCACAGAACCTTCCAGGTGGCCCATGCTGGAGACTAACCGCCCCCACCTGCCGGCTCCCACGGGGGCAGCTGAGGCCAAGGGCCGCCCCGACCAGAAGCTGGAGGCCGAGCCGGGACCGGGGCCTGGGCCTCCCGGTTCTCTGAGCCTCCCTGAAGCTCACGTAAGATGCCCTCAGTCATGAGCTCTTACTGACAGACGTGGACGGAGGTTCTCGGAGAGGACTCCTGGGGCTTTGAAGAAGCCCAAAGTCCCGGCGCCCTGGAACCGCAGGTGGACGATGCAGGCTCTGGTCTCCTGAGGGTTTCGCGCTCACCTGGGCCACAGCCCCCAAATCTCCCCCGCAGAGGCTCACCGCTCAGCCCCTGCTGGGCCCACAGACCCCAGCATCCCCCCCACAACACACACACAGGCTGCCCGGACTTGGCTGTCTCACCTCCCGCCACCTGGGCGCCAGTACGTGGACACGTGCAGTGAGTGATTAAGGCCGCGCTGGGGACTCTGACCTTCCCTGCGAGGCTGTCGGCACCCCGGGCAGGGGGCGGGGGCAGGTCTTCTCCGTCTCCCAGGTGGTCAGCTCACAGGAGGGGCCCCATCAGCCCTTGTCCACTTCACATCAGCTGCGCTCCCGCCGGAGCCAATGGAAATGGAGGTCCATGGGTGCAGCGTCTCTGGGTGCAAGGTGAGTTCTAGGGCTTTGCTGTCCAAGATGGTACCAACCTCCCAAGAGGTAACCACACCCTTTAAAACAGGGGCAAAGGACGGATCTCAGGTTGTTTTCTTACAAGGGGAACAGAAGGTCACAAGGAAGTTTTGGGAGGTGATGGGTGCGGTTAGCACCTGGGGTGTGAAGGTATCATGAGTGTGTGCCTGCGTCCAAACTCAACAAGATGTCATTAATATACATCCACGACTACATAGAAGAGAGTCAACCATAAGTCACGGCTGGAGTGGTCCAGAGGAGGGGCTGTCCCCTCTCTGCTCCTCCGGCCTGGGAAGCCTGCTGACTGTCAGGCTTCCCAGCAGGGGCTCTGTGCCAGGGGAGCCCCACGGACAAGACCTCAAAGCAAACCTGTCCATGTTTGCTAACCAGCAAGGGCCTACTGTATAGCGCAGGGAACTCTGCTCACTGTTCTGTGATAATCTGGACATGAAAAGCGTCTGAAGGAGAATGGGTGTGTGTACATGTATACCTGAATCTCTAAGCTATGCCCCTGAAACTAACACAGCATTTTAAATCAACTCTAGTCCAATAAAAGCTGAAAATATAAAACGAAATTTTTAATGGCACGGGGGAGAAAAGATGTATACATTTAAGCGTGCATGTGTTGGGATATCAGTTGCACCGCAATAAAGCTCAGATTGTTCCGGGAAGCAGACGGAGGCCTGTGATGGTCCCAGCAGTGTTGATGGACACACTCTCAGGACGGGGAGGTGAGTGGAGCTCTTCCCAGGCATCGTCACAAGAACACCCCCGGCTGCTCTGGGGGCCTGAGGCCTGGGTCCTACTCGAGCGGTCAGCAGGACAGCCCTGGGCTCCGCCCCCGAGGGCCCTCACCCGGCCCTGGCCTGTCTCAACCCTGACTCCCACAGGGCGGGCTTGACCCTAGGACGTGGGAGCACGCAGGGCACACCCCTTGCAGCAGCCGAAGCCGCACAGAACACGGGCAGGTTTGTGGCAAGGTCTCACCTGCGGGGCTCCCCTGGCACAGAGCCCCTCCCGGGAAGCCTGACAATCAGCGGGTTCCCAGGAGCCCCTTCTCTTGGCCACTCCAGCCCTGACTTTATGATAAACAAGAGGTCTGCCCTCCCAGCCACAGACAGAAACTTTGATTATGCTTTTTAAAAGCCACAAAGCCTGCCCTTAAAGAATCTCCTCTGTAACTTGCTCAGAGCCCAAGGGTAACTTGCTCAGAGCCCAAGGGTGACTATTAGCTGTGGTCATTTGAAAGACCAGGAAGAAAATATCTCCCACGCAAATGCATGTTTGTATTAGGCTCCTGGCTTTCGGGTCAGCACTTACCAGCCGGGCACCTCCAGCCCCTGAGGCAGAGGACGTGTCCTGCCTGCCCTGCGACGAAGCATGTTTGAAATCAGAAGCCTGCATCTGAGTCCCAGCTAGGCACACAGCCCTCAGTGTTTCTGAACCTCACTTCTCTCCTCTGTGTAATGGGTTCATTAGCTACATGTCTTCCACCAACCTCACGGGCTCCTTGGGAAGGAACAAGCCTGCCAGGGCTCATCATGACAACATGCCGGACCGCCGTCACCTGGGCCCTGGGCCATCACTTTCTGCACCTGAGATGTGGTCCCCGAGATCCCCGTGCATGGAGGGGAAACTGAGGCCCAGGGAAGGTAGGGCGCTCACACTCCATCCTGCAGAGCTCCCGGGCTCCGATTCAGCCCGCAGTCCGGTGTCTTTAGCTCCTAAGTGTGATGGTAACTGTGACAGTGAACAGGAGAGACAGCCCTGAAAACAGGGGGCACACACTCACACTCACACCTGCTCGCTCTGCTCCCCGATAACTCATCCGGGGGCATAACTGCTGTCTGAGTTGCCTGAAATAAAATGAGCCTTCCGTGTGAGGTTCTTTGTGCTGAAGAGAACGATTCCAAATGGGGAATAATTGGCCATCCAAGACCCAGTTCTTGCCGTGGAAATGAAATGTGCTGACAAGCCAGAGGAGTGGAAATGAAACCACCGGCAGTGAGAGCCGGAGCAGGTAATGAGGACGAATCAGCAGGTTTTAGAAACGAAATAGGAATCGTGGGTCTGGAGCTGCGGCTGGGAGGTCACACAGCATGATGGGGCGCTGAGCACGGGGCGGGGGGCGGCCCCCAGAGGCGTATTTACTGGGACTGGTGACGGACACCTCCTCAGACCTTGGGGACACCTGGCCCCAACCTGCTTGCAGGGTTAGGCCCCCCTTCAGCCAGGCTGCCAGCCAGCACTTTCCACACAGCCCCCGTGTTGGTTTGCTCAGCGCTGTGCGTAGGGCACGCGGTTCAAAACGCACACTGCGGGCGGGGTGTCCAAGATCGGGGTGTGAGCAGGGCCGGCTCCCTCTGAGGCGCCCTGTCCCCACGCCCTCACGCGGACGCCTCTCTGTGCCTGTCTGTGTCCACATGTACCCATTTTACGAGGACACAGGTCATGCTGGAAAATCCTATGGACAGCGGAGGCCGGTGGGCTAGAGTCCACACAATCGCAGAAGAGTCGGACACCGCTCAGTGACTGAATAGCAGCATATGGGTTAGGCCCCACTCTCGCGGCCTCGTGGTAACGTGAGCTCCTCTGCAAAGACCCTGTCTCCTAGCACGGCCACTCTCTGATGTCCTGGCTCAGGGCTGCAACACATCAGCTTCAGGGGCAACCGCTCGGACCCTCACATTTCCCTCAGCCCTTCGGGGTTTCACTCATTCACGGGATGAACTTCACCTGTGCAGGCTGTGTGCTCAGCTAGGCCAAGACAGAAGCTGCCCTCAGGAGCTCGGCATCCAACAGACACCAGCACGGCGCGTGGGGCACCTGCCGCCGCAAGGTCAGAGCCAGGCCCACCCGCCTGCGCTGTGACCCTGGGCTCCTGCCCCTCCAGGACCCGCAGGGAGCAGGCTTTTTGAATATTCATTTCCTCAAAACCGCATTCCTGGATGGATGCCGGGCTGAGCCAGTCTGTCCACTCGGGCAGTGCACCATCCAGGACGGAGCGGGTGGCCCCAAGACCAGAGAGCGGGGCAAGTCCCGAGCCCCAGTGAGCATGCCCAGTGGCCACCCGGCCTCGTGATGGAGCAGCCGGGCCCCAGAGAGGCCCCAGAGGGGTGAGCGCTGCTCGTGGCTGGCGGCGAGGCCACGTGTCAGCATTTAAATGCCCGTGTCCTTTGACCCAGCACCCCGCCCCCCGGAGGACATCTGCAGAGGTCACTGGACAAGGGCTGTGGTGGGCTCCACCGGACGGTCCCCAGATCCCAGGGGCTTCTCCCAACAGAAAGCCCACGCCGTCACTCAAGGATCCAGGCCCCCTGCCTTTGAAGTAGAGAGAAAGGAAGAGTGAGGGCTGCGTGCGTGCTCCCCCCACCCTCACCCCGTGTCTCCTGCACCTGGTCACCCCCAACCCCAGGGCGCCGTGAGAATGAGGCTGAGTGTGCCCTGGGAGAAGAGAGCCCAGAGAGAGTGCCAGCTATCTCAGACAACACATCCATCCAAAGTCTGTCTGGTAGTTAAACTCTGGCTGCAACTTGAATGACCAGTGAACAATGAGCTAAATACACTTAATGGTGGCTCCAGGCCATAAACACTTACCTCGACATCACACTGTGTGAAACGATACACAGCCCAGAAAAACAGTGGCACATGTTGGTATTCACAGGTGTCGGTTGAATGACAAGACCAGGATTCAATGCAGATTCATCCAAATGCATGCAATTCATCGAAATTCTGACAATATCGAATTCTTGACAACATCGAAATTCTTGACAACAACTCAAGTTTTTATACCCATTGGTATACATAAGCATAGAGAAATACGGAAAGATTTTCACAGAAGTTGACAGAGATGTTTACAACTCTTTCTTTGGCAAGTGTCCCTTGAAGAGACGGGGCTTGTTTTGCCTCCCTGGGGATGTGGGTGGGTCTTAGCAGCTGTTTCTAATGAGTGTGGAAGACAGGACTGGGAGTGACTCCTGAGATCTGGTCGGAAGTGGAGCTGACCCTCCTCCCAGCTTCCTCTCCGGGACCGTCTGGCTGGGGAAGGCCCTGGCCCTGCAGTGAGCTCACCTAAGCAGCCCTCAGAGGTGCCCACGCCGTATGCTGCGCATCTTAGGGGCTTTCTGCAGCCCTGGTCTGGCCTTCCTGTGGGGCTGCCCCACAGACACCTTGATGGCAGACTCGAGAGAAACGGGAGGCAGAAGCTCTCATCTGGGCAGCTCTTGAGTTCCTGACCCACTGACACCACGAGATGAGAGATGTCTGTCAATTAAGCCTCTTCATTTGGGGGTAATTTGTTACCGGCAGTGGATGACTAACACTCACTGAGCAAAGCAGAGGGTCAAACTGAGCCTGCCTTCCGCTGTCTCGCTTCTGTGTCCACTCAGAGCCGAGTCTGACAGCCCCCTGGCTGGACTCAGGAGGCCGGCTGGGGCGCCTGACTGCAGTGGCTGACCACCAGGGTGTGAACCCCAGCCACGGTCTCTCAGGGCCTCTGGGGCAGAGCGGTGGCCCCAGGCCTGCCTCTCTGTTCTCCCTCAGGGGGCCCCCGGTGCTCCAGCCGTCCCCCTCCAAGGCCCTCCGTCTGGACAAAGCCAGCTGAAACACTACAACCATCGGTTCTCGGAACGCCGGGCCACGTCCGCACCAAGCCCCCTGAGAGCCTGCACACATCCTTGCGGGATGGGCAGAGGAATGCAGAGAAAGGTTCGTAGGATTAATTTGTGTGGCCTTTGAAACTGGGGGGGGAGTACATGTGACTTCTAGACGGTGCAGGGGTCAAGAGTCCGCCCGCCAATGCAGGAGACTTGGGTTTGATCCCTGGGCAGGGAAGATCCTTTGGAGGAG
Organism: Hydropotes inermis; assembly: GCA_020226075.1. NCBI lineage: Eukaryota > Metazoa > Chordata > Mammalia > Artiodactyla > Cervidae > Hydropotes > Hydropotes inermis. The sequence goes on along the minus strand of CM035272.1, from coordinate 1,449,810 downwards.
GAATTGAAAACCCACTCCAGTGTTCTTGCCTGGAGAACTGCATAGACAGAGCAACCTGGTGGGCTACAGTCCATGGGGTCGCAAAGCGTTGGACACGCTGAGCACACACACAAAGTGGGTTGATGCAAGACTCCACACGAGCAGGGAGATAATCGGTGGCATGACAGCTCCGCGTGCTGGCTCCCGGGCCGCCCTCTGAAGAGCCGGGCAGCCTCCCCAGCCTCGGGCTCTGCCCACACCGCCCCCTCCTCCTACCCCTCCCCTGCTGACTCCCGGGATGCAGAGACTCTTTCCCTGGAGTCTTTAGTGGGCAGAAGTGGGCTCGCTGCTTGGTGGGAAGAGCTAGTGCAAATGGACTGGGAACTTTGAAAAGGCAATTAACAGAGCCGGACGGGGCGTCGGCCCCATCCCTGAGGGTCCCCACCAGCTAATGGGCCTTCCTGGAAAGACCACTCAGGGCTGGTCCCCACGCTCCGTGATGGGCTGGCTGAGCAGGTACTTCATAGTCTAAGGCCACAGCGCGGGTAAGAACCACTTTCCCAGACTCATTTCCCTTGCGGGCCTCCCATGCGTGGGGGTGGCCACGCCTCACCTGATCCATGGCCTTGCTCTGGGGTCGGCTGGGGGGAGGGGGAGGAGGGGAGAAGCCCTAGATGGACTCCTGGTGGCCTGCAGCCCGCTCGGCCTGCCCTGCCCTTAACCGTCACGGCCCTGAGGGCTCAGAGCTAAGTGGGCAGTGCCCCTGGGCTCGGGGCCGTCCTTTCCCATCCTGACCCGTTTTGTCCTCTGTGATGGGAAGCTGTGGGCAGACCCGTGGGCTCTGAAGATGCCCTGTGAGGGATGGTCCAGGAGACGGCTAGGGAGCCAGACACACCAACGGGAAAGCGGTAAAGATGCCCCCAGGTGCTGCCCAGCCCTGGGTGGGGAGACCAGTCACCTTGGGACGAACATACAGTCACACAGCCCCGTGACCGAGCCTCCGGGGGTGGGGGGGAGGCACTGGGCAGCTGACGGACGTCCTGAGTCTCAGGTCCCTCGACTGGAAGACTGAGCGGCACAGCCCACCCCGGAGCTGCCTGAGACAGGAGCGGGGAAGGTAACACAGCGGAGCCGCCCAGCTGGGAGCCGGCAGGGGATCGGGGCTTCCAGCCACCCCCAGGCAGTGCCAGAGGCCCTTTTTACTTTAGGCCTGCATCATCGATTTTAAAAGGGGCTAAAGCCTCCTTAGCTCTGCCTGCTCTGTCCCTGACCCCTGACCTTGAATGAGCAGCCTGGTCCTGAGCGTCTCTACCAGCTCAGCCCTGCCGGGGGAACACGATTGCCTCCAGGCGCCCACGCTTATCTCGGGACTTCGCCGCCACCAGGAGAAAGAGAACAGCGCCTTCCATTTATAAAAAGTGTGTCTGTGGCAGGAGGCGGCCTGGCGTGGGCAGCCGCTGACAGCCTGGAGGACGCGGGCGGGAGTGAGGGGCGCGCGGCCCGCCTGCTGGACACGCTCACACCACCCTCAGCTCGCAGACTGGGCACGTCCAGACTGCTCAGGCCCTCCCATCATTTGATCAATCAAGGCAGGAAGCGCCGCTGGGAGATAAAATCATTTTTTCTCATTTCTGCCTTCTCAGTATTTTAATTTTTCACCATCCTAAATTCTGCTTCCTTCTCCACAAAATAAAGAGGAGGAGAGAGAGACACAATTAGGACAATCCTCTGTTCTATACCTTCACTCTTCATCAATCTCTCAAGAGTGTACTTCCAAAGGAGCAAGTTGTTTTGGGAGCAAGAACTCAGTGGTTAGAAGCCGGAAAGGAGGCCTGAATGTCAGCAAATCACGGCGGCCAGACTTGTCCCCACATTTGCTGGTGTCCCCGGAGCAGAGGAGTGATGCGGTCCTGACTCCAGAGCAGCGCCCTGCCCTGCGCAGAGCCGCCCACCCCCCGCCTGCCCCCCGCCCACCCCAGCTCAGAGGCAGGGCCTCCCTGGAGCTCACCGCTGTGTTTACTGATGCTGCATGGACCAGCTAGAATCCTGCCGGCCTAAAGGGCGGGAAGTGGGCCGGGGGTTTACCAGCTTCCATGTGTCAATTGTAACAAATCAGATGTTCGCCTCTGCACAGCTCAGGGCCTGGAGCGCTGGGAGCCTGAACCCTCCCTGCCTGCCGGCTTCCCCCACCCCCAGCTTTCTTGCAAACGCGGCTCCTGAGGGCCTCCCCGCCCAACCCCTGGGAGCTGCCACCTAAGCACTGCCCCTCCCTCCCGCTTCCTGCTGAGCTCCATCTAAAGCCCCTCACCCTCTAGGAGGCGGGGGTGGGGCGAGCGAGGTGAGGCGCCGCCTTGCTCATAAACACTTCTGCAACACCCTGGGTTCCAGAGCAAGGTCTGGCCCCACCCCCGCCCGCTGCTCACAACGCCTGGGCTCTCCGTCTGGCCCGGGTCTCCCTGCCCGGCTGTTCTCGGTCCGCTGCCCTCTGTCCCCTCGTGACCGAGAGCCAGAGGGGATGCAGGCTGTCTGCTCCCCACGTCCCTCCGCTGACCGCCTGTGAATGATGAATGAATGGACGAATGAATGAATGAGTGAACAGATGAATGAATGAGTGAACACTTGGACAGCCTGGGTGCTGATGAATTCTAACAGGAGGACACGGCATCACCGCCCCTGGCAGGGCTGTGTCATGCCTTCAACGCCCATCAATCTGCTTCTAATGATAAAGTGTCATTAAACCACACACAGTATCTGTCTTCTTAAATTGAAATTAAGTTCCTTATGGAGACAGTTAAGGTCGACTTGAGTTCTTGGCAGCCATGGGTGCGCCCATGGATTAGGCTGGAAATGTCCAGCCTGGTGCCTTTGACCCCCAAGCTGACCTCACGTGTAGCCTGAGCGCTGCCCGCCCTTCCGTGACTCTCTCATGACCCTCCGGTGGAGGAGAGGGGCTGGCCGTGTTTCTCGGAGCAGCTCTGGTATTGACCCAGAGGAGCAAGGGTGGAATCGTTTATCATCCAATTAATGGTGTCAGCAGAGTCATTATTATAATGACCAGCCACATGTGTAATCCATCTTTAATGAAACAATAATTGTGCTTCCTGGTCGATGAGCACCCAGCCTCTCCTAAAACCTTCCTGGTGTGAATTATAAATAGCGGTGAGCTCTTTCAGGGCCAAGTGACAGTGGGGGGTCCTTGTTCAAGGAACTTTGGTTCAGAAATGTCACAGCTGCCAGGGAAGGAAGAGCGCGGGAGTCCCGCCCCTGCCGCCCAGTCCAGTGTGGTCACTGGAATGGGCTCCCTCCCCCAGGCCGATGTCCAGCCTCAGGACCGTGCTGGATGCACAGGCGAGATGGCGAGACACAGTGTATTGCTAAAGCTGTTCGTGACGCTGATTGTCCTGCTGCCCACACTGTCCTCACTGCCCACAGTGTCCTCACTGCCCTCACTGCCAACATTGCCCACACTGTCCTCAGTGCCCACATTGTCCTCACTGAACCCAGGAAAGGCAAGGCTCGAGTTAAGAGGCTGGAGAAGACTCGAGGAGTGGCAGGAACCCCAGATAGATTTATTTTCTCCTGCTGGCATGGCTGCCGTGACACAGCCTCTCTCTTCGCTGATGCAGCAGCCATAACACGACCATAATGTAGCCATAAGATGCCCTCACATAAACGTGATCGTGATGCCACGACAGTGTAGCCCCAACACAGCAGCAGAGCCTTCCCTGGCAGTGCCCATACAGGTGTACAGCACAGAGTAGCCTGTGACCAAGTGAGTCCCGCGTGGCGTGCATGCACAGTGCTGTGAGTGATCTCAGCTGCTACAGTAACTTGCAAAGCCATTGTTTACAGAACACAGGGTGAGCGGGCATGAGAAAACAGCTTGAGAGAGCTTGACTGGCACCATCTTACCAATCTCCCCCCACACAAGGACCAGACGTCAGGGGATTTGGGCATTGAAGGCCAGCTATCAACACATCTTTACCTTCTTATATTGATACAACATCAGTTGAAGCTTCCCAACTCCCAGCTTCTGAGTCACTTCCCATCTGAAAGCTCAGGGTGAGGAAGGCGAGGCCACAGGGCTGATCTGCCTCTGGCTGAGCGTCGGGGCTCTGTAGGAGGGCAGGCAGGACCAAGCCGTGGTCCTGACTGCATGTGTGTGCGGGGCGTCTTCATGCCCTGGCGCTGTCCCTGGACCCCAGCAGCTCCGAGGCAAGGTTGTCTATCACGGTTTGGCATGGCAGAAATGGTCTTCTCCCTGCCAAGGTCCTGGGCCCTCCTGAGGGACAGCACTCAGCTCCAGGGAGACGGTGGGCCCGGCAGACCCCAGCGGTGGAAGGTCTGCTTCCTGTTCCTCGGGGGGAGTGCTGCCCCTTCCTGCTCTGCACTGGCCGGAGTGCCCCTCCGCCCCCCTGTAACCGCCACCGCCACCGCGCAGGCAGCCTGATGTGACCTCCTGCCCCACTTCCTAAACTCCCGCCACCTCGCTGCTTCCTATTAGCACTTTCACACTTGCCCTCCGCCAGGAGCGAGCGGAGCTGCTCTGTTCTTTAACCCTCAGCCCCTCACACCAGCCTGGCCCCTGGAAGCTGAGTGAACTGCTGCCGTCTGACCGCGGAAACAAGAGGCTGCAGAGATGAGCTGCAGGGAGACGCTGTCTCCCTGGGGCACAGATGCAGGAGCAACAGGTATTCTGCAGACCCCTCCTCACCCCCGTCCCCACACCCCTCTCGCTAGGACTCCCCTCCCGTCCCACCTGGTAAATCCAGCGCCATCTGGACCCACTTCTGCCCTCTCTAAGGCTGCAAGGGAAATTAATCATAACTCATTATCTAAAAATGTACGTTTCATGAATAATCACATTGACTTGATCACGTCTGCTTGGACACTGTCAGCTTGTATAACCCTCGGGGATCACAGCTATATAGTTAAATAGCTAATTGTGGACTCATTTAGTGTCTGTCTCACTTCTGAGGGCACCCGTCCTATCTATTTATTGCTTCATCTCCCCCTGTGTGATCCTCTGCCCAGCACACTTACGTTCAATGAATAAGTGCTTGGTGAATGAATGTGTCGAGCAAAACCTTCTCTTGGCAGGAGCAATATTAAAAACTAACATAGCTTCCTGCCAAGATAAAGTGACAGAAACCAAACTATTCTCCCTGTTGAAAGAAAAACAACAAAAACCCAAACTGAAAACAAAAACAGAAACACCGGGCAAAATATATCAAACAATAGTTCCAAAGATTCTGGACATCAGACGAAACAAAGCAAAAAATATACCCTGAAAAGTGCGAAACAAAGGGAGTGAGCCCTGGACTGTTCCTGCTGCTGCCCAAGGAGAAGGTCCAGGATGCAGGCAGGACGGGAACTCGGGAGATGCAAGGTCACTCAGTGGAGAGCTGGAGCTCAAGGCTCAGGGAGGCCAGGGCAGCTGGAGCCTTCAGGGGACAGAGCTGCAGACAACCTTAGACATCAGCAGGGGGACCCACAAGTTTTCAGCAAATCAGCGCAAGTAAGCGAGGAAAATACCAGAGGGTGGAGGCGAAAGCACCCAAAAGGATTGCAGGAAACAGTCCTGGGAACTCAGGCAGGAATCGGAAGAAAGTCTGTTTTCGCAGCCAGGGTGTAAGGCATCATTAGTCACAGGGCATCGAGCGACATACTCAAAAGAGTATCGAGAAAAAATAGCACTCGACTACACGTGGCTCCTCCAATACTTTGGCCACCTGATGTGAAGACCTGACTCATTGGAAAAGACGCTGGTGCTGGAAAAGATTGAGGGCAGGAGGAGAAGGGGAGGACAGAGGATGAGATGGTTGGACGGCATCACCGACTCAATGGACATGGGTTTGGGTGGACTCTGGGAGTTGGTGATGGACAGGGAGGCCTGACGTTCTGCAGTCCATGGGGTCACAAAGAGTCGGACACGACTGAGTGACTGAACTGAACTGAAATGTTGCTCTGTTTTTGTCTGAGAAAGCTCACCAAAAAGATGTTTCCAAGGAACTTCACATCCCGGAGTAAGCTCAAGAATATGTATAAGATTGTATATAATCTTATTATTAACAGGACAAAATTCATGATATCTAGCATCTAACCAAAACTTGCAAGACATGCAAAAAAACAAGAAAATACAACCTATACTAAGGAGGAAAATCAATCAATTGAAAGTGACCCAGAAATGACACAGATAATAGAATTAGTAAATAAGGAGTACATAGTTAGTCTATTTGAATTCCATACATTCAAAATGTTACAGGAGAGTAGACATATTAAACAGAGACATGGAAAATATAAAAATACCCGAATCAAACTTCTAGACATGAAAACTACAATGCCTAAGGTGACCTATACATTAAATACAATTAATGACAGTTGATATTGAAGAAGGAAGAGGAAACGATTAGTGCAATTTAAGACAGAGCAATGGAAATGTCACAAAATAAAGCATAGGTTAAAAGAAATTACTGAAAAAAATAACAGAGCATGATAAACATGGAGAGGAAGCTCTTAATGGAGAGAAAAGAGTTTAAGCTGGTTTAAAACTCAGTATTCAAAAAACTAAGATCACGGCATCTAGTCCCATCACTTCATGGCAAATCAGTTCAGTTCAGTCACTCAGTCATGTCCAACTCTGTGAGCCCACGGACTGCAGCACGCCAGGCCTCCCTGCCCATCACCAACTCCTGGAGCTTGCTCAGACTCATGTCTATAGTGTCGGTGATGCCATCCAACCATCTCATCTTCTGTCATCTCCTTCTCCTCCTCCTTTCAATCTTCCCCAGCATCAGGGTCTTTTCAAATGAGTCAGTTCTTCACATCAAGTGGCCAAAGTATTAGAGCTTCAGCTTCAGCATCAGTCCTTCCAATGAATATTCAGGACTGATCTCCTTTAGGATTGCCTGGTTTGATCTCCTTTCAATCCAAGGACTCTCAAGAGTCTTCTCCAACACCACAGTTGGAAAACACAGTTCTCCAACTAACATCATGGAAAACAGAAGGGGAAAAAATGGAAACAGTGGCAGATTTTATTCTCTTGGGCTCCCAAATCACTGTGGATGGTGATTGTAGCCATGAAATTAAAAGACACTTGCTCCTTGGGAAAAAAGCTATGACAAACCTGCTGCTACTAAGTTGCCTCACTTGTGTTCGACTCTGTGCAACCCCGTAGATGGCAGCCCACCAGGCTCCCCGTCCCTGGGATTCTCCAGGCAAGAGCACTGGAGTGGGCTGCCATTTCCTTCTCCAGTGCATGAAAGTGAAAAGTGAAAGTGAAGTCGCTCAGTCGTGTCTGACTCTTCACGAACCCATGGACTGCAGCCTACCAGGCTCCTCTGCATGGGATTTTCCTAGACAGTGTTTAAAAAGCAGAGACATCACTTTGCTGACCAAGGTGCATAGAGTCAAAGCTATGGTTTTGCCAGTGGTCATGTATGGATTTGAGAACTGGACCATAAAGAAGGCTGAGCATCAAAGAATTGCGTTTGGAACTGCTGTCTTAGAGAAGACTCTGTGGAGTCCTTGGACAATAGGAGATCAGACCAGTCCATCCTAAAGGAAATCAACCCTGAGTATTCATTGGAAAGACTGATGCTGAAGCTAAAGCACCAATACTTTGGCCACCTGATTCGAAAAGACTACTCATTGGGAAAGACCCTGATGCTGGGAAAGATTGAGGGCAGGAGGAGAAGGGGATGACCGAGGATGAGAGGACTGGATGGCATCATTGACTCAATGGACATGAGCTTGAGCAAGCTCCAGGAGAAAATGAAAGACGGGAAAGCCTGGGGTGCTGCGGTCCATGGGGTCACAAAGAGTCGGACAGGACTTCTCTACTGAACAGCAAGACACTGATAAGCTTGATATGTGTGCTATAAATTCCAAAATAATCAATAAAACACTCCAAGAGTTTATAGCTAATTCGCCAACATAGCAGTTTAATAAAATTTTCTTTAAAATCGCAATTGATTCTTTAAAAAACTTAAAAAGAGGATAAAAAATAGACGCATAAGATGAAAAAATAACAACATGCTAGACTGAAAACCAATCTATTGATAATTGCATTAAATGTAAAAGATAAAAAAACCCACCAATTAAAAGGCAATTACTAACAGATTAGGTCAATAAGCAAGACCTAGGTATAATCTGAATTACAAGAAATCCATATTACTATAAAGGCAGAAGTAGGCTAAAAGAAAACAATTCAGAAAAGATACATTACACAAACACTGATCAAAACAAAGCTAGTTTGGCTATAACACGAAGAATATTTCAGAGTAAAGATATCACCAGGATGAAGAAAGTCTTTTCATAATGATAATGGTGTCAATTCACAAGGGGGCATAAAAATCTTAAACATTTATGCACCTAATAACAGTTTCAAAAACACACAAGGCAAAAGCTGATAGAACTGCAAGTGAGCTGATGGCTGGAGATTATGTGCCGACCTCTCCCCAAATCAGGGCAGCCAGGCCATCCTGAAGGGGGTCTAGCTGGTGCATCTCTGTGTCCACCACTGGATCCCGAAGTCCTTGGAGTCTGCTTTGATTGGGAACAGAAGGGCCTCTGCCTGTCTGTCCTGGGATTCAGCGAGGACGAGATGGAGTGGGGGAGTAATAAGTCTCGGCATCCCTGCTACATGTGATTTTTCTCCAAGCTTTAAATGTGTTCACCCAGATCTGCTCACGTTTTAGACCCCTGAAAACTCTCTCCTCAGGGGATGAGTGTACAAGAAAGGGTTACCTGTTGGAACATCACAGGTTGGAGAAGGAGCCCTTGACAAGGTGTTTGACGAGAAGATAATAATAACTGCACAGAAAGATATTGTGATGGGTCAAGAAAACCACATACCTAAAATGCTCCGTAAGTGGCACAGGCACTTGTGTGAGTGCCAACAAGACCTTACTTTTTTCCTCCTCTTGTTCATTTACTCCACAAACGTTATGCTGGAGACAGGTAGGCATGAAGGTCCTTCCACTCTGAATCAGACAACAGACAGCTCCTCAAGTTACCTCTGGGGATTGCTCATGTCCTTTGGCACCTACTAATGACACCCTCGATGTGATTCTGGATGCCATCTGCTTCACACTCAAACTCTCCCGGGACCATCATGTGTCAACCAGCAATTTTACTAAGATCTGCCAGCCTGTGGCTCTTTATGGCATAGAAGGGGTATCATCTTCCTGTAGATATTCATGCTGTTGCATTTGAGTCTCTAACCCCAAGAACTGTAGCCTGCCAGGCTCCTCTGTTGACGGGATTTCCCAGACAAGAATACTGGATTGGGTTGCCATTTCCTCCTTCAGGGGATCTTCACAGATCAAACCCATGTCTCCTCCATCTCTTGCACTGGCAGATGGATTCTTTACCACTGAGCCTCCTGGGAAGCCCAGAGTCCCAGGAAGGTCCCACCTGAGGCTAGTGGTCTGTAACACTGAGGTTTTCCCAAGGATGTTCAATTGTTTTCCCAGCAGGACACAATTCCTGCCATCCCTGAGCACGGGCCCCTTTCCAGCATGACGCTGCCGCTCTTTGTGGAGCTATTTTCCTGCCCTTTGCACCAGGGCTGACCTCTAGGCCCGCTGTGACCGACAGGTCGTGGTGGACAAGGCTACGGGTACCAGGATTGGTTGGGGGGGGGTCTCACCCTCAACTCACTGCCCCGAGACAACACATAAAAGAGCCCAGGCTCAGAGGGGAGGGAGGCCCAGGCGATGGTCAGTCCCAACCAGCCGTGTGGGTGAGGCCGCCTGGGAGCATGCAGGACCACCAGCTGCCAGATGTCTGCAGCTCAAGAGTCACCCAGATAAGGCCAGTCCAGACTGCTGACCCACAGAACCTTGGGTAAGTAAAACTGGCTGATTCAAAGCCTGATGTGAAACCACCCCTCCAGAGAAAGTCCTGTCACACACCCCTCCACACCCTCACATGTCTCCTTCTCTACACTTCCCTGCTTCCTAAAAAGAACCACACTGTTTGCCAGTTAATTCCCCCTCATCTGTGTTGTCTTTGTTGTTGTTTAACGGGCACATGCTTTATCTCCATGATCAGACCGTGAGTAATCCAGGATAGAGAATTTATGCACAGCCGGAACTCAAGCAGTACCTGTCTGCTCTCACTAGCCTTTCTTATGAGTAATACGGACACCCCAGCTGTGAGTCGGGAGAGTCGGACACGTTTTTGTTATAGGCATTCAGGGGTCGCCATCCTCGGTGGCGAAGTGCAGCTAACCGCAGTGCCTTTGCATGTGAGGTCAGCGTGCGGTGGGAAGAAGGCAGTGTCCTTCTGCTTTGCTTCTAGCTTCCTGGGTGTGAGGGGCCCCAGCTCATGTTTCTACTAGCTGTCCATATGGATTATTCTGGAGCTTTGCTTCTGCAGTGGTGTTTCAACATCCTAATCAAATTATGCCTGAAGAGCTTCAGTGAACACAGCCCCTTGCTGGCAGAGCACTTGCAAAATGTTAGGAAAGAAATGATCGAGTGAGGCTATCATTTCATATATCAGAGGAAGAACAAGACGGTCCGGGGCAGAGAGCCCCCTGACTGGGAACAGGGGGAGTCTCTGGAGGGTCCCAGTTCTCTCCCCAGGAGAGAGGGGCCGTCCCGTGGTGCAGTGAGCCCCACATGAGAAAGGTCGCCGGAGAACAGAGGCGGGTGACAGGTGCATGGTGGGGCTGCTGGGAGAGAGCCTGAGGTCCACTGTCTCTTCCTCCCTCGTTGCCTAGGAGGCCCACACAGCCTGGCCAGTACTGATCTTGCCCTTGACCTCAAGCGTCCATCAGCTGCCGTGGGAGCCGCCCTCAGCTCTCTCCACTCTGCTCCCACCAAAGCCCAGAATAGTGACTGTCAGTGTCGACCGGCAATGGTGCTCCCTGCGGATCTCAAGGAGTCTGGGCTGACTGCACACAGCGTAAAGACACAGCTTTTCAACCCGGAAATTTAGGTTTTCTGTGATTCGGCTCCAGGCTCTGGTTTTAGCTAAAGAGTCGTGGGCTGGCTGAGACGGGGCTGAGCCCTTATCTGCCTGGGAGGGTCTATACTTGACCCCAACTTCCCTGGAACTGGTGGCCCCTCATCTCCCCAGCAGGACAGGCTACACCCCCAGGACTCTGACCTCCAGGAGCCCGGGCAGCTGGCTTTTCCAGCCTCCACTGCAGATCCCCGGGGACCCACTCAGGTGCCCTGACCACATGCTCAGAACTTGGGGAGCAGTGGGGCCAGCTCCTTCCCCTGGAGCTTGAGGCCCGTCTGCTTGGAGGCTGGTGACTTGGCCTCTCTGCCCTCTGCCCACAGTTCCAGCCGGCATGGCAGGGCCCCTGGCTAGGCTGCAGGAAGCGCTGCTGCAGCGGCTACCTTATCAGGTCACCAGCGGGCTGGTGCTTTTAGAGCTGGGAACAGAGGTTACATACTGAGCCGAATATGGGAAAGAACAATTGCTCATCGTTTCCAGCAATTTTTTTTAAGATTTTTTTTTTAATGTGGACCATTTTAAAGTCTTTATTGGACATGTTACAGCAATTGCTTCTGTTGTTTATGTTCTGGATTTCTTGGTGATGAAACATATGAGATCTTAGCTTCCCGATCACGGATTGAACCCACTCTCCCTGCATTGGAAGGCAAAGCGGTAAGCACTGGACCACCAGGGAAGTCCCTCCAGCAGGGTTTTGATCTGGTCGTGGAGGTCAGAGCAGGCTCCAGGTTGGAGAAAGTGGTCTTGGGACAACTGTGGGAAGCTGTCGGAGGCGTTGCCTAGCCTGGATCGGACCGGACCCGGGGCTCATCTGTGCAGCCTCCCTCCACCTCCCTGAGTTTCTCCTGGGCCAGGCGGGTAAAAGGACCTGTCCCGCGGAGCCCTGGGGCGTGGCCAGCGTCCTCCCGCTGCCGTCCTGGCTCCTCAGCTCCCACTGCGGACAGCAGAGCTCTTCTGGTTGAGGCCCCCAGGCTGGCGCAGCGCCCCGGGCTGTCAGCGCCACGAGGTCCACTCAGAGGAGCCAGGGGAGGTGGAGGGCGGCTCCCAGCAGCCAGCCCAGGGACTCGGGCTCGGCTGCCGCCCTCATTTACACTTGTTCAAAGGGATGTATGGATTTCACTGTAATTTAATTTTAAGACCTACAGCTTAATTAAATAGGCTTATTAAGCCCCGGCAGCGTGTTTTTGCTTTCAGCACAGAAACAGCCTTGAACGTCACAAAGGATTTTCGTCCTTGAGCTAGGTGATGAGACGCCAGGCAGAGCAGGGGCCGCCTCCGCCCCTCCCCGCTCCCGCGCCCCCAGGCAGGGAGCCTCAGGACAGTTTTTTCTTAACACCGGTGCCCCGACTTCCTAACACCTGCCTGAGGGCAGAAAACAAAGGCTCTTGCTCTTCAAGGCGACTCACTCACGGGTGTCTTTGGGAGAAAGCCAAGGCCCCTGTGAACTGGAACTGGAGGAGAACCAGCGGACTAGAGGCGAGCGCCAGCCTCTGCCTGCAGGGGAAACGGGGCCACGGTGGGCGTGGCCAGGGCACGGTGGGCGGGGCCACGGCAAGGTGAGGGGCGGGGTCCCGGTGGGCGTGGCTCGGGCACGGTGGGCGGGGCCACGGCAAGGTGAGGGGCGGGGTCCCGGTGGGCGGGTCCCGGGTCATGGTGGGCGGGGCTCGGGTCCCGGTGGGCGGGGCCTGGTGCACAGAGGAGGGACCCGGGCTCAGCTGCCCAGTCTGCATTCTTCACCTGGGGCAGCCACGCGGAAGCGGAGCCCAGGGTGCTCGTGCGTCGCTCAGCAGTTGTCGCCAGTCCTGCTGGGCATGAGGGGCCTGCTTTGTCCCTTTGCACTTCACGCGAGACCACCCTCTGCTCGAAGCACCTGCTGAAGGGCCTGGAACGTCCTCTGCTATCAGGACCCACCGACTGCCTATTTTTATCAACGTTCTGATTTCTAAAAATGTACCTCCCCTCTGTGGCCTGGCAGCCAGGGATTTGGAACTGAGCTAAGCGGCGTGTGCATGCTGCACCTCCTGGGCTTGGGGGATCCAGGAGCACACACAGGTTCCAGATGGCCCTCTGCAGAGCCTGGGCTCCAGTGACGAGGGAGATGAGGCGTTCACCGCTTCCCCCAGTGGGGAGGGGGCAGCGTCCGCCTCCGGGTCGGGACTGCGGGCATCCGAGGGGAGCAGCTACGAGCCGGCCGTGTCCCCCATTAGACTCCCGGCTCCACTTCCCCGCGCACCTGCCGACTCAGCCTCCACCTGTGCCTCTTGCAGGGCCTGGGGTGTGGGCATCGCTCTCCGGGCCCGACGTTACCTTGGACACGCCTTGAACTGTCACGTGATGATCTCCAGTGAGATTCCAGGCTCCCGAGAAACGGAGCAGCCCCGTTTCCTCAGCCTCCCCCTGGAACCCTGGGGCTCTGTTCTGGGAGGACCTGGCTAGAGGGCATGAGTGAGGTCTACCCGTGGGGCCACGCTGCCTCCCCACGTGGGCCTTGGGGAGGGTGGGCCTGTTGCTCTGTTATGTGGGCGTCAGCCACGTGAGCAGCTCCTAGATGCTTCTAGACTTCTAGAAAACTGGTGCACAGACTCCCCTGCCCCCGCCCTACTCCAGCTTCACTCAGCCAGCTAATGCTCCGAGCGACTGCTTTTACCAAGTGTTAGGTGGCTCGGACAGTAAAGGGGATCTTAATCTTCTCTACCCGGGGATCGAATCCAGGTCTGCCTGCAGTGCAGCAGACCCAGCTTCAGTCCCTGGGTTGGAAAGATCCCCTGAAGAAGGACATGGCTACCCACTCCAGTATTCTTGCTTGGAGAATCCCATGGCCAGAGGAGCCTGGTGGGCTACAGGCCAAGGGGTTGAAAAGAGTCAACAGGAATGAGTGATTCACTTTACTGTGTGTCAGACCATCTTTTATGTGATCTCACCCTCAGGACGCTCTGGTTTCACCTATGAGATAGCTGAGGCACAGAGGCGCTGTCACCTGCCCAAGGGCGCGCCGTCTGTGGGCGGCAGGCCCCCCACCACCTTGCCAAGCATGCTGTGAAAGGGCCAGGGCCTCCTGGGTCTCCAGTGTCCTCAGAGCTTCTCGCTGTGAAGTCCTGACCCCCAGCTCTGCCTGGCACCCAACCCAGTTCCCTCTGGAGCACAGGTGAGCATTTGCAGGTGCCACGCCCATCCTGGTGCCTCTAAGGATGAAACAGTGGCATCCAGGAGCACGGACCACCAGGCTGTCTATTTGTGGATCAGGCAGAATGCCTGCCTGCCTGCTGCCATCGCCACCCCGCCCCCCGCCCAATCTGAGCCCTGAAGCCCAGGAGAAGATGAGAAAAGGTACAGATTAAATTCCCTTTGCAGCAAAGGTTGGCTTTAACTGTCCCTTTGCCATTTTAGCTCAAGTTTTGAAGACTCTGGACACTGAGGTCCCAGGCCTAGGGGACGTGGTCCTCAGCTCTAGGCATGACCTGGGCACCTTTAGAGTTTATTCCTCATTTTTCACTTTTCTGTGTGAACATCTTCAGAAATACCAGGACATAACGAGTGCCTGCTACCCACATCGCCAACACCCAGCTGTCACCACCTCTGCCCAGCAACATGATTCTTCTTGCAGGAAAGCTGAGCTCCGGGTCACTTGTCAGGCAGGCGGTCAGGAGCCTTGGGCAGAGGCCAAAGCGTGTGGTTTGGGGAGCAGCGAGATGTGGCCAGCATCTTGGCCTCTTTGTTGTGTGACCCCATGCTGTGCTAGTCGCTCAGCTGTGTCCGACTCTTTGAGACCCGTGGACTGCAGCCCGCCGGGCTCCTCTGTCCATGGGATTCTCCAGGCAGGAATACTGGAGTGGGTTGCCATGCCCTTCTCCAGGGGATCTTAATCTTCTCTACCCGGGGATCGAATCCAGGTCTCCTGCATTGGCAGGCAGATTCTTTACCATCTGAGCCACCCAGGGAGCCCTGGGCAGGTGGATTAACCTCTCTGCACCTCAGTCTCCTCATAGGCACAATCGCCATGACGGGGCCTCACCCACGGCATAGCTGGATGAGGCCGGCTCTTCTAAGTCTCTCTGCTCGGCCGTTGGCACGCACACACCAAGTGCTCAGCAAACAGTGGCTTTTTTCCTTCTTTTCTTTTATGAGAGGACAGATATGAGAGAGCTTTGAAAGCTGCGGTCGGCGCCTAGGAAGGATTTGCCTGGCGGATTCTTGGAAAGCTGAGTTGCCTGGGCCTGATCGCAGGTTGTGATCAGCTTGGAAGGAAGCGTCATCTGTTTTCCAGCAAGGAACAGCAGATGCCCCTAGTTCTGGCAGACACACAGTGGCGGGGCGGGGGTGGGGGGGTCTCATCCCCACCGTAGATTCAGTTCCTATTTCCCTTGATCGCCTCCCAGCCTTGTTGGAGAAGAACCTGAATCTCCAGCCTGTGTCAGGGAGCATGTGTGTGGGCTCAGTCGCTCAGTCATGTCCAACTCTCTAGCGACCCCGTGGACTGTAGCCCACCAGGCTCCTCTGTCCATGGGACTCTCAAGGCAAGAACACTGGAGTGGGGTGCCATGCCCTCCTCCAGGGGATCTTCCCGACCCAGGGATCGAACTCTGGTCTTCGGCACTGCAGGGGGTTCTTTACCACCACCACCACCTGGGAAGCCATCAAAGAGTAATCTGTATAAAGCCCGGCCTTCCCACGGGTCTATATACCCAGTGCTCTCCCCACAACCCAGACCATCCCTGCTCTGGGGCAGCAAGAGGCTGGACGCAGCCCAGCGCACCCAAGGGCAGGCGGTTGGGGGCGGCGCATCTGGGAGTCTGGGCTGCGGGCCCGCCCTGGGAAGGAGGCGTTTCAGCCTCAGGGCACCCTCTCATCCAGGCAGACTCATGCAGGGGTGGCATTCTTCACCACGGACCACAGGGGTAGAGGGGATTGAGAGACTGCAGAAGGTGTGATCCGCTCCAGAGCTCAGCCCTTAAAGACCTCCTGTCAGGGCTTGGAGTGCGGCTTCGGAGGAAAGGCCGCTTGTCACCGCGCGGGGCCTTGGCTGTTCCTGGGAACCAGGCGGGGCCCAAGGTCTGCAGCCCTGGTGTCCTGGGCGGGGTGAGCGGACCTGCTGTGATGCAGCGCTGCTGAGTGTGGCCCTGCGTCTGAAGAGAGCACCCCGCCCTCCCCGCTCCCTTCTCCTTACTGCAACGCTGACTGAGTAGCTGTCAGGCATCGGGGAGGCCAGGCTCTAGAAGCTTGGACCCGGGACAGGCTGGGACCTGGGACCCTTCGCTGCAGTGAGTAGCTGTCAGGCATCGGGGAGGCCAGGCTCTAGAAGCTTGGACCCGGGACAGGCTGGGACCTGGGACCCTTCGCTGCAGTGCTTGCACATGGAATCATGTCTCCTCCAGAAACAAAACACAGACTGTAAGGGCCTAAAAATAACAGTGAGCGCGCTCATGTGTGCAGTTTGGGCAAATCATGGACAAGCTACAAAAAGACCAAAAACCCCGTGGCCACTGCTGAGCAACCAGCAGCCAAAAAAGCAAAAAAGCGGGGCCTACGGGGCGTGGCCGCTGCATTCAACACCACCTCAGGGGTGGGCAAGCCTTCTAATCACCCCTCTGGGCCAAACCCTGGACACACCCCTACTTACCTCTATAAGGAGCCAGCTCAACTCCCTCAGCGAGCAAGCAAGGGGAGCTGTTTGTCCTCGCCTCCCTCTGCTGCGGCAGGGGCCCCGTGAAGCCTTGCCTGAATCTCTTGTCTGGCCTCTGATCAATTTCTATTGACTGGGGAAGGCCAAGAACCCTGGTTGGTATCAGACTCAATCCTTAACATCACCCTGTGAATTAATCTTGTTCGTTTATTTTACAGATGCCCCCTGAGTCCCGGGCACTGTGCCAAGGGATAGGGGTCCTGCCCTCATGGGGCATGAGGCCAACAGTAAGGACAAACCAACCATGAATACAGACCCAGCCAAGGCCCTGTTTGGGTGTCGGTCAGAGCTGAGCAGAAGGCCAAGCTTGAACAAAATACAGGGACTCTGTTAGGCCAGAGATGGCCAACGTCCAGCCCCACAGTGCTCTGAAACCAGCCCTGGAGGAGGGGTGGACCCTGGACCCTCACGCCCGTCCCCAGCTCACAGGTGGGAGGGGACACTGCCAGGGTCCCAGGGCTGTTGCAAGTGCCGATTGAAATCCAGGCCAAGAGGACCCCGTGCCAGGCATGCGAGTCGCCCACAGGTGTTGAACGGCACTGACCAAGCCCAGTGTCCCCAGCGGCTGTCAAAGTGGTGTTTTCCTGGAGGCCTGACATGGGGCGGGCCGTACCTCAGCACAATCCCTCGAGGCCGCCAGGGTCTGCGTAACTCACCACGGGCCCCGCTCTCCGCAGGGTCACTCCAGAGCTCTGGCTGGGCCGCATCTGTCTCTTCACTGCAGTGACTTTGGAGAGACAAAAAATGGAGCTGCTAACATTTGCAGAAATCGTTTCTAACAGTGTTAGACATCGCTAATTAAAATGACTCATGCCGCTTCAAACTGAGTCAAATCAATCAGTTTTTAGCAAATCAAAGGCTGTCCTTTCTCAGCAGCTTTGGGGAGCGGATAAGCAGTGGGGCGAGGGGGGATTGTCCAGGCATCTTCCCCGTGGGGCTGGGGGGACGTGGCCAGGGCGGAGCCACCTCCAGGCAGATGGACGTCCTAAGCCTGGGTTCAGAGGGTCTCTTGGAGGCCTCGTCCTGGGACATTCACCACTTTGCATCTCAGTTCTGTTTTTTCCTAACTGACTCTGAAGTATAATGCATATTTACTGCATTCCCCACTTTGTGCCAAGTGGGAGAGACTGTGGCAAATGAAAAGGACGCTTTGGGCCATGGGACGGAAAAGACGGAGGGTGGGAGGGAGGAGGTGGGAGGGGTGGGCCGGGAAAGAGACAATGACAGGGGATAAAGCAGTCATTTCCCAGTGTGTTCAGAGTCTGGGAGACGACGTGTCGGACTGACATGGAAACATGGCTGGCTGGAGGGTAACTGTGGGGGGGCGGGCCCCTGAAGAGGGGGCGGGAGTGGGGGCTTTGCGCCATCAGGGGAGGGCGCAGGCGGAGCAGGCGTGCGGTGGCCTGGGCCCTCTTCCAGAGCTCCACCTGCCATTCTGTGGGGCTGGGCAAGGGAGCACAGCTTTGCCTGGTGCTCCAGGCAAGAGCACTGGCAGGAGGAGAGAGGAGGATCGAGGTGGCATGTGTCCCAGAGGTGGGCTGAGAGATTAGGAGATGCAAAGATGTGGGTGGGGAAGAAATGGCTGGATGGGGCAGGTGGTGGGGCCATCTCCAGGTGGAGGCCACTCGGGGAGTGGGCTGCAGAGGATAGCTGAGACGGAGCGCCTCGGCGAGGTCCAGAACCGACACGTAGAAGGAAAGAGCAACCCCCTCCAGTATTCTTGCCTGGAAAGTCCCGTGGTCAGAGGAGCCTGGTGGGCTACAGTCCACGGGGTTGCAAAGAGTCAGACACAACTGAGCACACACACACACACACGGAGTCACCAGTCTACGGATGGTGTCCAGAGGCTAGAGGCTGCATTTGGGCACCGGCAGCCAGAGGATCGAGAGGGGAGGGAAGTGGGGGAAGACACGTTGAGGCAATGCGGGGGAGCCGGCCAGGTGAAAGGGAAACCAAGAGCCTGCTTCAGGAAGGGGGTGATCCAGAAGAGCTGGGGCAGAGACCTGTGGTTGGGGCAGGACTTGTCAAGGTCAGTGTGAACCTTGGAGATGGAAACCGAGCTGCAGCCACTGGTGGATCTGAACAACACGCTTAAGACAGAAGCGGGCCCCGCAGCCGGTGGGAGGCCCGCCTGCTGGCTGTGCCACTCGGGGCGGGTGTCAGAGCCCTGGCTCGACTCCCAGGTGCTCAGAGCAGGGAGCTGCGAGATGTAAGCAGTGGGGGGGGGGACAAACTCCATCTGCTAGAGCCCAGGAGGGCTTCCCAGAGGAGGTGGTGTCAGTGGAGGTGTGGAGTCTGCCGGCTCTTTCCAGGTCAAGGTCAGGGAGGGCGGGAGGCAGGAGCAGGCGGGGAGTGGCCTGGGCTCTGCTTCACAGCTCTGCCTGCGGTTCTGTTGGGCTGGGCTCTGGGGGCTGGGCGGGGGAGCGCAGCTCTTCCTGGTGGTCCAGGCAAGAGCGCTGGCAGGAGGAGAGAGGAGGATCAAGGTGGGATGTGTCCCAGAGGTGGGCTGAAGAATTAAGAGATGCAAAAATTAGGAGAGCAAGGCAGAGAAGGTTCTGGAGAGATGGGGGATGTGCGGTCCTGGAGCTGAAGTGGAAGAGTGAGCTGGACTAGGGGGACTTTGGATGCCTTGCTAAGCACTTTTAACTGTAAACAAATACACAAGCCCAACACTGCTGGGGCATCACCAGGTCTGCTACACAATGTGCATTAAATATTTTTGTGCATTTTAAGATAATATGTACTCATTATGGGGAAATCAGAAAATATGCTGGTGGACTGAGTAATGGCCCCCAAAGATGGCAGTGTCCTAATCCTCCAAACCTGCGAATCCTGGAAAAAGCTGCGAAAAGAAAGGAAACAGATTCTCCTGTTTAGCCTCCCTGAGGAACCAGCCCAGCGGATGCCTTGATTTTAGACTTCTGACCTCCAGACATTGAAAGAATGGCTCTGCGTTGGTTTAAGCTGCTGCACTTACAACGACTGGTCACAGCAGCGATAGGAAATAACACAAACGCCAAAGTGTAGCAGGAAAAGAGCGTGGAGAGTGGTGGCCACTGCTGGCATTCCGCCCAGAAAGGGGCTGAGCACCGAAGAATCGGTGCTTTCAAACTGTGGTGTTGATAAAGATTCTTGAGAGTCCCTTGGCCTGCAAGGAGATCAAACCAGTCCATCCCAAAGCAAATCAACCCTGAATATTCATTGGAAGGACTGTTGCTGAAGCTGAAGCTCCAAAACTTTAGCAACCTGGTGTGAAGAGCTGACCCACTGGAAAAGACCCTGAGGCTGGGAAAGATTGAAGGCCGGAGGGGAAGAGGGGGACAGAGGCTGAGATGGCTGGATGGCGTCACCGACTCAGTGGGCAAGAGTTTGAGCGAGGTCCAGGAGATAATGGCGGACAGAGAACCTGCTGCAGCCCATGGGTTTGCAAAGAGTCAGACACGGCTGAGCAACCGAACAACACACCTTCTACCTAGTCTTCTGCCCTCACAGAGTCCTTTTATACAGAATTCTTTTATCCTTTTAAGACATCTTGCATTTTTCACTGAACTTTACAATGAGCATGTCTCCCATGTTATTAACGTTACCTTTGCAATGGCTTCCCAGCATGACTAGGTTTTTAAAGTAAAAGAACAAGATGATCTGTGAAAATTAATAAAGGGAAACCGCACTAAAATGGAGCTCTCGTGAACCTACCACTCAATACAGATCCCAACAGGTAGAGACCTACCTTGAGTCTCCAACAGGCAGGAAGTGACTCCTTACCACCCAGCGGGGAAAGGAAGATTTTCTCCCCACCTGGCAACAGCTCAGCCAATGAGAGACCAGCACAGCACAGCCAATGAAAAGCCACCACGCTTCCAACCCCCAGTTTCCTCCAATGGGCTCTTTGTTTAGAACAGCCCCTCCCACTTCCCTTCTCATCTAAGGAAGTTTCCTTTCCTTTGCCAAACTTGCATGTGGTTTGCCTTAGACTGCGTGTCCCGAATTGAAATTCTTTGCCTGTCCTCAATAATTCCTTTTTGCTGATTAAAAAAATAATAATAATAACTGGCTTTTTATTGTCTTAGGTTAACAATTCAAACTACCTTTTGGAAGGAAATCTCTGGCACCTAGCCCCCAATCCCAGCAGCTTGAACAACTCTTAATAGACGTTCAGGGCTGGCATGGGATCCCTGACAAGAGTGTTAGTTCAACTGTGATGCCCAAGCCACGTGTGTCTGTTTTCCACGTGGGGCTTCCTGTTGGGAGGCAGCCTTCTCTGGGTGGAAACTCGGGGCATACCTACCTTCCTTCCTGACCCTTTAACCGTGGCTTCCAAAGTCAACATGCTGGAAGGGGATGGAGACACAGAGGGTGAACTGGGCCGGGGGTCTTGCTGGGAAGGAATAGCGTCAAGAAAGAAAAGATAGTCACTCAGTCATTGAGACCCCGGGGACTGTAGCCCACCAGACTCCTCTGTCCATGGGGTTCTCCAGAAAAGAATACTGGAGTGGGCTGCCATTTTCTTGTCCAGAGGATCTTCTCGACCCAAGGATCAAACCTGGGTCTCCCACATTGCAGGTGGATTCTTTACCATCCGAGCCACCAGGGAAGCCCCTAATAAAGTCAGAGAGGTTCTAACTGGGAAAATTTCATGGCCCTGCATGGGAGGAGCTCAACAGCACTACAAACGTCCAATCCCATGGCCACTCCTGAGTGTACAGAGGCTGAGAGGCGGTACTGGCCAGTGAACCCAGGAGCCGAGAAAGCATCTGTCTAAAGTTCAGTGATGCCCCTTTGGGGCATGTTGGAGCGAGCACCCACAAGTAAGTAGAATGTGGTGGGGGACAGGAGCTAACGCTTCAGCAGGGACAGAAAGCAACACTGGAGACCCTGGGAACCGAGGAAGAAAAGACCCCAGCAAAGCCTTTGAGTCTGGAGCAGGGCCCTCTGTTGGAGGAGAAGGTGTCCTGGGGTGAATGGTGCCCTCCTGGGACCTGTGAGTGAAACCTTATAGGTGGGAGTCCCAGGATTTTTATAGATGTCACTAAGCTAAGAGTCTCAAAATGAAATCACCCAGGATCAACCCAGTGGGCCCTAAACCCGAGGGCGAGTGTCCTTATAAGTGACGTGGGGGGAGACTCAGGGAGGAGAGGAGAGGGCAGAGGAGTCATGCATCCACAGCCAAGGAGGCCTGGGCCTCCAGGAGCTGAGGGCGGCGGGAAGGACCCGCCCTTGCTTTCAGACGTCTGGCCTCCAGGACCGGGAGAGAACGAATCTGTGTTGTCGTAAGTCACTCAGTTGTGACCCTCTGTCACGGCAGAGGTCACAGCGTCTACTGTCACACAGAGCGTCACAGGCCCCTACTGGGGGTGGGGAGCAAAGCCAACTGATGCCGGAGGCAGGGGCCGCATCTCCTGAAGGCTCCAGAGAAGCTCCGGAAAGAGGACCAGCGTGGCTTCTCTCTGCACTCACCACCCTGCCTGGCCCGGGGGCCACGCTGTGGGCTCCGCTGAATGGGGGCAGGGGGCGCGTATCCGGAGCTCATCGGCAAGGTGTGCATGGATGGCAGGGCAGAGGGCCAGCCCAGAGGGTGTCCTGGTCTGAGAGCCAGGCCGAGGCTCAGAGGGAAATAGTCAGCCCCTCTCTTTCCAGACACCCTCCGGGTGAAACTGGAGCCCTTGGGGTGTGCCTGCCCCCAGTGCAGCCGATTCGCTTTCACACGCTGGTAATGTTACAACCAAGGAAGTGATTTCCCAGGAGAAGCTTCCGGTCTGGCAACATACTAAATAATTTGTTGTTTTGAAACTTCTGCAAGATTTCCTTGATTAAAAAACCATCAACTGTAGTTTTGAGTCCACACATTCGAGGAACATTCTTGAAGATTCCAGCTTATTAAGATGGAGAAATGGAGTTTGCAGAGCATCTCAGGTGACAGCCCCGTCCCCGCCTGATGTTCAGGGAGCCACACACTCAACTCAGAATGGCCGTGTGGGACAGGCCTGAGATGAATTTTTCATGGCCGTTGGACTGTAAATGATTTTTCTATTTACTTATGTAACTTGTGCATAAAAGATGATGGCATTTAATCAAACACAGACCAACTGCAAATTATGCTGGATAAACAGTGTGAAAAAAATTCAATATGCTATTGACCGTTTACATATACATGCACACATATGTATTATTGATATATATTTAAGAGTAGCAATCTACCTCATATTGTTAACCCTGCCTGAATAGTTTTACACTTTCCAGGCCTTTGCTTGTGGTTTCGAGAGTCTCAGATGCCATTGCAATCGAGGGTTTGTTGTAGCAGGTTTGCTTTTCATCCCAGCCCCACCAACTTCTGTGCCACCAAGGTTCTGGGAAGACCATGAGCTCCTTTAAAAAGATGCACTTTTTCAGTCTTTGCCTCTCTAGCCTCTAACGCAGAACGTCTCAACTGGGGTCAGCTTCAGCCCCCAAGGGACATCGGGCAATGCCTGGAGGTATTTGTGGTCATCGCATCCAGTGGGTGGAGGCCAGGGATGTAGCTAAGTGGAGAATTGGCTTGTCCAAAGATGTTAGTGGTGCCAAAGAGGAAGCCCAGGCCTGAGGCTGCAGCAAGCTCGTCCGTGGGCAGGGAAAGGCACTCGGCTCCATGCCCGCTCTGCCGCTCCCTGGAGCGCCTCCCCGGCTTCTTAGCAAACGCCCTGGGCTCCTGTGAGACACAGCCCCAGGATCACTTTCAGGACGATGCCTCCCTACTCCAGGGCGCCCTGGGTATTCCACAACCCCTAGATTAGAGCACTAATCCTAGAACACTGCTAGTTTCTCAATGGATCGTGAAGCCGGCGGCACACGTAAACTCCATCTTGCCGTTTTGTTTCTGTTTTCCCAGCAGCTGTACAAGGCCCCAGAACCCGGTCTGTTCTGAATAATGTTTGTGGGTTAGCTGGCTGGCTGGCTGGCTGAGTGTGGATGGATACGATGGTGAATGGGTAGATGGAGTGGATGGACAGAAGGGTGGATGGATAAGTGGTGGGGCGTTGGGAAGATGAATGGATGGATGGATAAATGAATGGAAGGAAGGATGGACGGGGGATGGACAGGGGATGGACAGATGGACAGTGGATAGATGAGTGACCGGATGGCAGGAGACCTGGCTGCAGGCCTCTGTCTGCCACCAGCTGGCTGTTTGCCTCTTGCAAGGTCAGAAGTCTGCAGAACCGATCAGCTATGAACAACCACTCCAGAGAGGGCAGAGGTTTCTTTCCAAGCAGCGCTGGGAGGTCCTGAGAACTCCGTGGAGGTGGCTTCTGGGATGTGCCAGGGAACATGCTGGAAACCTAAGGGAAGTGTTCAAACAGATAAAATATAGGATTCCTAATTTACTCTGATTATTTGTGATCAGATAAATAACTTCAACTTTTTAGTGTACGTTTATCTTAAATGTTATGGGACACATTTATACTAAAATAGTGTTCATTGTTTATCTGAAATTCAAATTTAAGTGGGCATCCTGTATTTTAATTTGTACTTCTATTTGGGGACTCTGACTGGGAGGGAAGTTGTGTGTGTGTTTTCTCCTTCACAAACGCTGTGAGGTTCTGGTGCAAAGTTTGAACACTGCTGGCCGAAAAGACCTTAAGGACCCTCGTGGAAGCCCCCGAGGTTTCTGGGGGCTGGTAGAGGGGCTGCCACCTCCCCCGTGTCCCTCAGGCCTCCGTCAGCACGGGGAGGACCCACAGCGACAGGAAACTGTGCTCCCGGCCGGCCGCCCTGCACTCTCCTGCTTCGAGGCCCCTTTCACCGTCAGGCCAGATCTCCAGCCCTCCTTGGTCTGGGCTTCCGGGGACGATTCCAGGCCCCCTTCCCTGTGGTCGGTCCGGCTCTGCTTTGAGATGACAGATAAAGTCATTAACTGCAAAGCAAACAGCAAGAAGCCATTGCAAACTTGTGTTTGTTTGTGGATTTGTACGCATCCTGGGAAGCCTACAGAGAACAGTTTGGAGAGCTCACTGGCCCTGCAGACCGTTCCAGCGGGAAGGCCCGGCGGGGCGGGGGCTGAGGATGCAGACGCGGCCAGCGGGGGCGCTCAGCCTGAGCCTGTGCTCGGTCCTGCCCAAGTCTCCGCCCCGCCCGAGACCCTGAGACCCCAGGCAGTGCCTGGACTTCCGGGATCAAAGCTCCACCAGATCTCACCCATCCCCTGACCTTTAGTGACATCCTGTGTCCCCCCTCCCCACGCCTGCCAGGTGCTGGGAGACTCCGCCGCTGGGCCCCTGACCTTCAGGAGCCAGACGGGAGTAACTGGAGCAGGACTCAGCCTGAGAGCATAGGGGGCTTCCCCTGGGAGGGGGCTTCTACGTGGAGTCCTGAAAAGGCGTCGGGAGGGAGATGTCGGAGTCTCAGCGGGACTTGCTCGTGGGGGGCCAGGAGAAGGCCAAGGCTCAGTGTGGAGAAGCCGGCTCTGCCCCGTGGGGTGGGGGCCCAGCGGGGCTGGAGGGAGAGGTGACCCCCGCTTTCTGTCCTGGGGACCCAGTGCAGGGGCGCCGTTCCCTGGATCACAGGAGTCTGAGAGGGCAGCACTTGGGAGAAATACTCTGGACACGGTGGGTCTGAGATAACAGCAGGGCAGCCAGAGGGACCGTCTGGGAGTGCAGGACGTCACCCCACCATGCCCGGCTCGGGACCCCAGCCCCTGGCCAAGGCAGGCCCACAGTGACCACGGGCACACAGACGCCTGCAGACTGCTCGGTCCTTCCTCCTCGGGGTCGGGGAGAGACAGTGAGGGGCGTGAATCTCCCTGGGCCTCCTGCTGGCTGTGGGCCGCGCCAGCCAAGGTGACCCTCCCTCCAGGCTGCCCAAACCCAGATGCATGCCCTCACTGCAGGGGTCCGGTCCCACGATGCCCCCTTCCTGGCCTGGCCGCCGTGATCTCCCTGGGCAGTCCAGTGCTCAGGGTGATGGCAGCTGGCACCCTCAGCGTGGATTTTACTCCACTTCTGACTTCAGGACTTCATGGTCTTTCTCTGCCGAGGTGCAGGTAATGGCAAGCGAAGCTGACACTGAAGATCCGCTTGCCCTGAATAGATAAGATAAATCAGACCCGGAATCTTGCTGGGTTTGAGCTCTGCAGGTGAAAACACACATCACTTTTCACAACTGATAGTTAGGGTGGGAGGAACAGCCTGAAAAGTTCTCCAAAAATAGACTTAATAACAGTGCAGTCTGCAATTATTATTTTTCTCTGAGATCTTAAAAATTCCTTCTCCTAAAGATTTTTTTTCTTTTGGCTGAAAATATCCTCCGGTGCACAGAGAGCCTGGGCTTTGACGGGCCGTGTCGTGCCAGGACGGGGACAAAGGCAGGCTGCCGTGGGGGGGATGAGGTGACTGCTCGGAGGCTGAGGGGTCCGGGGCAGGGGGGCGCTGACCAGCGAGCAGGGCAGGGTCCACGGCGGCCGCGTTCCCCTCCCCCAGCTCAGAGGTGAGCCAGAACCACAGAACCGGGGTGCTAACAAAGGAGATTAGAATCAGCCCGTGCTGGGTTGCCAAGAGGGAGAAGAAAAGAGATGAATTACCTTTGATAAACTGCTGGTAGGTATTTCAGCAGGAAAGAAATTCAAAGCCGACCCCCTCCCTAGCATTGTGAGGAATTGTACCCCCCCCCAAATTCACATGGGGAGTCCCAGCACCCAGCACCTCGGAGCCCAGCCTTACTTGCAAACAGGATCCTTAGAGATGCAATTAGTTACAGCAGCTCACTCTACAGCAGGCTGGGCCTCCAACGTGACTGGTGTCCTTGTAGGAAGAGGGGACTCAGGAGCAGGCCTGGGGATGAGAGGAGACCGCGGAGGGAGGACGGCCACGTGATGATGAGCGGGGCCGTGGAGCAATGCGCCCACAGCTGGGCGCTGGCGGAGGCAGGGGTCAGGCCCCAGGGCCTCCAGGAATGCCCACCCTTGCCGACCCCTTGGCTTGGGACTTCCGCTCTCCAGACTGTGAGAGGAGAGGTTTCTGTCGTGTTAGGCCCCCAGCCTGCAGCAAGCCGTCTCAGCAGCCACGGGGCGCGGGCAGGCTCGTCTGTCTGGGCAGCCTCGACCGTGGCCCCTCCTCCGGGTCAGTGACTGCAGACACAGCTCTTCCAGGTGAAGGGCCCCCCTTCGGCGTCTGCACCTGGCTGGAGAGGTCAGCCGAGAGCCCAGCCAGCATCCGGAGGACCGGGCTCTGCGGGAGACACCCAGCTTCCGGGAGCAGCCCTTCGACCGGCGGGTCCCATGCCCTGGCCCTCTCGCTCCATCTGTGTGGGGTGTGGGGGTCTGTGCACACACATAGGTACCCAGCGGCCCGAGGGAATGGTGGAGGAGGCGGCCCTGGGTCTGCAAGAGCCACAAGGCAGGGGGCACTCCGGGCAGCCTCGTTAGGGGCGCTCCTAGCCAGGGCCCCCAGGATGCAGACGCCCTGCCGGCGTCTGGTGCGTCTGAAGTCCGGCAGATGTAGACGACTGAGAGAGGGGGCCACGGCAAGCTCCCCTGGAGGGCCGAGGGGCAGGGCTGCGGGCAGGGGACTCTGGATCTCTCCAGGGCAAGGCACACGTCCATCCATCCTGGCCAAACGCCCTGCCCTCCTCGCACAGGCAGCGATGGTCCTGTGCTAGGGGACCCCATGGGGCGGGCAGGGGGACGGACAGGAGAGCGACGTCCACCTAAGGCACCAGCGCTGGACACGCACGCCCCCAGCGTCAGGCTGAGCTGGAATCCACGCGGCTGGTGCCCACCAGCGCAGTGTTGACCGGTGTGAGGGTACCTCGGGAGCCCCCTAAACGGGCAGATTCCTGGGCCTCAGACTCCGGTTCAGGAGGCCCCAGAGTCTGCACGTTTGGTGCGTGGTCTCGCGTCTTCTTTCCCTCCCACTTCTCTGGCAGCTGAGGACCTGGCTTCTCCCATTCACTGCTGGTGGCCTCTCCATCTGCAGGTCTTGGCCTCAAGGTAAACCCATGCACAGGTGAGGCTCCCACGGCTCCCCCTGGGGCAGGCCCATGAGCCACGGCCTCAGCTCCTCGGGACCGGCAACCGCAGCACCTGTCGTTAAAGGCACCGGACAAACGCTCACAAAGCCACCGACATAAGCGGTGCAGCCGCATCTAAAGGTGTCGTTGATCATCCCCGGTGTCCCCTGGTTTTAAAGGCAGCTTCACTTGCCGGCGGTGGTTTGCTCCTGGTGTTTTGCCGACTGCACGCGCGGGTCCTCCACCGTTCCCTTCAGGCCTCCTGGTGGCCCTGTGTGTGCACGGCCCCCCAGATGGGAGCAGCTGTACCTGTCCCAGGGCGCCCGGCGGAAGTCAGAGGAGCCCACGCAGAGCTCGCAGCAGCTCAGAGGGCGCGCCTGCACGCTCCTGGCCGACGGGCGGTCCCGCGGGCCGCTGACGGAACGCCCGGGAGGTGACGAGGAGCAGAGCGCTGCCGGCAGGTGGAGGCTGCCCTTAAACACCGGCAGGACACTGGGGGATAAAGGGCGCCTCGGACGCCAGCTGCAGAGCTCACGTCGGTGGCTTTGGGAGCGCTTATCGGGTCCCTTTGCCCACGGAGGACGACGAGGAGTGACCGGCGCGTGCCCGGGAGTGGGGCTGCTGGATCACAAGGTCGCTCGGTCTGGACTTTCCTCCTGAACCTCCTGTTTTCCACAGTGGCTGCACCAGGTTCCATTCCCACCAATAGCACACAGGGTTCCCTTTCCTCCGCGTCCTCACCCACATGCATCGTCCGTGTTCTTTCTGGTGAGGGCCGTTCTGACAGGCGTGGTTTTATTTGCGTCTCCCTGATGATTAGCCATGCTGAGCTTCTTTTCATGTGCCTATTGGCCATCTGCATGTCCTCCTTGGGAAAATGTCTATTTGGGTCTTCTGCTCGGTTTTTAGTTGAGCTGTTTATTCATTTATTTTGATTCTGGGCTGTGAAAGCCGTTTCTGTGTTTTGGATACTAACCCCTGACGGGGCATGTTGTTTGCAGATATTTCCCCCGTCCAGTAGGTTGCCTTTCCATTTACCACTGGTTTCCTTTGCTGTGCAAAAGTTTTCAAGTTTAATTAGGTCTCATTTCTTTAGTTTTGCTTTTATTTCCATTATTCTAAGAGGTGGTTCCAGGGGAGGGGGTGGGATCTCAGTGATTCAAGTCAAAAAGTGTTATGCCTTTGTTTTCTTCTAGGAGTTTATAGTATCAGATCTTACATTTAGACCTTTAATCCATTTTGACTTTATTTTTGTGTATGGCATTTCAGAATGAATACTCTAATTTCATTCTTAGATGTAACCGTCTACTTTTTCCAGCACCATTTTTTGAAGAGACTCTCTTTTCTCTATTGAATATTATTGCCGCCTTTGCCATAGACTAGCTGTCCGCAGGTGTGTGAGTTGATTTCTGGGCTTCCTATCCTATTCCCATTGACCTTGAGTCTCCTTTTCTTCCACTACCACACGGTTTTGATTACTGTAGCTTTGTGGTATAGTCTGAAGTCAGGAACCAAGGTTCCTCTCCCTCTGTTCTTGTTTCTCAAGATTGTTTTGGCTCTTGGGGATCTTTTGTGTTTTTACAGAAACTTTCTTAACTTATTTGTTCTCGTTCTATGAAAGATCCCACTGGTACTGTGATAGGGATTGCATTGAATCTGTAAATTGCCTTGGATAGTATGGTCATTTTAAAAATATCAATTCTTCCATTTCAAGAACAAGGTGTCTCTTTCCATCTGTTTGTGCCATTTTCAGTTTTTTCTCACCAACATCTTAGTCTTCCTAGTACAGATCTTTCACCTCCTTAGGTAGGTTTCATCCTAGGTGTTTTATTTATTTATTTTTTTTGATGTGACAGTGAATGGGATTCTTTCCTTAATTTCTCTTTCCGATAGCACATTGTTTGAAAAACTACATGCACCCCAATGTTCACAGCAGATTTATTTATACTTACCAAGATGTGGAAGCAACCTAAGTGTCCATCAGCAGGTGAATGAATAAAGAAGATTCACACACACAATGGAATACTGCTCAGTCATTCAAAAAAGAATGATATTTTGCCACTTGCAACTACATGAATGGACTTGGAGTGTTAAGTCAGACAGAGAAAGACAAATACTGTATGATATTGCTTATACATGAAATCTAAAAATGCAACAAACTAGTGATATAACAACAAAAAAAATCACAGTAGACAGTGACTTCAGCCATAAAACTAAAAGACACTTGTTCCTTGGAAGGAGAACTATGACAAGCCTAGACAGTGTATTAAAAAGCAGAGACGTCACTTTGACGACAAAAGACTGTATAGGCAAAGCTATGGTTTTTCCAGCAGTCACATATGGATGTGACTTGGACCATGAAGAAGGTTGAGCACCAAAGAGTGGATGCTTTTGAACTGTGGTGTTGGAGAAATCTCCTAAGAGTCCCTTGGACTGCATGGAGATCAAACCAGTCCATCCTAAAGAAAATCACCACTGAATATTGGAAGGACTGATGCTGAAACTGAAGCTCCAATACTCTGGTCACTTGATGCGAAGTACCAACTCATTGGAAAAGACCCTGATGCTGGGAAAGATTGAAGGCGGGAGGAGAAGGGGGTGACAGAGGGTGAGATGCTTGGATGGCATCACCTACTCAATGGACATGAGTTTGATCAAACTCTGGGACAAAGTTTGGATGGTGAAGCCTGGCGTGCTGCAGTTCATGGGGTCGCAGAATCGGACACGACTCACTGACTGAACAACAACAAATAACGAGAAAGAACCAGACTCAGAGACAAAGAAGAAACCAGTGGTTCTAGTGGGGAGGGGGCGGGGCTGGACACAGGGGCAGAGGATTCGGTGGTGCAAACGGGTATGTAAAAGCAGCCACAGATGCAGTGCAAAACACAAGGAATATAGCCAACATTGCACAAGACCCACGCGTGGGGCATAACCTGTCAAACTGCAAATCCCCACACCGTGCACCTGTGACGTATAATGTGCTGTGCGGGCTTAGTCACTTCAGTCGTGTCCAGCCCTCTGCAACACTAAGAACTGCAGCCCGCCAGGCTCCTCGGTCCATGGGGATTCTCCAGGGAGGAATGCTGGAGTGGGTCTCCATGCAGTGCTCCAGGGGATCTTCCCGACCCAGGGATCTAACCCAGGTCTCTTACATCTCCTGCAGTGAAAGGCGGGTTCTTTACCACTAAAGCCACCTGGGAAGCCCAGCTTATATAATATTGTGCATCAACTATACTTTAATCAATCAAAAAAAAAAAGATAATGAGCAGTTGGTTCTGGCTGGGAGAGCTGTTTTCCTCCACAGAGCAGTTCTTAACTGGACTTGAAACTTGATTCAGGTCTCACTAGTGTCTTCCTAATGTCCCCCGCTGTCCCAGGGCCCCGAGGGACCCTCAGGGCTCTTAGCTGTCATGTCTCCTTGGGCTCCTCTGGGCTGGCACACTTCCTCAGGCTTTCATTGTCTTTGGTCATGACCTCAGGAAGGTCAGGAGGGCTGGGGGGAGTTTCATAGACTGCCCCTCAGCTGGGACTGGTCTGGTGTTTTCACATCAGTGGCTTTGGGGCAATGCTCCTGGGTCACTGGGCCAGCTCCCTCCGTCTCCAGTTTGCACTTGGGTGGTGGGTTTGGGGAGAAAGGCCACAGAGGTGAGGCTCCCCATCTTATCAAGGGTACCTGCTGTCAACACAAGTCATCACCTTCATCTCTGCTGAGCCTGACCTTGACCACCTGGCTGAGTTGGGGCTCGTCAGTTTTCACCACTGACAACGACTTTTATTTTTACAAGAGGGACCTATTTTATTAGTAGTGCTTCTGTAGACTCAGCAGACAAGGGGCCTCTCCCCGGGGCTCAGACTCTGCCGAAATGCCATGTGGCATGCACTCATCACCTACAATCTATTCGTGAGAATCTGGTGTCCCTTGGGGGCCACCCCTTCAGAAGAAGGGCTTTTGACCCGCTCCCAAAAAGGAACCAGCAATTAAAACCCCGGGCATCAGAGTTGGAAGGCCTACAGGTCCGCTTATGGCGACTTCTCCACCTGGCAGCCATCCCCACTTCCCCCAGGGGCTGTGGCAGCCCAGCCTGCCCTCTGCACCCTGGGGCGCTGACCGTGGGAGCCTCAGCCGCGGGCAGCTCCACGGCGGGATCCTGCGGAGTGAGAGCTTCAGACAAACAGAGCCTGGATCCATGCTAATGAGGCGAAGGCAAGCAATTTCACAGCTTCTCTGCCCTTTTCAAATATTTATTTCTCAGCCCTGCCGTTCCTCACTCTCAAGCGGCC
Source organism: Hydropotes inermis (assembly GCA_020226075.1). Lineage (NCBI taxonomy): Eukaryota > Metazoa > Chordata > Mammalia > Artiodactyla > Cervidae > Hydropotes > Hydropotes inermis. The sequence goes on along the minus strand of CM035272.1, from coordinate 1,417,916 downwards.
CGTATCCTAAAACGGCATTTGATTTAGTGCTAACGATGGCAGCTGTCTAAGCCATGGTAGCCCTAACCTTAATTAAGATGACAACGAAGGGGCCGGGGCTGAATTACAGGGGCGCTTTCTGTTTCCGCACAGCCTTAATTAGAGAAGAGGGGCTGGGCTGCCCTCGTTACAGTCTTGATTTAGAACCGGGGGCCCACACAGCTGCCTCGCCAGGGCGCCTGGAGCCGGGTCTGCGCTGGGAGGCAGGCCGGCCGCCCTGCCTCTCGGGATCCCCGAGGCCTGGCTCACCCGTGTCCACCCCTTGTGGGCTGCCATCCTGTCTTTCTTCCTCCCTCCCCCAGTCTCTCTCCTCATCTTCCTCCTGCATGTAAATGGGTCTTTTCCAGAGTCCTCTCCCTTCCAGAAAAGCAGCCCATCCCCAGGGAGACGCCCAGCACGGCTTCCAGGTTTGGTTCGTGCTCCAGGATGAATTGAGGGGGGCATGGCAGCCCACTCCAGCATTCCTGCCTGGAGAATCCCTTGGACAGAGGAGCCTGGTGGGGCCGCAAAGAGTTGGACACGACTGAAGTGACTTAGCACAGAGGCGCAGGACGGATTGTGTCCCCAAGATTCCTGTATTTGAGGTCCTAACCCCAGGATCTGAGTGTGTAACTGGACTCGGAGATAGTCAAAAGAGGTGGCTAAGTTAAAATGAGGTTTTTAGGGCAGGCTAAACCCAGCTGACTGGTGTCCTTACAAGAAGAGACACCAGAAAGGTGCGGAGACAGATGGAGGCTGAGTGGGAGGCAGGGAGGGAGGTGCATCTGCGGGCCCCGCGAGGAGGCAGCAGGCCGGGGAGCCAGCCCTGCCCGCGCCTGGCTGGACATCCAGCCTCTGAACAGGCAGAGTGTCGCTGGTGTCGCTGTTGCCTGAGGAGCTGTCTGAGGAGCTGTGCGCTGGCCTCCCGGGGCAGACCACCCCGATAAACGTTCCTGAGAAACCTGTCCTGTATCTACTGGCCTGGCCACGCTGGGGCTGGGGGCCCAGGGTGGGTGTCTGAAAGCAAGTCTCCCCTCCTGTTTGCGAGCTTTGCCTGGGTCCTCCAGGGTCCCTGGGACCCCAAGACTGGGCCACCTGGCCCAGAGATGAGGCAGATGGCGGCAGAGGCCACCAGATGACCTGTATGCAGACCAGCAGCCCGTGACCCAGGGCTATGACTTGCGATCCCTGGCGTTGGCCTCTCTGCAGTCCTGGGGGACCAGAACCCTAACCCTCAGCACACGAGGGTGCAGCGGAAGCGGTCACCCTGTCCCACCATAAGACACGTGCTTGGGCGGGGCCTGGGGTTGCCAGATGAAATACAGGATGTCTGTGACATCGGAATTTCAGCCATAGGACCCAGAAATTCCACTCCTACACAACTACCTAAGAAAAACGGGAACACATGTCCACGCCGAATCCTGTCCTCAAATGCTAGAGCAGCAGGTGGGAACTTGACCTAGAGGGAGACAGACCAGATGCCTGCTGGCAAAGAACGTCTGCACCGGGCGCGTGTTAAAAACAGGAAGACAGACCTGACTCAAGTCACTGTAGTTGGGGAGAGAGGCTGTGGGGCAGAAATGAGCTCAGCTCTGAGCAGAGCAAGGCTGCGGGGATGGACCCCCAGGGTCGGGGGAGACAGGAGGGGCGGTCAGTGGGTGGAGGTCACTGAGAGGGGCTGACTGGGTAGCCAGGTGGGGAATTCTGCTGACCTGGCCTGTCAGGGTTCCTGCTAAAGGCCAACATTGAGGACGGAGCGGGGGCTGGATCGGGTACCGGCGTTGGGGGAGAGGAGGATGCCCTTTGGTTTTCATCAGGGTTTGCTGAACCTGGGCTGGGTGTGCCAAGGGCAGGCAGCAGGCTGCTTGGCGCCACCTCCGATGGCTGGATAAACAGATGCGGCTCATCCACAGGAAGGTTTCATTAGCATGACAAGGTGTGAGGCCCTGGCACGTGGGACAGCGTGGATGAACCTGGAGAGCTCGGGTAGCGAAGGATCCTGTTACAGACCACGCCTCACATGACTCCATTCCTGCAAGACGCCCAGGAGAGGGGATTCCTCTAGACACAGGGCCGAGTGACACCTTGCTAAGGTGGAGGGCGGGGCCAGTGAGCGACAGCCAGTGGGGACAGGACTCCTTTCTGAGTTGATAAAAGTTCCTAAAAATGACCGTAGTGACGACTGTGTTTATCTACAAATATGCTAAAACCTGTGGAATTGTACACTCAAAATGGATGCATTGTGAGTCTGTGAATGTATGTAAATAAAGATGTTTAAAAAAAAAAAACAGCCCCCCCCCCCCCCCAGCACACCAAACATACAACTTGCCCGACTGACAGCTGCTTCCCCTGAATGGTGTCAACATTATCCCCAAAAAATTTAAATTCCAGGCAAACAAAAATCTAAGCATAACCAAGTACCACAGGGCCCTGGTTGTTCGCCTGAGGGTCACACGGGCAGGCATGCTGGGTGTCCACCCACCTGTCCAGGCCTGGCCCTGTCTGCCCGGGAGGTTCAGGAACCTCTTCTTCAGCCCATCCAAGTCTTGGAGGAGTCTCACCCTGTTCTCCAGGCACCAGAAAGCAGCCCCTCATTTCATCGGATGAACAGACAGTAATAATAAATCACAGCCAATGAAATAGTACATAAGACAACGGACTTGTTGTTCAGTCGCTAGATCATGTCTGACTCTTTGCAACCCCATGGACTGCAGCATGCCAAGCCCCCCTGTCCCTCACCATGTCCTGGAGTTTGCTCAAGTTCATGTCCACTATGTCAGTGATGCCATCCAACTGGCTCATCCTCTGCCACTGTCTTCTCCTTTTGCCTTCAATCTTTCTCAGCATCAGGGTCTTTTCCAATGAGTCCGTGGTTCTCATCAGGTGGCCAAAGTATTGGAGTTTCAGCCTCAGCATCAGTCCTTGCAATGAATATTCAGGTGGTCCCCTGGAGAAGGGAATGGCAAATCACTCCAGTATTCTTACAGCAAGAACGCCATGAACAATACAAAAAGGCAGAGAGAACTGACAATGGCGGCCATTTTTTAAGTTCTCACCTCGGGCTCTGCATCTGGTTAAACGTCCCAGGTGGGGTGTCTCAGTGAACCCCGATCAGACTCCCATGAAGCTGGAAAACAGAGGTCAGGGCAGCTTGGAAGTGGACTCGATCCTTGAGTGATGGGTGAGGTCACAGCAGCTCAGGGACCCTACAGAGGAAAGGAGCCAGAGATGCCGGCCGATCGCGGCCGTGTCTGCCGGCGGGCGTCCACGAGGTGGTGCTGGCCACCCTGCAGGCGTGAGGGCCCCTCCTCCTCAGCCTCCCAGGACCAGAGTTGGATTCCAGGTCCTGGGAGTCTGGTGGGGCTCAAGGTGGGGTGGGCAGGGGCCTGGGACCGGGCAGCAAGTGTGAGGGCGGCCCCGGGGGGCGGCACTGGGCCCAGGGGTGTGGAGCTGCATCCTTGTCCGGAGCCCCAGGGCCTCTGAGGCTCCACAGTGCAAACACCCCATGGATGAGAGGCGAAGCTTTCAGGAAGCGCTGCCTGACCTCCGCGACAACAAAGGGAAGTGAAACATCAGGTGCTTCTCTGAAAAGCACCTCTAGAGGAAGGAGAGAAAGGTGCCCTGCTGACAGCCAAGATCTGACCCCCACATCCTCTGCGCTTGCAGTACCCCCCGTGGAGAGACCCTCTGGGCTCCAGTGCCCCGGGGCCCTCCCTCCTGACACCTGCCCTGGTGGTGGGGTCGGCCCCGGTGTGGGGGGTCGGCCCGGTGTGGGGGGGTCTGTCCCAGTGTGGGGGGGTTTCCCCAGTGTGGGAAGGTCTGCACCAATATGGGGGGTCTGCCCTGATGTGGGGCATCTGCACCAGTATGGGGATTCTGTCCCAGTGTGGGGAGTCTGCCCTGGTGTGGGGGGTCTGCCCTAGTGGGGGGGCTGCACCAGTATGGGGGGGCTGCCCTAGTGTGGGAGGGTCTTCCCTGGTATGGGGGTGTTTCCCCAGCACGGGAGGTCTGCCCCCAATATGGGGGGTCTGCCCTGGTGTGGGGGGTCTGTCCCAGTGCGGGGGTCTGCCCTAATGTGGTGGGTCTGTCCCAGTGTGGGGGGTCTGCCCTAATGTGGGGGGTCTGCCCCAGTGTGGGAGGGTCTGCCCTAGTGTTGGGGGTCTGCCCTTGTGGGGGGCTACCCTGGTGGGGGTGGGACTCCACCTCAGCATGAGGGGTCTGCCCTAGTTGGGGTCTACCCCAGTGGGGTCTCTGCCACACCCCGTTGCTGGCGTCTTGCGCCAGGTTTAGGGGAGGGACTGAGTCTGGAGCCCGCAGACTGGGGGGCGACGGAAGCGGGGCCAACAGCGGGTTCACGGCCACCCCCTCCAGCAGTTACACAAACACGAATAAACAGGAGTCCACAGAGGCGGAGACTCGAGATGGCGCACAGAGGCGACAGCCTGAATCCAGACCAGACCTCGCCCTCCCAGCCAAGCGCTCCTGACACGTGTTATGTGGATGATCAATTCCTTGGAAACAAGACTTGGTTTTCCATTTCCCTGCGGCCCTGCGCTCACCAAGAGGAGACCTGCTGATGGCAGCCGCTGCCGCCACCGCCGCCCTGATGGAGCCGCCCGGCCCGGGGCCCGGACCCCGCTGCCCTGATGGACCCTGCTCTGCGTGGGTCCAGACCCTGTCCACCAGGACCACTGCCCTGATGGACCCTGCTCTGCGTGGGTCCAGACCCTGTCCACCAGGACCACTGCCCTGACCAAGCCCTGCTGCCCGAGGCCCAGACCCTGTCCACGGGGACCCCACCCAGCTGCCGGCCAGGCCCTTCAACGCTTTGGATTACCATCAGACAGACATTTGAGGTCACCAGGGAGACTGGCCAGGGGTCCCACCTGCTTTTTCCTCCTGTGAGCCACCCAGACAGCATTTCCAGACCCATTTGCAGCCTCTCTAAGCCTCAGAAGTGTCTGCTGTCCAGAGGGTCCTGGGCCCAGGCCAGATGCACCGTCACCCCCACTCGGGAGAGGTGGACAAGGGCCAAGGGCTGCCCAGCCTTTCTGCCTAGCTCCCGCCCCTGGGCGAGCCTATGCTCTTGGGGCAGAGGTGCTTCCAGCCACCTTCCAACCACCATTTACCTGGGGGGGTGCTTTCAGCCCCTTAGGGGTGAAGCTACAGGCTCTCAGAGGCAGACCCCCACCGCCCGCCCCCCGCTGAGCTGAAATCCCACGGCCTCTCTCTGTTTCATGAGGGGCACAGAGGAGGAAGGGTTCCCCTGAGTAGACCCAGAGGTCGGGCACATCAGAGGATGTGCGCGGTGCCTATCCGCCAGGCCTGGGGCCGGGAGCCCCGTGCCTCCGGCCAGCAGCCGTGCCCGTCTGCTGCCCTGACATGCAGGCCCGTCACAGGGAGGACGGCCACCCCTGGCTGCCTGCGGGCTAGGGTGCCAGGTGCCAGCGAGGGGCACCCTCTGCTCCTGGAAGGATGCTCAGAAGGATGTGTCCAGAGAGGGCTGTCTCTCTGGGTCCTGGCCACCCGTGGTCTGGGCTGGGCGTGGACATTTGCGGGTTGGCTTCTCAGCTGCAAAGCCAGCCTGGGGCTTGGAGGGGTGGCCCCTCTGTGGCTAGGTGGCAGGGTGACCTGAGCACTGGAGTCACTCGCCCTCTTCAGGGGCTGTGCGGAGAGAACGACGCGCGCAGTCGCGCCCCAGCTCCAGAGCTGGCATGCCCTGCACGGACGGGAGGTGTTATCAAACCCATCTGTTTCCTGGGACGTCCCTCCCAGCCAAATCCATTTCACGCCAATCAAGCTGGAAAACGGCCGCAGAGCATGGCTCGTCGAGAGTCTGTGATGTCGGCCTTGGGTCCCGGGGTCCTGTTTTTGTGGGGCTCCTGCTGGGTCTGCTCAGCCTGCTTGTGGCCCCTGAAGATAACGGGACCCAACCCCTGGATCCTGTAAATGTGAAGTTACATGGAAGCAGAGTGTTTGCAGATGCAATGAAGACGCTAAGATGGGAGGGAGACCCTGGGTTATCCAGAGGCCCGATTTGTCACAAGGGCCCTCGAATGAGGGACCCAGACGGACATCTGACGCAAGTGGAACGAGGGACCCAGACGGACATCTGACGCAGGTGGAAGAGAAGCCACGTAAAGATGGAGGCAGACACTGGCGGCAGTGATTTGGCCACAAGCCCCGGGACGCCTGAAGCCTCCAGGAGCTGGGAGGGGCCAGAAGTTTCCTTCCCTAGGCCTGCGGTGGGGGCGAGGTCCTGCTGACACCTTGATGAGGGACCTGGGAGAGAATGAGTCCCCCCTTTCTTAGTGGCCCACCTGCGGTCCTTCGCAGCAGCAGCCCGAGCACCGCCCTGCGGGGAGCAGCCTTGTGGGGTCTGGGCGGAAGTCTCTTGTGCTCTGAGGGCCTGGGGCCTCCCAGCTGCAGGCGAGGATGCTGTGGGGACTCCGCTCAGCCACGCCAGTCCCACTGCCTGCTTGGAAATGGTGAGACCTCAGCAGAGCCTCATCCCAGGCTCTGTGAGAAGAGGATGTCACGCACACCTGATTACGGGGCTGGCTCCTCCAATAAGACCCAGAAAGGTCTTGGGAAGTCAGCCCCTTGCACGCCCAGCCCCGGGGCAGTGTCTGTCGTCCAGAGGGGTCTGGGCAAAGCTCTGCTCCCTGTCCTGGGGTCCACGCGCCCTGCTGACCAGCATCCCCGAGTCGATGACTTCAGTGGGGTTGGCGGGAGCCCGCTGAGCCTTCTGGTGGGTGTCCAGGGAGGCTCTGCATCCCGCCCTGGACAGTCACGGTGCCCCAGACCTTGGGTCACCTGCCACATTGCATGAAGAGCCTCCCGCTTCCCTTGGAGGTCTGGAGGAGCTGAAGACTGACCACGCAGTCGGCCACAAGGACGAAGAGCAGAGCCCAGCTCCAGGTCTTGGAGCCATGCTGGCGGCCTAAGGGGCCAAGGAGCTTTGGAGGTTGAGGTGGGCGATGAGCGCGCTGCCTGATTCCAGCAACCGGCTCCACTCGCCCAGCTCCCTGCAGGCGGGAGACGCTGATGACTAGTTCCTGCTGGAGGGGCTTCTTGTGGCCCAGACCCCCACCTGAGGACCCGCAGCCAGCTGCCCATGGGCACCTTGGCTCATTCACTCACTAGAGCCAGCAGCTCGCCCTGCAGGGAGGGCAGGCGGTCATAGGTGGTCTCGGCCACGCGGGGTCAGTGAGCGGGGGGGCCCGGGGCTCAGCCCCAGCCCGGCCCTGCCGCCCCCGGAGGGGACTGCAGGCTCTTGCCCAGCCTCTGCAGGCGCTGACCCGGGTTCCAGGCATCCACGGCCACAGGGCCACGGGGTCTAACCTTCCAGCCAAACTTGGCAGGGACGCCGGGGAGCTGCATGGGCGCTGGGCTGGGAAGGGCACTAAATAACAATTCAACTTCCCGTTTCTAAGCTCCAGGCTGTTGGTGGGAGGGGCAGGGGTGCTTGCTGGCTGCCTGCGGAACCAGAACTTCCAGAAGGCCTCTTCCCGATTGGAGTCTGTGCTTTTCACCTCTTAAGCCCCAGAGCTGGTGAACGCAGCAAGGGATGGCGGGAAATCTTGACTTAATTTTTCGTGGGTGACTTTTCTGAATGAAGTCAGGTCTTATGTGTGTAGACTCAAATGCAACGATAATCAAATGCCTTTGGTTCTAAGCCTCTTTCTTCCTTGGATTTCAAAGCATTTTCGCCCTGAAATATGAGGATTTCTTGGCAGATTGGACTCCCCCCGCAGGCCGTCCATCATCTCTGTGCACTTGGGATAACAATAATTACAGCAATAATAATAGTATTAGCGCACATTGTAGGGTGCTTTATGGCGGACAGAAGCCCTTCCACATCCGTCATCTTCACCTCACTCTAGAGAAAGCTGCAGACAGCGGGGAAGGCAGCAGGGCCTCCATTGCAAAGAGGAGGCAGGTCCGGCCTCCGCTGCATGCCGACGGTGGCCCTGGCTTTGGGGTCCCTTGCTGGGATGATCTGTCCAGGCCTGAACCCCCGGCCCAAACCCCTCCCAGAGCCCTGACTTTCAGCACCTCTCGTGGCTCCATGGTCAGCCAGCCGGGTCTCTGACTGCTGCTGCCCCCACCACTTCCTACAACACCCCAAAGAAGGAGCTGAAGCTGAAGCCCCAATCCTTTGGCCACCTGATGCAAAGAGCTGACTCATTGGGACAGACCCTGATGCTGGGAAAGATTGAAGGCAGGAGGAGAAGGGGACGACAGAGGATCAGGTGGTTGGATGGCATCCCCGGCTCGATGGACATGAGTTAGAGCAAGCTCCAGGAGATGGTGATGGACGGGGAGGCCTGGCGTGCTGCCGTCCGTGGGGTCGCAAAGAGCCGGACATGACTGAGTGACTGAACAGCAACAGCAAGGGAGTTGAAGGCAAGGGTCCCCGTGGCCCTTTCTCCCTGGAGACTCCCTTTCAGGTGGTGTTTTTTGGACAGCATCTTGGAAACCAGCTTGCCCATTTTCGGGTTTGAAGGAACCAAGGGGCAGGGGAGACAGAAGCACAGATGCTCTGACCTCCCATCCAGCTCCCCGTCACCTCCAGGCCTTGGGCTCCCCGGGGCTCTGAGAGCCGAGCCCCTAGGGCACTTGTTGCCTGGGGCTTCCCTGGGTGCAGGGAACCCTGCCCCTCCCAGGGCTAAGGCGTCCGAGGGCTGCCCGGGGCAGAGTGGTCTTGGCATCTGCCTCCTCTTCCTCCCCACCACCCTCGCTGCCCCAGGAGAAGCCAGGCTGTGGTTGGACTCCCCCCCCCAACCCAGGGCACAGCTCCAGGGCACAGCCAGGAGCCCACTCTTTCTCTACCTGGCAAGCCCGGTGCTGGGGAGATGCTCTCACTTCCTGGAGGAGGCTGAACCCCCATCGTGGACCGCTGATCTAGGAGGGCCGCCTGTCCCTCCCGGAGGCCCTCAGAGACGTGCCTCTCTGCCAGCCGAGAAGATGCAGCTTCAGAACCTGAAGCCTCCCTGGATTTCTCTCACTCCAGGGGCCCCGGCCAGAGCCCCTGCACAGAGCATTTCCCAAACCTGTTCCTTGGCACCCGAGGCCCAAGTGCATTCCCGGGGCACGGCCGGCCTCATCTTCCCACCACTGACCCTCTGCAGGCCCCGGGAGCAGGAAGAAGGCCAAGGGGTCTTAGAGGAAGCGGGGTCACGTGAGCACTGGCGTCCGGGCAGGGAGAAGTGGCTGACCCCTTGCCAGCTGCTCCGGGGGG
>CM035272.1:1362273-1398654 GCA_020226075.1 Hydropotes inermis | reverse complement strand
CACACAGGCACATATACGCACACACATACATATACGCATACATACACATATGTACATATACACACATGCACGTGTACATATACACACAGGTACATATATGCGCACGCGCACACACACACACACACGGCAGAACAAGCCTGGGACAGAGCTCTGAAGACAGCCAGCCCGGGAGGCAGAGGGAGGCAGGCAGGGTGGAGGGCTGTGATCACTGGCGGGGACACGGGCCCCTATGGGGCATAGACGCGGTGCCTGGCCCCCAGCTCCAGTCTCTCGGTGGCACCGGTCACAGGGTTAAGGAAAACCTGCAGTCTGGGGAGGGTCAGGCGACGGTGCCCACCTCGGTCCACGGCAGTGCCCACAATGCTGTCTGCTGGGTGGAATGACCAGCCTTTGCTTCATCTGTCCCCTGGGCCCATGTCTCCTCGATGCACGACTTTCATAATCACGAGGACGCTGAGCAGCTTGAGGCCTGCAGCCCTGCCTGGCATGGTGGATGGGGTGTCTGAGAGCCCAGGATTGGGCTGCCCCTGCTCTCCGCCCCACCCTTGCCCTTCGGAGCCTCAGGGTGGGTCCCCCAACCTCTCCCGGGGCAGAGCATGGAGCCTGGCCCAGGCCTGCCCCTCCCTTCTGCTTGAGCAGCTTCCTGGCACCCTGGCTAATGGGGGCCCATTGTCCATGATGCAAAGGGAAGCCCTCCCCTGGCTGGCCGTGGTCAGGGCCTGGGATCTGCTGGCCACACCCCTCACTCAAGCAGGCAGGCCTTGAAATGGAAATAGTGACCTACACGCTCCAGGAAACAAGGAGGGAGGTTTGCGGCTGCCTTCCCCACCAGGACCAGGCCTGTGAAGGGCACTTGTTCCCAGAACGTCTGACAAACGGACGGTCTCATCTTTGCACCCGCTGCCCTGGCCAAGGGTCCAAGAAAGGTTCACAAACGAGGTGGGGCTGGGCTATGGAGGGTCCGGGGAGGGAGGGGCAGGCTCTAAGGGTGAAGCTGGACACGTGCTCCCGGGAGGGGACTCCAGGAGGCTTGGGGTGCTGGGCGGCCTCTGCTCGGAGCAGAAGGAGACCACCGGTTGTGGGAGCAAAGGCAGGAAGCAGGCGGAGCTGAAGATTCTGGAACATTCACCCAGACTCCACGGGAACCAGGGCCGCAGGCCTGGAGGTGAGGGCAGGGCGTCGGTCCTGGGGTCTCTGTCGGGACAGCGCATCTATGCCCTGGCCCCTCACACATAACTCAGCAGAGACAGTCAGTGTGGTCCTCAAACCCCAAGACTGTAAACTCAGCTTGTCGGCCTCGAAATTCCTCTTCCAGAGGTTCTCGTTTGGAAATGCTGATGGGGCCTGGGAACCTGCATTCCACAGGCAGATGGTGATGCTGGAGGCATTAGGTCACACGCTGAGAAGCACCAGCTCGGGGGGTCAGGTCCTCACTGGGTGTTTGGCCTGCCATGAGCAGGTGTCTGCTCTGCAGCCAGCTGTGTGCTGGGAGCTGCAGGGACCCAGAGATCACTGTCCACAGGGGTCCTTTTCATGCAAAATGATTTGTATAATTAATTTGATGCAAGATTCTGCAAAAGGCAAAATTACAGGGATGAGAAGAGATTAGAGGTGGTCAGTCAGTTTAGTTCAGTCGCTCAGTCGTGTCCGACTCTTTGAGACCCCATGAACTGCAGCATGCCAAGTCTCCCTGTCCATCACCAACTCCCGGAGTTTACTCAAACCCATGTCCATTGTGTTGATGATGCCATCCAACCATCTCATCCTCTGTCGTCCCCTTCTCCTCCTGCCCTCAATCCCTCCCAGCATCAGGGTCTTTTCCAATGAGTCAGTTCTTCTCATCAGGTGGCCAAAGTATTGGAGCTTCAGCTTCAGCATCAGTCCTTCCAATGAACACCCTCGACTGATCTCCTTCATATCCAACTCTTTGCAACACCATGAATCACAGCATGTCAGGCCTCCCTGTCCATCACCAATTCCCGAAGTTTATTCAAACTCATGTCCATTGAGTCGGTGATGCCATCCAGCCATCTCATCCTCTGTCATCCCCTTCTCCTCCTGCCCCCAATCCTTCCCAGCATCAGGGTCTTTTCCAATGAGTCAACTGTTTGCATCAGGTGGCCAAAGTATTGGAGCTTCAGCTTCAGCATCAGTCCTTTCAGTGAACACCCAGGACTGATCTCCCTTAGGATGGACTGGGTGGCTCTCCTTGCAGTCCAAGGGACGCTCAAGCATCTTCTCCAACACCACAGTTCAAAAGCATCAGTTCTTCCGTGCCAGCTAGAGGGAACCTCTAACTTGCGTCTCTGTTATCGTGGATATGCAGGCCGGGGGCCCCAATGGGCTCCACAGCTCTCAGGACAGGGCTCCATGTTGGGGGCACAGGGAGGGCGGGGGGACATGGGAGGCCAGGCCCACCTGACCCCCCTTTGGTGCCACCTCCCATCAGGGACCGTCTCGGGAAGGGGAAGGAGGCTTCCTGCCTAGCTGCCCCCCGGCCCGGCAGGTCCCCTGAGTGTGCCCCCCACCTGGCACACAGCCTCACAGCATCCACACGGCAGCAAAAATGGTGGAAATGTCCTGGGTACCCAGTGACGAGGCACTGTGGGCCCCAGAGCCCCGGGAGCCACCTCCCGCAGACTGACATGGAGCCCCTGGGGCATGTGCGTCCACAAAACGGGCCTTGCTCCACCCCAAGAGGGCTGCCCGACGACTCAGAGCGGTGGGGGTGCTGGAACCCTCTCACCCCTCCTCCTGGCAACTGGGAGGTGGGGCAGAGCCTGGGCCCTGAGGCTGCTGAGCCTCAGATTCGAGTCCGCTGCTCCTGACCTCAGATCAGCAGCCCCCCGGCCACACCCCGCCCCCACCTTGCCCGCGGGCGTGTGTGTGTGTGTGTGTGTGTGTGTGTGTGTGTGCACGCACACGTGTGCTCATGCCTGTGGGTGGATGTGGGCACATTCCCGTGTGCGTAGACACTTCCTCTGCCAAGTCTGACCCCGCTGCAGGCAGCCACTTTTGCCCCCTCGTCCCCTCAGGACCCACCAGGGACGGGACGCTGACCCAGCCTCCGCTCCGGGGAGCAGGCAGTGGTGCTCCAGGCCCCAGATCCCGCGTGCTCCCCACATCTCCCCACTTTGCTGTGTTTTCCTCCAAAGACTGGGGCCTGTCCCTCACCAGGGCCCCTGAGCCAGTCTCCCTCCCTGTGCTGAGAGCCGGGCCCACCTCTCATCACCTTAACTGCTCTCCCAGAAGCTTCTAGAAGGCTGCATCCCTGACTCCCTTCCCCGAAACCGTCCTGCCAGGAGCGGACTCCTGAGAGGCAACAGCCCTTTGGAAACGGCGCGGAAGGGCTGTGGCGGTCTGGTGAGAGTGACCCGCACCCCGGCGCAAGCACAGATCCCGCAGCGGGCAGGACGCCTCTCAGGACCGGTGGGGGGGCGCAGGGGGGCGCGGGTCAACCTGCCCGGAGCAGCCTCCCCCGTCCTCAGACCCCCTGGGCACAGCAGGCGGGCTGGGCTCCCTGAGCTATTAACAGCGAGCCATTTGGGGGAGAAATCTGGCCAGAAAAGAGCGAGATCCTTGTGAAAAAGGAGAGTTTACCTGGGAACTGGGTTTTTAACACATTAGAATCTTTGTTTGTGTGAAACGAACGTGCCAATAAACAGGCGTTTCTTTCTCCGAGTGGCTTTGGCAGGAACACAGGTGCTCCTCCAAGGATGAGGTCCTCTGGGCTCACGCACGCTCGCCCTGCTCCTGGCGGCCAGCCTGGGGCTGCCCCGCAGGGCTGACCCCCTTCCTTCTCACCGCTGCCGAGCTTGACGGCCGGTCTGGTCCTTACATGTACAGACTCCCCAAATCCTCGCCTGGTTTAGGTGAGTACCCTGCTGTCCCCATTTTGCAGACAAGGAAACCGAAGCCCAGGGAGGGAGGAACTTTCCGAGGTCACCAGATGAATGCCCACCCCTCACGCCCACCTCGCCCCTCACCTCACTCACGGCCCTTTAGGGGCCCACTCCACGGCCTGCGGGAGCTCCCTCCGGGCATAAGTCCAGTCCCCACTTCCGGAAAGAACGTTCCGAGATCTCACTCGCTGAGATCCACCCTCCACCAGACCGCCTGCACTCTGACTGTCGTAAGAGACACCTAAGGAACGTGAACCCACCATCCTGACTGTGTTTACGCGCACGGCTCGGGGCATCAAGCCCATTCACATTGTCACGCAGCCATCGCCACCGTCCTCTCCAGAGCCGTCTCCTGTCCCCACGCAGACACCCTGTCCCCTCCCCCAGCTCCCCGCCCCCACCGCCTACGTCCTGTCTCTATGGATTTGCCTCTTCTGGGTTCTTCATTTCCGTGGATCCTACAATCTTTGTTTTTCTGAGGCTGACTTATTTCACTCAGCACAATGGTCTCGGGGCTCATCCACGCTCTGATCTGGCTCAGGGTTTCCGTCCCTTTTCCGGCTGAATATATCCCAGCGTATGGATGGGCCACATCTCGTTCACCCGTTCGTTCCTTGATGGACCCTTGGGTTGCTTCCACCTTTTGGCAGCTGAGAATAAGGCTGCTGTAGACAACAGGTGTGCAAATGTTCGCTCAAGACCCTGCTGCAACTTAGAAGCGAGCCTCCAGGACGGCGTGGTGGTTTCGTTCCCCGTTTTCTGAGGAAGCCCCATGCTCTCTCCTCAGCAGCTGCACCATTCCATCTGCACAGGCACCAGCGATCTCATTTCTCCACGTGCTGCCTGACACGTGTTGTTTGCTGCTGTTTTTGGATAATAGTTACCCACATGTCTGTGTTAGCATTTTAGGCATTATCACACTGATTCTTTTACTCCTCAAAAATGGGAAAATAATAACTTTCTATTCTGCGATGATCCCCATGTAAGGATGAGGAAATCTGGGACAGAGGGCTAGGTTTTGTAAACCATGTATTGTGGCTGGTGTGCTGCAAGCCAGGCCCACTCTGGTCTGGAGGGGACACCTCATTTCTCACCAAGGACGCCCTCTATCTTGTCAAACACATCTGTGAGTGAGTGAACAAATGAAGGATGGATGAACAGGGAATGAATGAATGAGAGGCAGCATGTGTGGGGACTAACCACGGGGTCACCACGGGGAACGGCTGCTGACTCCTTTTAGGGGAGCCTCAGTTGTTAAAAGGGGTCCCGGGAGGACCCTCAAGAGCACTGGGAAGGAGGGATGCAGAGAGCAGAAGCTCTGCTTTGCAAAAATGGGAGCAAATCCACCTCTGGGGCTTCAGGCAGCCAGAGCCAGACCATCGCAAAGCCAGGCTACAACTGCAGGGCCAGAGGCTGGGGGTGCCCACCCCAGGTGGGCAGGGGCCGCTGGCAGAGTGGACCTCACTTTCCCCCAGGAGGCCCTGCCCTGACTTTGTAGGACAAGGGGAGGAAGGCTCTTTGGTGGGAGGAAAAGTAAGAGACAGCTCTTTGATCAATAAGTGAATTAGTCCACCCTGATTTGCAAACCACCCAGCTTCCATTTGCCTGGCGGACATTAACAGCTCTGCTGGCCACCTGGCCCCGCTCAGGCAGGGTAGGCGGAGGGGGACATACCGTCGTGAGGGAAGGTGAGACGCTACCTGCTTCTAGAGCGGGTTGTGCCCAAAGCCCCGTGCGCCCCACCGCCCGGCTGTGGGCAAGCGCGCCTTGGCGTGAGCACTAGGGCACCAGCCTCGGGCGGCCTGAGCCTCGGCCTGCGCGCCGTCACAGGCTTCCTCAGCCAGCGGGGGCTTCCGGGCCCCTCTCTGCAAACAGTTTGGTGTGTTCATCCCGTGCTTTGTGCATCACCCGGGAGCCCACCGCCCACAAGGAAAGGAGGGCGTGAAAGGACCAAGGAAGCTCCGGCTGAGCCAGTGCGGGAACCGGCGCTGCCGGGAAGCAAGGCCCTGTCGCTGGGGGAGGTCCAGCACCCTCCTCTCCCCTGGGAGATGCACACACACATTCACGCACATGTACACACTCAGACATGACATGCTTATACACACGCACGGTTGTGTGATACACCGCAAACTAGGCACACGCTCATGCCCACACACAGGTACACACATGTGCCTGTACACACACGCATGTGCGCACAATATCCTGAGTCATCTGGCTGCACCCCTAGGGCACGTCTGGTCTTCTCACATCCCAGGACTTAGACTCCCACGCCCTTCAGAGCCAGCCAGTTTTCTGCAGCCCTCACCCCTGCCCTGAGTTTCTGAGCTGGAGGACCCCCCCAAGGAAGGAAGACCTTTCCACCAAGAGGCCTCCACGGGGAAGGGAAGAGGGGTGCTTGACTGTCCCTGGGATTCGCCCTGAGTCCTCCCGGCCCCCAGGATGGATTTTCTCCGCTGAAGCTGAGCTCCTGAAGTTTCAGCACACTTAATGTGTTTCAATCTGCTGCAGTTGTTACTTTTATAGGGACCGTCCCATCATTGACTCAGTGGGGGCCTCTATACCCAGTGTCCTTTTAAAAATTCTTTGCTTTCAAAACAGCTTCATCCATCTCTCAGGAATCAATTTTCAGCTTGCACAAAGCCGCCCTCCAACGGGCACCTGCGGGTCCCGATTCCCACACGCCTGCATCTGACCCGTGGACGCTGCATCCCTCTGAATGCCTCGGGCCCTGGTCCTCCTTCTCCATGGCCTCTGCAGGTGACACAGTGACACCGTGTTCTCCATGGTGACCCCGAGAAGATCTGACCCGAGCTGTCCCAGAACCAGCTCCGCGGCCCCATGGATTGGCCCCTGGGAAATGCGCAAGGAGAGGACACAGCCGCCGTGCAGGCTGAGGGCCCGGGCCTGGCCCGTCTCCACCACTGCAGGGCCTGGTGGTCAGAAGGCGGTCAGACCTTCCATGAATGACTTCTGAGTGTAGGCAGATGGATCACCATTTTGATCCTAGGGTTCTGCTCTAGAAGCAGAGCAGCATGGTCCTCTGGGGCTCGCGAGGAGATTCCAGGCTGCCATCCCGCCGCCTCCACCCTCCCCTCCCCTCTGTGGACAGGTCACAGGGGACTGTGGTCAGATGGCAGCGTTTGTGGCTTTCTCAGGATAAGTCTCCAGGGGCCGCTATTCTCAGCCTCTCCCAGGATCCCTGGGGAAAGCGGGGACAGGCGCCGCCCGTGCCACCAACAGCCCGCAGCCCAGGAGCGCCCCACTCGCGGGCTCGGACCCCGTGGAGGACAGTAGCAGCTCCCCCGAGACTCCAACCCAGAGCTAAGGTCGGAAGTTTCCGGGAAGGTCCTCGAGGGTGTGAGAGCTCCCCGACCACCTCCCCCGGCCCCCCGAGTCTGGTCCGCGGCTCCGTCTCCCAGCTGGCAGCAGAAGAGAAGGGCGGGCGCCAGGGTGCCCTGCGTGCTGTGTCCCCGCAGCAGAAGAGAAGGGCGGGCGCCAGGGTGCCCTGCGTGTCCCCCCAGGATGGGGGACTGCCACCGTGTTCCAGGGTGAGCCTGCAGGCTTTTGTCTCAAGGTCCTACCATCAGGAGCCAATCCTGAAGGTACCTGAAGCCCAGGCTGACCTTTCATTTAGAAATATAAGACTGCGTCTTCTGCCTGGCTCAGCCGCTCACGCCTTGGGTTGGATTTCCATGAAAAACACTCAGAATCAGGCTGGCCCTTCACCCCGGTACACGAGACTCCAGCATGTCCAGATGGTATTTTTCTCAGGTTACCCGGCTCCTCAGGGGTCAACGGATCTTGCCTGGTGCCTGGTTTTGTGCGGGAGGCACGTGGGGCTGTGCACACCCACAAGTGAGCGGCAGAGGGGTGAGCGGTGCTGGTGAGCGTCCTCTCTCTAAAGATGAAAAGCGTTGGAAGCCGTTGCCTTTCGTTTGTGCCACAGCCCCTCCCCTTAAGAGTAATAAAAAATGCATCCACCAGGGAGCTACGGATACAGATCCCTTTAAAAGTCTGTAGCCTACTCCAACAAACAGGATGGTAAAAGAGGACAGACTAAAAAACATTTTCATCGCGTAAAACTGGGAGAGTCGGCATTCATTATTCATAAGCAATTCCCTCGAAAAATCTGCCCACACTCCGCAGCTGCAGAAGCATGTGGGTCCCTTTCTTTCAGCCCGGGCACCACTGAGCTGAGACAGCGTGTTCGCCCTGATGCCCGAGGGCCTGTCGTCTTTCCTCGGGAAGCTTTTCCCAGCCCCCCAGGATGGGATCTGCGGGCTGAGATGCTTCTCCCCAGCTCGCAGGAAGCCTGCGCTGAATGTCCTCTCGCCGCCGGGCCAGCATCTCTCTCCCAGGCGGCAGCAGCTTCACTCCCTGCTCAGGGTCTCTCGCAGAGGCCAGGCGGCGCAGCCACGGAGGGTGCGTGGACAAACGCGCCTCCCAAGAGGATTTATAAAGAAAGGACAGCGGCAGTTAAAAATGGTCCTTTTCTCAGTGTGACTCAAGGCCCTTTGAGCAGAAGCCCGGTTGTCTTGATGCATCACCTGCTGTGGCCTCACGAGATGCCCCAGGGTCAGCTTGTACGGTTCTGGCCCCCACGTGGGACCAGCCCAAAGAACCCTGAGTCCTACCGGTGGGAGCATGGTCCACAGGGATCACAAGCTGGGTGCGAGACGTGGTCATTGACTCCAGGCCTTTTCACACACATGCACGAGAAAATACACCACGACGTCACCGGTTTTGATGTGATTTACTTCGTCGACTGTGGATTTGTTCTCTTGCATTGATCGTCTTCATCTTAATTGCTTGTCCCACTATGAGCGTGTGCTTCTCCGACACACACACCTAATATTTTCAGAATAACAACGTCAATATTCTCACTGACAGCAGAGAAGCCAGAAGGAGTTTGATCGCTTTGCCTTCTTGTTCATCAGAAGGACACACAAGATACAGCTCGCTAGGTGCTCACAGAGTTCTGAAGTTTCCTGAAATAACTCCCGGGAGGGCGCAGGCTGGGAAGACCAGCTGCCCTCCGCCAGCCCCTCCCTGTTCCAACGGCCCCTCGCAGGAAACAACCATTTCACCAGGTTTTAAAACTCACCCGTCCACGTTATACAATGTAAGGAACGGTAATGGTAAGTGTGTGTGTTGGCATATATTATCTGTATTCACAGCCCCTTTTCTTAGGTTAAAGGTGGCCTCCGTACACCTTTTTTCCTACACCTGTCTTCTTTGCTTCCGACTTGTCCCAGTGATCCTGCCGGGTCGCACTGAAGGGATACCTTGATTTATTTTTAACGGCATGTTCTGCATTTTATTCCCCTTTCCTTAACTGGCAGTTCTGTGCCGACAGCATTTTATATTCTTGCCACTGGACATTTATTGCATCTTTCCACAGTTCCCTCCGCAGGGATTGTTTTGTTTTGCGCTGTTTCCTGGGGCGGCCGTAAGGAAGTACTAAAAACCGGGCAGCTTAAGACAACAGCAGCCTCTTCTCTCCCAGTTCTGTAGGGTGACGCCATCAAGGTGTGGGCAGGGCCCTACACTCTCTGAAACGTGTGGGGGAGAATCTTGCCTTATCTCCTCCAGATTCTGGCATTGCCAGTGACCCTTGGCACTCCTTTGCTTATAGACGTGAGACTCCAATCTCTGCCTCCGCCATCACCTGGCAACTCTTTCCTGGGGTCTCTCTCCTCTTCTTAAAAGGACAACAGTCATGCAGGGCTGCGGCTGCCCTAAGGATCTCATCTTGACCTCCTCTGTGAAGGAGGTCCACGGTCCTCGCCCACGGTCCCACCAGGAGAGCAGGTGGTCACGCATTCAGAGATGTTCAACCTGGTGACCGGGAAAGGGTGTCTCCTTACCATTGTCGTTGGTTTCTCTCCCTGGGATGGCAAATGTGGCTGAGCATCTGCTCATGTGTTTAAGGGACATTTGCATTTCTCCTCTGAATGACAGAAAGGTTTTCTTGAGCCTTTACCATGAGCCAGGCCTTCTGGTCATCAGGCCCATGACCGGGAACAAGACACAGAGGCACTCCGGTCTTTATCAAGCTCGCTCTGCCTGGAGGACAGTAAACAAACAGACAAGTGGGACACACGGTCTGCAGTTTCCTGCTGTAACAATCGCCACTGCGTCTGTGGCTTGTAAGCGCACACGTTTGTTCTCTTACAGCCCTGGGGGGCAGAAGTCTGTGGTCCGTCTCATCAGGCTAAGGCCCAGGGGTGGGCAGGGCTGGGTCTCTACAGAGGCTCCAGGGAGCGTCACACCCAGGCTTTTCAGGGTCCAGTGCAGCTCCAAAGTCCGGCAGCCTCTGACATCAACCCGAGTCCTCCAAGACGACCACTGCGCTCGCACCGTCTCCCATCGCAAGATCCTTCCTGCATCCGCAAAGTCCTTTCTGCCGTAAGAGGCGGCACTCACTGTGCCAGAGATTCGGATGTGGGCAGCTCGGGGCCGTTTTCCAGCCCAGCAGGCACGTCAGATTGCCACTGATGCCAGACGCTGTGCCTCAGAGGGGAGGTCAGAGACCGCTGGGGGACAAGAGTAACTCCTCAGTGAGCGTCACTGGGGAGGGGACATTCGACGGGAGCACAGGGGTGGGAGGGGGCTCCCCGGTGTCTCGGACATAAAGAACCTCCCTGCAATGCAGGAGGCCCAGGCTCCACCCCTGAGCTGGGAAGACCCCCTGGAGGAGGGAATGGCTACCCACTCCAGTATTCTTGCCTGGAGAATCCCATGGACGGAGGAGCCTGGTGGGCTACAGTCCATGGGGTCACCAGGGTCAGACACAACTGAGCGACTTCACTTTCAGTTTCGGGTGGGCGAGGGCACTCTGGGCAGAGGAAGCAGCGCAGCAAAGCCTGAGGCAGCCCAGCGGCTCTGAGGAGGGCGGGGACGACGGAGGGCCACGTAGCCTCCTGCGGGAATCCCGAGCGTTCCCTCAGCGACGGGAGGAGCAGGGCACCGGCTGGGCAGACAGGACCACTCTGACACTGCACGGGGCCTGGATGGGACAGGGCCAGGCAGCAGGAGGCGCTGAGTGAGTTAGGAGGGAATCTGCAGGCCGTATCTCTGCAGGCACGTGGGAGCACCTACCTAGCTTGAAAGACCCAGGGCCAGTGAAAATGCAGGCTGGGACCCTCAAAAGTCATGCAGGACCCCCAAACTGCAACAACAGAGCAGCAAGCCGAGTGTTAGGCCCCGGAGGCCACATGGGCCCCAACACCTGCCCCCCACCCCCGGCCCCTCGCGGAGCCGTCCATCCACACGGCCATGTGGGCTGTGGAGCCACAGAGCCGTGGATCTCAACACTTCATGACGGCAGAGCCGCTGGATGTGCTGCCAGGCTGGATGCAGGAAGAGACACTGTGAAAACAAGGCCATGGTTTGAGCCTGAATAGCTGGGGAATGGAGCACAGCCCGCTGAGAGGCGCCAGGCCAGGAGGTGGAGCTGGACGGGCCATCCAGGGAGACAAGCCCGGGAGCGGTGATCGCGACCTCGTGTTGTCGAAGGCCTGGAGACGAGGCAGTGACACAGACAGATGCTCGGGCAGAGGACAGGACGGGCGGGAGAGAGAAAGAGAAAAGGCAGGGAGAACCCATCTGGAGAGTCCCGGGAGGCGGAGAAGGCAGGGCGTTCAGAGGGGCCAGCAGTTCAGTTCAGTGCAGTCGCTCAGACATGTCCGACTCTTTGCGACCCCGTGGACCGCAGCACGCCAGGCCTCCCTGTCCATCACCCACTCCCGGAGTTTACTCAAACTCATGTCCACTGAGTCAGTGATGCCCTCCAACCATCGCATCATCTGTCGTCCCCTTCTCCTCCCACCTTCAATCTTCCCCGGCATCAGGGTCTTTTCCGATGAGTCAGCTCATCTCATCCGGTGGCCATGGGCAGTTCTAAATGCTGCCACGGGGGTGGGCCTGCTGGGTGCAGGGCGTGGGAGGCAGGGAGGGCGCTGGAGTCCGGCGCTCTTTGGAATTGGTTGGGGGCAAAGGGGGCAGAGAAACGGAGCGGGGTCAGCAGGGCCCGGGGGCTAGACAGTGTCCGCTTTGGTTTCTCACAGTTGGAGCACGTGCGCACGGCAGAGACGCAGGCATGGCCGTGTGTGGTGGGGAGGGGGCGGCACCAGGATCAGGCCCGCAGGCATGGAGGCTGCCCAGGCGCCGGGCCGTGGGGAGGGCGGGCGAGAGGGGACGAAGGGCCTGGGGCTGTATGCTTCTGGCTGCCGCCTGCCCGCTGAGCTGAGAGCCAAGGATACAGGCGCCATTCAGCATCTGTCAGCTGTCATCCAGGGCGGCCACAACGAGCTGAATGCCCTGCGCTGTGTAAACACAGAGCTGCTTTTCGGACTCTGCGTCCCTGGGCTTTCCCAGAGCTTCTGCTGGGCGGGGCTTTCGCCACCAGCGTCCCAGGGTCAACGTCGCCTGGACCCCGGGTGATGGGGTGGTGCAAGGGACCCACCCACCTGTGCTCTGGGCAGACCAAAGGACAAGCCGGAGTGGGAGGCAGGGGTGCGCCCTGCCCCTGGCTTCAGAGGACGCGTCAGGGTCAGGGCAGAGGGAGAGGGCCCTGAGCTTCTCTGCCCCGAGTGGGTCCCTGGGCTCCCTGGCCAGGCGGGCCCCTCCACAACCCTGGAGGCCAGCTCCCCTCGAAGCCTGCCTGCCCCCACTCCAGGCCCCCACGTGACCCGAAAGTTCCATGAAGGGCACAGCAGGCTCTGCCTGGGCCAGGAGCGCCTCTGGGCCCCAAGGGAGGTCACTCCGTCCTGCTGTCTGGGCTGCCGGCCCCGGATCCCAGAGGCAGATCCACCCTGAGAGACAGACGCCAGTGAGCCAGCCTGAGCCTGCTTCACCGCCTTCGCGCTCCTCCCGACGAAGGGCTGTCTCATGTCTCCACAGCCCTGGACCCCATGCTGAGCTCTGAAAACCAGTTTCACCAGGAACTGGACTAGGTATGGAATGTTCTTGTTTCGCCTCTTGTCACATTCCCCAATTTGCCTGGATGGGTAATTAATGGGCCTGTTTTCTTCTGCTGCTTGGAGGGCTGGAGGCTGCCAGAGGAGAACAGTGCCCCGGGAAAGGTCGGGGAGAAAAGCCCGCTGACCTCGAGACGCAGGACGCCTGTGTCTCCTCCAGCAGCCCCTGGCTGGCGGGGAGGGCCCCGTGCAGAGGGCTGTCTGTTTAAAGAACAAATCCTCCCTGTTCAGTAAATGTGGACTGATGGACCAGCCCCTGCTGAGAGAATTGAGCAGTTCCATCGATCGTTTTTCTCTGCGACAGAACAGTGTGTTACACAAACCCACTGCCCCGCCCTGAATAAGGCCTTGGACCCTGCATGCTGGGGAGGCATGCGTCTGAACTCTGGCAGCACCGTCTGCAGACGGGAGATGTGTCTCCGGCCCCCATCCCCACCTCTGTCTCCACCTGCATCTTAGCTCAGCTCGCTCTCCCCTTGTAAGGGTCCATGGGGGGATGTTGTGCTCATCCATTCATTTCCAGGAACAACATCGGTTCTGTCTCCGCACGTTGTCCATGACAGCCCAGAGGGAGGAAGACTCCTCCCGGGGCCCCGTGGTCCGTGGTGGGCACTGCCAGCCTGGAGGCGCGCCCCCACGCCGCCCAAGACCTCCTTTCTTGCTGGTGTGTGGGCCAGGGTGAGAGAACTGAGTGGACGCTGCCTGTGGCCAGGGAGCCGGAAACCCTCCCCTGGGCGCAGCGGCCACGGAGCTGGGCAGGACACAGGCGAGATCTGCCGGGCGGGGCGCGCCCAGGCCCCAGAGGCCAATGGCTTGTAGAGGACGGGGCCACCTTCCGTTCGTTCCAAGGCGGGAGACTCAGGGGCCGGGGGCTGCACGTGGAGGCTGACCCTTGACTCACAGAGGACGAGCAAAGAGCCAGGCTCTGTTGTCCTGAACCACAGCAGAGTCCAGAGCTGGAGGGACTCGCCGGACTGCCAGCCAGGCGACCGCCCAGGCCCTGGCTCCGCTGCCCACTGACCCCTGCTCAGCCTGTCCCGTGCCCCTCGCCTCGGGCCCTAAGCTTCAGACGGTCCTGGCCCCCTGATACCTCTTCCCCAGCACCAGCTCCCGCTGTAACGCTGGACCGGTCGATTACGCTGAGTCCGCCATGCCCAGCGTCCGCAGATCACCCAGGGGCACAGTCATCAGGGCGGTGAGGAGGGAGGAACTGGGGGGCCAGACCACGATGGGAGAAACGAGCCTCCCGGCCCACGCGGTTCTCTCTCATCAGGGCACGATCTTCAGACTTCATCCTGGGACGTGTGATTGTCTTTATCAGATACGAGTGGCAGATGGGAGACTAGACGGATTAACGTCTATAAAGCCCTAGAGAGGGCCTGGCACGTGATCATCACTATGTAAACCCTGCTTTATATCATAGCAACGGCTATTATCGTTACTTACGGACCAGGAACCTTAAACGGTTCCCAACACGATGAAGCCAACAGAATAGGTGTTTACAAGATTAATGGTTTCAGCCATTCAGAGCCCTTAAGAGCAGAAGACAGGATAGTCTCTTATTCATTAATAAGTATTTACATTCACTCATTCACACTCCCAGCGGCAGGCTGCATTTTCCCAGACGCAGCCGGTCCTCTGCCTCCGTCCCCCACACTCTCTCCACACCGTGATGGTGGCCTTCCTCTCATCTCGCGGCCAAGCTCGAGTCTCCGCTCCCCGAACCTGGGCCGAGTTCGTGCCGCCTCCACCAACAGAGGAAGTGACACCCGGCCACAGAGCGGCCACGCACTTCCTCCCACACTGTGCTCACGCACGGCCTCCCGTGGCCCCAGCCGCCGTGTTGGGAGGGAGCCGGGCAGCCCCTGGACCGGCCACGTGCAGCGTCTCTGGCCAGAGCCCCAGCGGACGGCCAGAGCCCCAGCGCTCGCGGCATCTCCAGCCTCCAAGCCACCAAAGCTGCGGCCGTCCAGAGCGGAAGAGCTGTCCCTTCTGCGCCCTGGGGAAAGGGCAGACGTCTGGGCACAGTGAATAGCTGGCACTGCTTAAGCGCTAGGTTTGGAGGGTTATGAAGCCTGACAGGCAGTGAAGTGGTGGAGCAGAGTCTGGGAGGGGCACTGCCGCGACCAAACCCGAGGGCATACGCCGCTGGCTTAGACACCAGGTGGCAAGAAGCCAGGAAAGCTTGGAGACTTTTGGTCAAGACGAAAGGTACGTGGTGGCATGAGCGGACATCCAAAGGGCCAGGAGGAGGCCGACAACGGGAATTTCAGGAAAGTCAGTGACTGCCCTCGGGGCTTCGAGCCTTGTTATGCTGGACAGAAAGCTTGGCACCTCTGCTGCCCGTGGTTTCGTGGAAAATCAGAATTAAACTTACTGAACTCAGCGAGTTACCTTAGGCGTCTCCAGACAGCATATTCAAAGCACTACCTGGCCCCTTCTGGAGCCCTGCAATAAAATGCCAGAGGAGAAAGAGAAGACAAAGGCTGACTGGTAGCTGTAAAGGGGCCGGCTGCATCTGAAAATAAAACAGGCTCTTCCTTTGGTTCTCCGGTTGGGAAATGATTCTAAAAGTAAGAACTAGCTTCCAGGGTTTCATTTCCAGGAGAGAGACGGTCCTAATAAACCAGTCCTCCAGCAAAAAGCAACTAAAATGCGGGACAAAATGCAAAACAGTTCTCTGAAAGCTCTGAGGAATGGACGTAGGCAGCCGGATACAGGACGGGGTGTGAAGAAGGGCGGGGCAGCAGTGAGCGTGGCAGGCGAGTCCTGGGTCTCCGCAGCTGTGACCGCAGGGCGGGCCAAGCAGCTGGCACTCGGATGGGAAACTCTGCTGTCTTCCTGGCAGGAGCCTCAGGAAGGAGCCCAGGCAAGAGAGACTGACCCGAAAAAGAAGGCCAAGAAGGGGGTCCCATATCCGAGACAAAGGCTCAACCTGGGACCCTGACGGGACCCTAGAACACACACCCACGGAGCAGACGAAGAGCGGGTGAACTGGAATTTAGGCTTAGTCATCCACAGTCATCCACTGTGACAGAGTTCACAGTTTGGGTCTAACCAAGTAAATTGCCTTAAAAATACCACCCCTTCAGAGCCACATGACAGGATCCGAAGTCTCAGAACAAAGCAATAATAGTTTCCAAAGGCATCCAGTGATGGAAAATCAGGAAAATTTGATATATTTACAAGGAAAAGATCCAGAGACGGACCAAACATGGCATCAGTGGGCAAGGGCCATCATTTTTAACTATGTCCATGGGGGAAGGGAAACGCCATCACAATAAACAGAGAGAAAACCAGGCAGAGATACAGAAAATGTAAACAAATCCGAGTGGAAATTTTAGAACTGAAAAATAAAGCATCATACATTAAAAATTTTTCCAGATGGGCTTAATTAACAGCTTGGAGGTAGCAGATGAAAGAATCAGCAAATCTGAATATGGAATGATAGAAATCACCCAACACGAAGAAGAGAGAGAAAAACCACAAAGAAAATAAATGGCATCTCAGAGGGCATCCTTAAAAAGAACCCGCTCAGCCAAGATGTTTACATCCGATCAGAGTGGCTTCAACAGCGAAGAATAAAGATATGGTTTGTTACAAAACAACGAGGAGCACCCTTTTCCAGATGCTAAACCGCAAGGAATGCTGAAGGCAGTTCCCCAGGCAGATCGCAGTGATACCGAGTGGAAATGTGACGCTTTGGGGATGGATGCCACCTGCCAGAAGCGGCAAGCATCAGGTCAGTCAGCGGAAAGTGACTGCTGCTGTCCAGTCCCCCGGTGCCGTCCGACTCTCTGCAACGCCAGGCCTCTCTGTCCCTCTCCATCTCCCGGGCTTGCCCCAGTTCACGTCCACTGCACTGGTGATGCCGTCCAGCCGTCTCATCCTCCGATGCCCTCTTCCCCTCTGCCCTCCATCTTTCCCAGCATCAGAGACTTTTCCAATGAGTCAGGTGTTCTCATGAGTCGGGTGTTCTCATCAGATGACCAAAATACTGGAGCTTCAGCACCAGTCCTTCCAAAGAGTATTGAGGGTTGATTTCCTTTAAGATTGACTGGTTTGATCTCCTTACTGTCTGAGGCGCTCTCAAGAGTCTTCTCCAACACAATTTGAAGGCATCAGTTCTTTAGTGTTCCGCCTTCTTTATGGTCCAACTCTGACAAGTGACTATTTTCCCCTTAATTTCTTTAAAATATATGTGACTGGTTAAAGGAAAAATAGACACTGTCTTTGGGGGTTATGGAGCATGTGAAGTAATACATTTTACAGCAACACCACCAAGGATGAGAGTGTGGATGAATCTGTAGTGTTGTAAAGTGGCACAACGTTAGCCCACGTAGACAGTGAAAAATTAGGGACTTTATACCATAATCTGTAAACAATCACTAGAATGACAATGGAAAGATGTGGAACTCAAAAGCCCAAAGGTTAATAGTAACGGAATTATTTTTAAAATAATCAAATAATCCAAAAGAAAGGAACAACAGTAACAAAGAAGAGGAAAAACAGAAAAATATAAAACAATACACATGAATATTAATAGAATAAGTGCTCTAAATAAAAGTATCATAGACCCACCCAACTCTATATTGTTGGCAAGAGAAGCACTTTAAAAGAGACAAAAAACAAGTTTAAAGTAAATGGATGAAAACATATATCCCATGCATAGACCACAGGTAAGTTGCGGTAGCTTTATTAATATCGGATAAAAGAGACTCCAAGACAAAGAATGTTGGCACAAGGGAGAGATGGATATCTTTATCACGAAGATAAAAGGGCCAATTCATCAGGAAGATTCATCCACAACAATCATGAATGTGTGTCCAGCTAATAATAACAGCATCGAAATACATGAAACGAACACCTATAGAGCTGAAGGAAAAGTATAATTCCATGACTGCAGTAAAATGTTTCAATGCTCCTCTGCCAAAAACTGATAGAAGAGCTGGAGGGAAAAAAAAATCAATAAAAACTTGGAAGACCTGAACAACACTGTCTATCACCATGACATAGTTGATAGGTATCAAACACTTTGCCCAGCAAAGAAAAACGCATGTTTTTTCCCTAAGTGCACACGGTCTGCTTACCAAGACAGACAATATTCTGAGCCACACAGCGAGTAAACTAAATGTCAAAGAATTGATGTCAGTCAGAGCCTGTTTCCCGACCACTGAAGCTGTTTACCTGCTAAGTCATGTCTGACCCTTTTGCGACCCCATGCACTGCACCCACCAGGCTGCTCTGTCCATGGGGTTTCCCCGGCAAGGATACTGGAGTGGGTTTCCATTTCCCTCTCCAGGGAGTCTTTCCGACCCAGGGATCAAACCCGGTGTGTCTCCTGCATTGGCAGGCAGATTCTTTACCACTTACTCACCGGGGAATCCCTTCCTGATCATTGCTGAATGGAATTAGAAATCAAGAAATAGTAAGATATGTAGGGAACTCCCAAGCATACGGATCTCAGCAACATCCAAGTGATCCATGCTCAGGGAAGAAATACAATGAGAAGTGGGAAATGTTTCACACTGAACGATGATGAAAAGCCAGCTTACGACAGTTTATGAGCTACAGTTAAAGTGGCGCTTTGAGGAAAATGGATTCCTTTGAAGGGCTTGTAACAGACGTGAATAAAGACTGCAGTCAGTGACCTAAGGGTCCACCTCAAACCAAAAGAAGAGCAAAATCAACCCGGGGTAAACAAAAGGGAGAAAAGGCAAAGATAAGGAAAGAAATCAAGGAAACAAGAAACCAACAAAAAATAGGGGCAGTTAATAACCAAAAGCTGATTCTCCAAAAAGATCAAACAACTGACAAAACTCTAGTAAGACTAACCCCCTAAAATGAGAAAAAAACCCCACAGATCATCAATATCAGGGTTAAAAGAATAGGTGCTATTTCAGATCTTAAAAAGATAAGAAGAAGACAGTATGAGTAACTTTATGCTAATAAATTAAATAACATTAAAAATTAATGAAAGAATATCATGGAAGTTCCCTGGTGCTCCACTGGCTAACACTCCACACCCCCAGTTCCGGGGGCCCAGGTTTGATCCCTGCTGGGGAACTAGACCCCATGTGCCCCAGCTAAGAGTTCACACGCTGCGATGGTGCAACGGAGCCCCACGTGCTGCCAGTGAGGCCAGGCGCAGCCAAATAACCAAACAGAATGAATGAATATTGCAAAAAAAGGAATGTCGTGAGGAAATTTATGCTGACAAATCCAACAACTTTGGTTAAAAGGACAAATTCCTCAGAAATACTGCTTACCCAGATTTGCACTACATCAAGGAGAAAATCTGAATATTTCTATAGTTACGTTTTAAAATTAGTTTTTTAAAATAAAAACAAACAAACCTTCCCACCAGGAAAATTCTAGGCCCTGAAGGTTTCACTGGTGAATTCTACCAAACTTTCAAAAAGATGTAACATCAAATTTACACTGATCCTTTCAGATAACACAAGAAGAGGGAAAACTTTTCAACTTGCTTTATGAGGCCAGCATAATTCTGAAATAAAAACAGACAACGGCATTGCAAAAAAAAAAAAAAACAACAAAACTGTGAACCAGTATTTCTCACGACTGTGGACAAGAAAGTCCTTAATAAAATATAAGCAACTCAGGAAATCTAGCAACATTTAAAAAGGACAAGGCATTACAATTATGCAAGGTTTATCTCAAAATACAAGGATGGTTTAGCACTCAAAAATCAATCAATGTAATTTACCATATTAACAGAATAAAGAACAACACTCACGGGATCATTGTAATAGATACAGGAAAAAAGCATTTGACAAAATTAAAGATCCAATCATAGCAAAACTCTCAGGGACCTCAGAGAGAGCAATACAGGGCGAGTTTGTGAAATCCAAGCTAATGTCATACTCAGTGGTGGTAAACGTTATCCCCGTGAGATCGGGAATGAGGCAAGGATTCCCGCTCTCACGGCCCCTCTGCACCATTTCCTGGAGGGTCTAGTCATTGCAGATGGAAGCAGAAGTCAGCGCCTGCAGACCTGAAAAGAAGCGGTCCAGTCTCTCCTTGGGGGTGGGATAGTCGCTTGCGCTATCCGCACAGGAGCACGGACCAGCGGCCCTCACCTTGGGGCTCAGGGTCTGCGGCCCGTCTCCCACGCCTCCAAGCCTGTGCCCTCCAGGCAAGCCCCAAGAGGAAAGGTGATGCTGGTGCCGGGGATCCGTCACTCAGGAGACAGACGGCCCCTGGAAGCCCCTGATGAGCCCCGCGCTGCGCTGGGGCCAGCACCTCGCAAGCCCCGAAAGCACCCGGGTCCTGTCTCAGTTCCCCCCACGGCTTCTGGCAGCCCTGCTTTCTTATGAGAAACAAAGGCTTTCGGGAGCGGTCCCAGAGGTCAAGCAGTCAGTTACCCGCTTGGTCTCCGCGCATCGCCAGGGCCCAGAGGTTCCCCTGGGGAGATCTTCCCTGAATGGCAGGTCGGGGACTGACTTTCAGACGGTCTCGTTTGGTTGTCGCTGCTGACAAAACGCTAACGGGGGGCCCACGGAAGCGGATGTGCCTTCTTTCATTTTGCCTTTTCTCTAAACTACGAGCTTCGCTGGCGTGTTTGCCTCCTTTGCCATCTTTGTTCTCCAACTGCACCCAGGGGAGCCAGACAATCCGGCGAAGCTGCAGATTTCAGAGTGGGTCTGAGTGTGTCTCTACAGTCGTGGACGCGGGGCTGAGTGTGGCCCCACGTGCAGGCGGGAGCCGCCGGGGGCGGCAAACTCTGGATCCTGGGGGTCCCGGGCTTGAGGCAGTGACCCCCCGTTTCCTGCCTCAGTCTCCCCACGTGGGAAATGAGGCCACAGCAGGAGACGGAACACAGCGTGTCGCCCCGGTCTGGCCCGCGCTCACTGCTTGGCAAGTGGGAGCTCTCGGGCCTCCTGATGTCCCTGGTGGCTCCTGGACGCGAGGGTGGAGTTGGGAAGGAGGTCGCCGTGCTCAGAGGGGGTGCAGGGCGGTGCTGACCGGACCCCAGCAGAGCAGTGTCGGGGATGAGAGGGCCAGGGGGCTGAGCCGCGCCGGGCAGCTCTGCGGGCACCTGGGGCCGTGCTGGGCGTCTGCGGATTCGGTTTCCTCACTGAAAAGGTGGAAGGAGCGCAGCTTAAACATCAGTTCGGCTCAGGTCAGTCACTCAGGCGTGTCTGACTCTTTGCGACCCCATGGGCTGCAGCACGCCAGGCCTCCCTGTCCATCACCAGCTCCCAGAGTTTACCCAAACTCATGTCCATTGAGTCAGTGATGCCATCCAACCGTCTCATCCTCTGTCGTCCCCTCCTCCTCGCGCCTTCAATGTTTCCCAGCATCAGGGTCTTTTCCAATGAGTCAGTTCTTCGCGTCAGGCAGCCGAAGTATTGGAGTTTCAGCTTCAGCATCAGTCCTTCCAGTGAACACCCAGGACTGATACAGACACAGTGAAAACACACTTCAGTGCATGCGGCCCCAGTGAGGCGAGGCACAGTGGCCTTAACAACGGCACCACCCCCTTCTCTGACCAGGAGGAAAGCTGGTGCGGGGTGGGCTACCAGGGTGGAGACCCCTCGACAGGAGCCAGCCAGGCCTGGGCTGGGGAGCTGGGCAGGACGGCCAGGCGAGAAGCAGAGGCAGCCCCACGCGGCAGCGAGCGGCGCGCCCTGGCCTCGGGGAGGGCACCGCCCACCTGGCTTCCCACCGGCTCCCTCTGCCTGTCCCGCGGCCCGGTCCCTCCGACCCCTCTGCTCACAGAGCCCAGCGGACCCCAGGCAGCCCCCCCAGCCTCCGACTCAGCGCGCCCCACACCCAGCATCTCCTCCCAGGCCTCTCACCCAGAGCCCCTGACTGCCCTGCCCGCTCTCTTCGCGTCTCCCACGCAGGGAAAGCCCAGTTCCCACCCAGAGCCCCAAGCCAGCTTCCAACTACGCTTGACTCCCAGCCCCACACCCAGCAGTCAGCAGGTCCCGTCCATCCACTCCTCCATCCACGCCTTACGCGCCCCCTTCAGCCAGCCCAGTCATCACTCATGCGAGCCTTCAGCCAGCCCAGGGCAATAGCCTCAGCAGGTCCCACTTTGACCCCCACCCACCTCCATTCTCTACAGGGAGGCAGAGTTCTCCAAATGCACCCAGACCCGGTCACCTCCCTTCCCCCAAGCCTGGCCGCCCCGTCACGAGAACAGGTTCTAAAAGTACCACCGCGGCGGGCACGGTCCTGCCAGCTCCCGCCCCTGTGGTCCATCTCCAGTCCCCTCTCCCTCTGCCCACGCCCGACGTCTCTCCCCGCCCAGAGTCACCACGGGATGCTGCCTCCCGCCCCACGGGCTCCTCAGGGGGCTTGCCCGGCCGCCTCCCTCCCAGAGGCCCTCCCCAGAGGCCCCTGGCCCTTACTTACCCCACAGCACCCACCACAGGCAACACTCACCCAGCTTTCTATTTCCTTGCTTTCTGTCGCTGCTCTAGGCTGAACAATGACAGTCCAAAAGAGCGTCCACGCCCTAACCGTTCCTCCAACATTACCTCATACAGAAAAGCTGTCTTTGGAACTGGGATCAAGGTAAGGATGTCGCTGTGGGGAGACCATTCTGATTACCCAGGTGGTCCTTGATGCAACCCCAAGTGTCCCTGAAGGAGGGAGCCAGGGGAGATTCACAGCCACAGTGGGAAAGGGGAGGTGAAGGCGGAGCAGAGAGCGTGAGGATGTGGGCCTCGGAGACAACGTGGCTACAAGCCAAGGACCTCAGGCACCAGACCACCAGCAACTGAAAGCCAGGAAGGACCCTGGAGCCTCTGGAGGGAGGCCGGCATCGCTCCCAACGAGTTAGTCTTGGGGGTGGGGGGCGCTGCTGCTCCTGGGAACCGGCAACCCTGGGCTGGGATTCTCGGGGCCACGGAGCTGTGTCAGGGCCGCTGTGAGTAAGCGGCCGGGGAGCTGTCGGGCTGGGAGCCGGCGGCTCCCAGTCCGGGCTTCAGGGAAGAGTCTGCGGGCGTCACAGACGTGTGGTCGCCGGGGAGCTGTCGGGCTGGGAGCCGGCTCCCAGTCCGGGCTTCAGGGAGGAGTCTGCGGGCATCACTGACGTGTGGTCGCTGCCGTGGCCTGGAGGAAGCACCGGCAGAGACCCTCGGAAGGCAGGAAGACGGGGAAGACCTCGGGGAGTGGGCGGTGGGTCCGGAGGGAGGGCGGGCTCCAGGGAGAGGCGCCACCGCACTGGAGTACCGCTGAGGTCTCCACGTGAGATGAAGGCCCTCCTTCAGCAGCTGGCTTTGGCGGCCTGAGCTGGCGGCCAGGAGAGACCAGGAGGAGAGCCGTGGACACGGGGAGCGAAGAGCCTGTTTTTGTGAAGGGGACCGGTGGAAATCATTCCACCTGATTCCAAAGGGGCAAGAGGCTGCTCCGGCTGCCGGACACACAGACGGAGCCCCCAGCCTGATTCCACCTGTTTTTGTGAACGGGACCGGGAGGTGGGGCGATGTGGGAGGGAAGAAAGGGAAAGGGCGTGCTTAATAGGTGGGAGCAGACGGCCCCCCCTGGGCCGTGGGAATGGCGGGGGGCAGGGCAGGGCTGGGGGCAGACCGACCCCCGGACGTGGACCTCCAGCTGCGCGGGCCGTGTGAGGAGGGGACCACGCCGGTGACGGCAGCTGGCAGAGGCAGGAGCCCTGGGAGCGCCGGCGTCCCTGGGGGGAGGTCAGGAATTCACGGGAACCATCCAAGCGCGTTTGGGAGCAGGCAGGATGGGGACGGCCGGGGGCTGAGGGCCGAGAGTGGCGCCAAGGATGGTTCCGGAAGCCCAGCTGGGCAGAGGGGAGGGGCGGTGGGAGCGGGGGGCGTAGCCGGGCTGCAGCCAAGGCAGTGGGCTCTCAGTGCCCCCGGCTCCTGGACGGTCGGCGGCAGCGTGACCGTCACCTCCCACAGGCCTGGGCTTCCTGAGAGAAGCTGTATCAGCCCTCGGCACAGCTGGGCGCACCGCGGGGATGAGAAAGGGCCATCTGCGTGCTCCCCACTTCCACCCTGACACTGCCCGGCATCCAGGACCGGCCACCGCCCCTGCCCAGGTGACCTCCCAAGATTAGAAGCCAGCCGCCTGGTCCGAGGCTGAGCCCATGACCCGTGAGTGCCCGCTGGTGCCTGCAGCCGGAGACCAGCTCCGTCTGGCCAGGCCTGTCACGCAGTGGGTCTCGGTCAACACCTGCCATCCGTGAGGGTCAGTTCAACAAGGACAGTGGGCACCCAGGGAGGCTGAGAAGGGAGGGTGGAGGTCTGCGGTGGGGGGGACTGGGCGATGTGCCTGGAAGAAGGGGCAGCGGGCAGCCCACAGCTCTGAGCACGGAGTCCGGACAGCTCGCGTGGGCTGGGCCCCACTTGCTAGGAAATTTGCAGGGAGGAGCGGGGAGAGGCAGTGCTGTCGCCTAGGCAACCGCTCTGTCACCTTCTAAGGAGCCTGGCGGAGGGAGCAGAAGGCCTGTCTTAAAGGAGCGCGAGGCCCATCCATTGATTTGGCGGCGTCCTGAGGAGTCTCAGCAGGAAGTCGGCTCCTCCTGAGCTCAGGCCCGAGTTCCATCAGGACAGACGGCAGGAGAGGGGGTGCCCGGGACTCGCTGCACCAGCTGAAGGGGCTCAGGGCTGGCACAAAGGGGCAAGAGGCTGCTCCGGCTGCTGGACACACAGACGGAGCCCCCAGCCTGATTCCACCTGGAACCGCTGCTCTGGGGGCTTCGCGCTCTGCCAGGTGGAAAGTCACTGGGTGAGAAGACTAGAGTCTAAACTGGTCAGCAGAGAGGTGTGGCCACACCCCAGTCCGTGGCCACCTTGCACCCCAGCTTTGGCCAACTCCAAAGCAGTGGTCGGGAGCAGAGAACTGAGGAGGGGCTGCTGGGGGCACTGGGGTGGGCGCTGGACCAGAACAAGGCCCTACTATAAGGGGACTTGGTTGGCAGGAGTGAATAAGAATATGATAATCCCTGGTGATGCAAACTGAGCCCTGAAATGCAGAGTTGCTTCCTTCCTCCAATCACAGGGTGCTTCCAGGAGATCGTAGCTTCGTGCCATGAAGATAAACAAGCTTTTAGTTAGCAATATTTGAGTTTGACTTCGTCTTCCCAGCCTCTGTCAGGTTCAAGGACAAGCCAGGATTTCCAGGTTGCAAAGCACGTGGGGGTGACATCAGCTCTGCTCATCTGTCCTCTGCCGCCAGCCTGTGTGCCTGGCACTTCCTGGGCATTTCTGTAGCAGCAGCTCCCTCTCTGTTTGCAGCTGGCCGGTAGGGACCGCCTCATTGATGCCCCCGCAGAACAGGTGGGCACGGAAGGGTGACTCCCATGGCCAGAAGTCAGATTTGGTTTTAGGGGACAAGACCCAACACTTCTTCCCGGGTCTTCTTCTGCACACCCAGGAAACCATCTGCATCACCCCCACCTGGCCCCAACACCACCTGTTCTGGCAGCAGGCTTTTGTCTCTCCTGCCACATTCTCCTTTGTATGTTAACTTCACAAGCAATAAAAATTAATAATGAGTCTGTGGTAACTTTTTAAAACAACTTTCTTAAGATAAAATTCACAAGCCATACAATTGACCCATTTAGAGTATACAATCCAATGGTTTTGGTATATCACATTATCATTTTAACTGTAAAAACTGAATATAGTAAAATATATATTTCCACTCCAGTATTCTTGCTTAGAGAATTCCATGGACAGAGGAACCTGGTGGGCTACAGTCCATGGAGTCACAAAGAGTCAGACATAAGTGAAGCAACTTAGCACGCATGCATGCCTTGATTTGCAACATCACCTTGCAGACAAAGGTCTGTGTAGTCAAAGCTGTGGTTTTTCCAGGAGTCAGATACGGATGTGAGACTGAGACCATAAAGAGGGCTGAGCACTAAGGAATGGACACTTTCAAACTGTGGTTCTGGAGAAGACTCTTAAGAGTCCTGGGACCGCAAGATCAAACCAGTCCATCCCAAAGGAAATCAACTCTGAATACTCATTGGAAGGACTAATGCTGAAGCTGAAGCTCCCATACTTTGGCCACCTGATGTGAAGAGTCAACTCACTGAAGACCCTGATGCTGGGAAAGACTGAAGGCAGGAGAAGAGGATGATGGAGGATGAGATGTGAGATAGCATCACTGACTCAGCGGACGTGAGTCTGAGCCAACTCGAGAGAGAGTGAAGGACAGGGAAGCCTAGCGTGTTGCAGTGCACGGGGTCGCAAAAAGGTGGTCACAACTGAGCAACTGAAAAACATCAGCAGCCTTGCTCTGGGGCCTCCTGCTCAAGTGCTCCCATGTGGGTCACGCCCTCAGGCTCCAGCTTCCCCACCTGAGACGGAAGAGGCCTGGACCACCCCACCCCTGACGCTCTGCACTGCGATTATCAGCTGTTAGACATTTCCTTCACAGAGTTTACTTTCCGAAGACTAAACACTGAGAAAGAGATAAGAGGGAGGTTTCTTAATGCCTACTACCAGCGTAGCTTCTCAGAACACGGCGGTGCTTAGGGACTTCTCCCCTCAAATGGGGCATATAATGGAGACGGTGGGGTCTAAGGCTTGGGTCTGGGCTGGCAATGCCTGCGAAAGCAGAGTGTGGGGCTCACACAGAGAGGGGCAAGGAAGAAAGCGCATCTCCTCACAGCTGGAGGGGCAAGTCCAGGCCTCTGGGCAAGACAGCGGGCCGAGGTCAGGGTCTGGAGGCCCACCGAACTCTCCTAGGCGCCTGGTTCCGCGAAGGCATCCCGGGTAGGCAGAGCTGGGTCTGCTTCCATCTGCACACCCAGTGCGGACGCACAGGCCCCCGTGTATGCCCATGAACCAGGAACACAAGCACAGACCCTGGCCCAAGAGGCCCACCTGGGGCAGAAGCCCCTGCAGGCGACATCTGCTCCCTCTGGGCTCTCTTGCGGGGCACCCAGAGGACAGAAGGAGACCTGCGAGGAGCACCGGCGACCCGCTTTCCAGCTCTGGGCCCATCCCCTCAGCCCTCCTCCATCACGCCTCCCTGCTGGCGGCCTCAGCTTATGTCTCCCAAGCGTGGCCTCCCAGGACACCGCCGGGAGACGGCCAGCCTTTCCATCCTCGGCCTGCGCCCCTCTCTGCCCTGCGTCCACTCTGTGAGGGCAGGGCGGCCGGGATCCCTGAGGCCAGGGGCCTGCAGCCACGCGCCCGGCCAGCCTGGATGGAGTTTTCCCTCCCAGTTAAATTTCCCCCGCCTGCCTGATGTCACATCCTGTCCCGGCTTCCCCGCCGCCGCCCTCCCCACCCCCGCGCGTGAGCGTGGCGCGCGGGTCCCCCTGCGCCTCCCGGCCCCCCGCCCCTTCCCCGCAAACTTTTGGCACCCGGGCGGCCCAGCCGCGCGCCCGAGCTCTGCGGGCGCGGGGCCGTCAGGAGGAGGGGCCGAGGAGGGGCGGAGGGGCGGCCCGCCCCGCCCGGCGACCGCGGAGCCGCTCGACGCGCTGGAGATGCAGAGCGGAGGCTCCGCGCAGCAGACCCCGCGCGCCGCCTGCTCCGGGTGCTGAAGGCGCGGGGACACGGCCGGGCGCCGCCGCGGAGCCCGCAGACCGGGAGCGCGTCCGCGTCCACGCAGCCGCCGGCCGCCGAGCACCCAGGGCTCCCCGCACGCCAGGACGTCGGAGGCGGCCGCGAGACATGCAACCGGCCCGGAAGCTCCTCAGCCTCCTGTTCCTCATCCTGATGGGCACCGAACTCACCCAAGTACGTGCATCCAACGCCATTTTCCTCCCTGCGTGCGAGGCGCCCGCCTGGCCCGGGGCCGGGCAAAGTCGGGGAGCCGCTCCGCACAGCCCGGCGCCCCCCGGCCCGGCGCGCGGCCGCGGGATTGGGGCGGGGACCAGCTGCACCTGGGATGCAGGAAGGGGTGCAGGCTGACCCCAGACTGCTGCCCTGTCCCCCAGCACCGTCAGCCCCGAGCCCTTCCTCCTGGACGCCCTGGCTGCCCACTCCCTGCCGAGAAGTTCAGAGGGCTGCGGAGGGGGCCGTTTGGCGCCTATTGTCATCCGGGAGGAAGACCGAGCAGGCGGTCCGAGCCGCCGGCGCGCTCGGAGGTGGATGTGACCCAGCTCCCGCCCCTGCATCCCTGCCTCTGGCTATGGTTGCTGCCCTTGGGGCTCCCGAGCTGGCGGTGGGCATGGCGCGGGGGAGACCAGACCCGGGACGGCAGGCCGCGTGTCTGAGGCGGGGGTACCTGTGGTTTCCATGTGGAGGTCTGGGGGGAGGCCGTGGCCACACGCGCGGCATGAAGTGAGCGTGTGTGGGGACCGCTGGGCATTTTAAGTGGACTCTCCATCCCTGAACAATGTATCAGTAGAGAGCCTGTCTCCGGCTGGTATTCTCCATTTTAAAATGCATTTGAGAGCTGGCGGGGCTGGCGCGCCGGGCTTGGGTGTTGCTTTGGCACCAGGGTGTTGGCAAGAGGCTGCCAGCTTCGGGAGCCAGGCCGCTCAGAGTGACATTAAAATGCCCTCTCCACGGCGCCTCTGTGCCACGGTCTGAGCTGTGAGATGCCCTCTGCAGCTGCGAGTCCGGGAGGGGGGGTGCCAGGAGCTTGGCCCCAGGTGCCAGCTGCCCCCAGCCTCCCTCTCTTCCCTCCTCCCTCTGCGCCTCCCTCCCTCCCAGAATAAAAGGAGACAAAAGAGAGGAGAGAGGGTGAGAGGTGGATCACAGGAGAGAAGGCTCTGGAATGAGCGTCCCTTGTGTTCCCCGGGAAGCGCTTGCCGGCTCCTCGGCTCTGCGGGAAGTGTGCCCCAGCCCCAGCCCGGGAGGGTCTGCCGTCCCACTGCGCTGGGAGACCTGCTGGTGCCACGCAGGCAATCAGCCGGCACCCTGGAGAGGGCCCGCCCGCCTCGGGGAGAGTTTTCTTGGCTGCCGGGAAGGCCTGGCCGAGGGGCAGACTCGGGCTCTGTGAGCGGACACGGCGTGAATGCGCGTGCCCACGCTCACACGTGCTCCCGCTCCACAGACACGGCAGAAAGCAGCCAGGAGGCATGTGCCTGATTCAGACATCTCGGGGAGGAGACGGCGGGTCTGGGTGCCCTGGACGTGACCGCCCTCAGGCCCCCCAAGCCCCGCTGACCTCCCCACCTCCAGGCTCCGAGTCTCCATTCCCAGCCCTCCTCCAGAGGTTCACTTCTCGGTCTTTTTAAAGATCCCCTCTTCTTGGAAGAAACTTTCGATCTAGCTTGGGTTGGAAGCTTTGTCTGGGTGGCGCGAGCCCCACGTCCAAGTGTGGCCAGCCCCTGCACTCAGAGCGGCAGCCACACTATCCCTTCAGGACCCTGGTCAGCTCCCCGAGGCGCCCCCGCCCCCACCCCCCCCCCCCCCCCGGCCAGGAATGGAAATGACGTTTTGTTTTCTTTGAAAGGTTCCTGTTTGCAAAGGGAACTGTAGGATCTCTCAAGGGAATGCCTCCCTCTACACAGGGCCCTACCCTCCCGGCCTGCCTCTGAGTCTGTGCTCTGAGAATCTTCCATCGGAAGCCTAGTATCCCTAATGGTAGTGGGGTTTTAGAGTCGAGCCAACTGGCAGAGATCGCTCTAACCAGTCCACATCTGAAGTTGTCAGAGGGTGGCTGGCTTAGCCACCAGCTCCAGAGATCCCGGCTGCCCTGGTCCCACCCAGGGGGCTTCTCTGGGGTCAGGCCAGGCGCCTCTCCTTTGTCAGACCTCTAAGGCGGGGACTGGGTTTGGGGGGTTACAGGTACAGGGCTGCTGTGAATCTGAGAGCTCCTTGGGGCCACCCCTACCCAAGACCCTTGCTTTCTTGATCCCAAAGGGATCCGACTCTGGGAAGCCACACTGCCTGGAGCGATGGGCCCTCCACGTGTGATGAGTGAATCACCTCTGGGCTTCGGGACAAGGAGGGCAGGGCAGTGGTGACCGGCCTGGGTGGGCTCCATCTCCCCCCACCCTCTTCCTCTCCCGCTTCAAGTAAGCTGCCTCCACAGCCCCACCCTCTGTCTCAGGGCCCTTCCGAAGAAGGTGGACACGAGGTTCCGGGGCCGCTGTGTTTGTGCATTAGGGCCTGTCCGAATGGGAACAAGGCAGAACCATGTGGGTGTCACCTGCGCTTCACGGGCGCCGCTTGAAGGATTCAGGCAGACGGGCGGGGGGCGGGGGAAGCGCACATGGCCGGGCCATCTGTTCTCCCAACAGCGGGCTTACGATGAGCCACTCAAACGCCAGCGAGTGATCGATGGCCTACTATGCGCCAGTCTCGTGGGCCCAGATGAACTCTGTCCCCAGACGGAAAGACGCTTGACTGGGTCCCATGCTGTAGTTTTTAGGAAGAGGCTGGCGTCTCCAGCTTCTGGAGAAGCACCACCGGAGCTTCCAGCAGAATGCAGAGCTGGACCTGCGTCCTGGCGGACGCGCCCTGCCCACCCCAGCCCAGCCCACCTTCCCTTGCAAGAAGCACGCGGCCCCTTGTGAGATGGCCCGAAAGGGGGTGGCAGCTCTTGACAGTGACCCTGGGCCCAGCTGCCCCTCCGCTCCTGGCCCCACCAGGCATCCTGGTGACCTTGAGAAGTGCTCTGAGCTTCAGCCTGAATGTCCACCCTTTTAAAAGGAAAAGCATGAAGCCTGGTCCCTCCTGCTAATCCCACTCCGGCCCTGCCCTCCTTTACAGCTCTCAGATACCAGCTGGCCAGGCTCGACTCCAGCACACCTGGGCTGGCGATGCTGAGTCCAGGCCTGGCCATCTGGCCCGCAGGCCACGGTGCTTAGTGGGGGGAGTGAGACGCGCCAGGCCGGCTTGTTCCAGAGGCCCGAGGACTCTGGGATCGGAGTGGAGGGAACTGAGAGTGCTTTGGAGAAGGGGACCCATTTGTACCTGCCGAGCCGGGGCAGGAAGATGGGGAGGAACAGGTGGGCAGGCGGGGGCTGCACACGCAGGCCACAGCACGCAGGAGGGCCCGGAACCTCAGCGCTCAGCAAAGGGGCGTCGAGGGATTAGCTTCATCTCAGGGGTGAAGTGGGTCCCTTTTCATTCGTCCCCAGGCCGGGCGTGGCCTTTTGGAATGACAGACCCCGACCCCAGCCCCTTGGGGTGGGGCTTCCAGCTGTGATGGAGCAAAGGGCCCCCAAGCCCTCAGGGCCCCAGGCTTTAGGGAGTGACTGGTGACGCTTGTCCAGAGCCTGAGGAGCTGTTTACAGGTCTCAGCGTCCGAGAAGAGGTGTGAATGGTCCCCGGGGGTGGGGTGAGGGATGGGTCCTGTGAGCCGACAGGCAGGTGTCACAGCAGGGCCAGCCTGGAGCCGACCCCTCAGCACCCTCTCTCTTCAAACCTGTTCTTGTCCCCTCAGATTCAGCCAGAGCAAAGACCCCAACCCACCGCCCTGAACCAACCAAACAAGAATAAAGCAGCCGTCAGACAGAAGCATGAATTCTGTCACCTGCTTGAATCGGAGCCGGGGCTCAGTCTCACTGACGTCCTGTCCGTCTGCCCCAGGCCCCCGCCTCCCCCGGCTCTTTGCTCCACTTGTGCTGGGGTGTCAGTGGTCCAGGGAGCGGACCAGGATGCTTTCCTCTCTGAAAGCAACGTGCCCCTCGTCCCACCGCCTCCAGCCTCCCTGGTCGAAAGAAAGGTGATGTTCTTCCTCGGGTTGTATTTATTACCAGAGTTATCGGGCCCTGTAATCAGTATTAACACCCGGTGTAAAGTCATACAAAACTAATTACTGGCTAAACCGAATTAGATGCCTGCAACTGCAGGTGGGGCAGTGGGAACAGGGGCTGGTCTCGGCTCTGGGGGCGCCCCTCGGACACTCTTCACCCCCAGAGCAGCAGCCCGAGGCCCCTCCCACGGCGGCTCAGATAACGGGGGAGGAACTGCGCCAGGAGGTGCACCGTCTTCACGTTTTCAGATGATCGCACATCAGAAACTTGGCCAGGGGCTTAGGCACTAGGGAGGAAACCAATCATGAGGGTTAGTATTTCTGTGTGTCCCCGAGGGTCGGTCCCTCCCCACCGCGGGAGCCTAATCTGGGTCAGATGGAAGCCGCCTCAGCACCCTGGGCTCCTGTCCTCAGTCTCCAGACAAGGAGGCCGAGGCTGGGTGGCAGGTGGTAAGTCACCTGCCCAGTGGCCCAGCGCAGAAGTGACAGACCCCGGATGCAGCCCAGGTCTGCCTGACACCCGAGTTCGTGTTCTTGTTGAGAGAGAAACAAGAAGAGCTGAGAAATAGCATCTCTGAGAGCCAGTAAGGAAGGGGCCGCCGGGGGCCGTCACACCAGCTCGTGTGGCCTCTGGAAGAGGGTTTGGCCGGGGCCCTGACTGTGTGGCCCAGCGCTCAGCCCTCTCTGGACCTGGAGCTTTGTGAAGGGGGGCCCTCAGGGGTCAGCTGCTCCTGCCTCTGAGCTGGAGAGAACCGGCAAGCCCTTCATCCCGGGAGGGGGAGGGCGCCTTCCA
The DNA here is from genome assembly GCA_020226075.1 of Hydropotes inermis. Lineage (NCBI taxonomy): Eukaryota > Metazoa > Chordata > Mammalia > Artiodactyla > Cervidae > Hydropotes > Hydropotes inermis. The sequence continues at coordinate 1,366,360 of CM035272.1, read as the reverse complement.
GGGAGCACTGGTCATCACCTCAGCTCTCTCCTGCCTAAGGGGAGGCTTCACGCAGGCAGCTCTGCACCGCCTGAATCTGCGAGCACACGGCCCTTCTTAGCCGATGTCCCCTCTGAATCTCCGAGCCACCCCCCACACCCGGTTACACCGTTTGTTACATTTGGCACGATTTGTAATTTGGGGGGAAGACAGCACTTCCCTGGTGGCTCAGCTGGTAAAGAATCTGCCAGCAGTGCGAGAGACCTGGGCTCAGTCCCTGGGTTGGGGAGATCCCCTGGAGAAGGGAAAGGCTACCCAGTCCAGTATTCTGGCCTGGAGGATTCCATGGGCTGTGTGGTCCATGAGGTCACAAAGAGTCGGACACGACTGAGCCACTTTCACCTTTCACTCTCACGGCTCAGCCGCAGGACGCGGGCCCCTCCTTGCTAACAGGCCCCCCTTCTGCTGCACCCAGTTAAACCCCAGGACAAATGCCGGTGACAGTGGGCAAGGGCAACGTCTAGAAGACGCGGCCTTCCCCGTCTCCCTGCCCAGGTCTCAGCACGGGGGACTTGGCCTTCGTGTTCCTGACGTTCAGGCCACGGCATTTAAAAGCAGACCGCCAGTAAGAGGGGGCTGAGTAAGAAGCGTCTCGGCCGAGGAGGTCAGGGCAGAGGGGGGAAGGTGCCAGAGCCCCAGGCTCTGTCTCGGGGGAGCTCTCACCTTGGAGATGCTCGTCTCGGGTGTTCGGTCCACGTAGCGTAGTGCGCACACCCTCCGGAGCTTAAAGCTCCCAGCGCAGACGTCCCCAGGCACACCCAGCCCTCACGGGGGGCTCTGGGAAGAAGGTCACCCCCACTGGCCTCACATGAGGCTTTGAGGGACTGAAGATCAAAGAAAGAACAGAGGTGTGACCGTAAACATTATAGATGACCCGACTCTTCACTCCGCGTGCCGCTTACATTTCTGACAGCACAGCGGGACCCGAGAAAGGCGCGCTCAGGGTTGTGAACATTTCTGCTCTGACATGGGTGGGCATGGCCCCGCCCTGCCCCGCCCCGCAGCCCCTGAATCTCGCCTGCAAGGGTGGAGTCAGTGGCACGTGGCCCCTGGGGAGGGGGCACTGGCTGAGTCCCCCGTAAGCAGCTCGAGGGACTTCTCAGGCCAACTCCACCCATCAGCAGAGGGGCTGCGATTCCTGAGGCCAAATCCGGCCTCCACAGGCAGGGACTGTGGTCAGGCTGAGATGCTGGTGAGGGGTGTAGAATGGAGCGTGTGCTCCCGGGAGTGGCCACGCGTGGAAGCCTCTGGAATCCGCCTGCATGGAGTCCTCTGCTCCAAGCGAGTGTTACATTCCGGGGTGTTTCCTGAGTTCCCAGCCCAGACCCCAGGGTTGCCTCTCAGACGTATTCATGACATCACCTTCTAATTCACGCCAGGGTCAGTTACTTACTCGGCAGAAGCCAGACCGCCCTCCACCAGGTGTGACGGGGCCCTTTGCCTGGGAAGGAGGACCCGGAGGCGTCCACGGCCCCGGAGCCCAGCCCCGATCCCGGGCGCCCTCTGAGCACCCCCATCCCTCTCGGGGCCTCTCCCAGGACCAGGCCCCACTTCTGCTGGGGTGCCTCAGACAGGGTGGGGCCGTGGCTTCCCGTCCCCGTCTGGGCGGATGGTCTGAGGCGACAGGTCTGTAAGGAGAGCGGGAGAAGAGGCTGTGAGCGGCTGGCTCTGTGTGCGGACAGGGTGGCAGTCGGGGGCGCCTCCCAGGACAGCCCCGCGGTGGCAGGGCACTCGCCCTTGGGGAGGCGGCCGGCCCCCGTCTTGGGGTCTGAAGCTGTGTGTCCCAAGGGTAGAGAGGGAACGCAGGCTTGAGCAGGCAGCGGAGGAAGGACGGTCCGTGGTGGTCCCCCATGGCGGTCTCCCACGGCTGCTGGGAGGGCGGCCTCCTCCAGCAGCAGAAGGCCAGGTCCTCCCACCCCCGAGCTCCGAGGAAGGAAGGAGGAAGGCAGGGAGGCTCCACGACCCCGCTGTCCCCTCCCTTCCCTTCCCCTTTCTCTCATCTCTCTCCCCGTCTCTCTCTCTCCCCCTCCTCCGCGCCCCCACCCCCAGCCACACGAAAATAGCTGACCGAAATACGGATGTTCTTAAGCAGCAGAAAGGCCTGCACTCTGTCCTCTGGGGTCTGCCTTGGAGCACGGGAGGCTGGCCCCGCCCCTGGAAGTGTCCACGAGCCCCGTGGGCCTGTTTCCTGTCCGTGGAAGGGAGGTGATCAGAGGCGCCTCCCTGACCCGCTCCCTCACCCTGCAGCCACGGGGGGACTCTGTCTGCATCCCGGACCGCCTGCCCCACCCCTCGTAAGGACAGGCTTGAGGTGGGAGGGCGCGTCCAGGGTTATGTGATGCTGGTCCCCGCCTGCAGAGCCCGGGAATCCTTGTTTCCCATCTGCTGGTGCCTCTGCACGAGCCCACCAAGGTCAGCGCTGGGGCGGGCTGGCGTGAGGACGGATGACCCAGCCCGCAGGCCCCGCAGGGATCGGGGAAGGGGAGGAGAGCTCCCCGCCCTCCCTCGGGCTTAGCTGACCAGAGCCCAGCCATGCTCTGGCAGGAATGGTGGGGCGTCATGTCCGCTGGGTGGCACAATTGGCAGCTATCTGTGGCCACGAAGACACGGTGCTCCTGAGCCTCGAGTGACCTCACGTGGCTCGGGCTACAGCCTGAATGACTGTGTCCCCCCACCGCCCACCACATTGCGTATGTTGAGATCCTCACCCCCAGAGGCGGTGGCCCAGGAGATGGGGACTTCGGGAGTTGCTCTGCCCTCCAAAATGGGATCGGCCCCTCCTGTCAAGCTCCAGAGAGCCCCTCACCCCTCCCGCCCCGTGAGGACGCAGGGAGGCGGCCCGTACTGGACCGTGACCACGCGGAGCCTTGATCTCAGACATCCGGCTCCAGAACTGTAAGCGGGAAATGTCCGCTGTTCACCAGCCACCCAGCTGGTGGTCTCAGATGGCCCCGAACACCGTGACATCTGAGGGGCGGAGGTGGACCGCGTCTTTGAGCCTGGCCCTGGGAGAGGGGCTCGGAGGTGGACCGCGTCTTTGAGCCTGGCCCTGGGAGAGGGGCTCCTCACATGACCTTGGGCAGGTCTTGTCATCTTTCTACGCCCCAAACGCCTCCTCTGTAAAGCCGAGCTGCCTTGGCACCATCCCGAGGGCATCTGTAAGGATTCTGCGAGTGACTCACTTCATGTAAGGGTGTCTGGGGTACGATACCTGCTCCGTTAGTCCAAAGATGGCTATGGAGGGCTGCAAATATAAGTGAGCCCTGGCTCCAAGGAAAGCGGTGTGGGAACGGGTTTCGGTTCCTTGTGAAGAACCCTCGGTGTTGGCCAGTGCCATGGAGCCTTTAATCCATGTGCCTCCATCCTTCAACAAGCCACAGTGCGCTTTTAGAAATGCTGTGTAGCTTCTAAATCAAATTACACTTGCTGAGGCTTCTCACATGACCCTTTCCAAATGCATTAAAAGCAGTCGTCTCCCCTACTGAATCACAGATCCCGGACACTGGAGAGGACTTGGGTGGGGGATTAGATGGAAGTGACCTGCCTTGAACCTCCCAGCGGTTAGAGCCACACGCCGTCGGTCACAGAAGCGCAGGTGCGGGTCAGGGCCCCAGCTGGGGGAGCAGCCGGCTGTGTCCACCGCACACCCCAGCACTGTCCACACACGCCATCTGGGAGGGGAGGCGGGAACAGTGCATCTGTTCGATTCTCTGTAGTGAGCTGACCGGCGATGAGATGATGGCGAGGATTTAAGGGCGTCCGGTGGGTGTGAGTCAGCTTTCTTCCTGTCCCTCTCAGTGCTCTGAGCTCCGGGGCAATCAGCTTAGTTCCCTGGGAGCTGCAGGAATTCCAAGGTGCAGCCCGCATTTGACAAGCAGGTGTGAGTAACCCAAAGCTTTTTAAAGGACTCCTGTCAGCCATGCCTTATGGGCATGCAGGCTCCCCTTCAGGACTGCAGGCTCAGGAGAAATATGATAAGGGGGTTTCAAGTCTCCAGGCTGGCCCTAATTGCCTGCCCTCTGGTGGATGTGGGAGAGTGTAGGCGGGG